>OX244273.1:21846788-22416788 GCA_945867215.1 Epinotia demarniana
ACCCGCCTTCAGAAGTTCGGCTGTTATTCCGTCTTCACCGGGTGCTCTGTTGTTCTTGAGCTGTTTAAGAGCCATTACAATCTCGTACAGGCTGATGTCCGGGATGTCGTCGGTATAGTGTCGGGTTAGTCTAGCTCTAGGGTCTTCCGCCTGACTAACTTCGGGTCTGCGCGTTGATGTGTATAGCTGTCCGTAAAAGCGCTCTATCTCACCCAGAATCTCAGGTTTAGAGGAAACGATTCTACCATCTTCAGTTTTTAACTTCGCGAGCTGGCTCTGCCCTATAGACAGAGATCTCGAGAATACTTTAGAGCCCTTATTACGCTGTATGGCCTCTTCAATACGATTTGTATTGAATTGGCGCAGATCGCGGGTAAGGGACTTGGAGATCTGTTTATTGAGCTGCCGGTATAAGGTCGCGTCGGCTGAAGACTGTAGAATCATTTCACTCCTTTCCTTCATGAGCTTCTTAGTGGAGCTAGATAGCCCTTTTAGTTCCGTTAGTGCCTTGGGCCTTGAAGAACTTAGACCCAGTGACACGGACAGCTTCCACAAACCCGTCGTTCAATTCGTCCACATCGCCGCCTAGGCAATCAAAACGGTTTTGGAGTTCCAGCTGGAAGCTCTCGGGGTTTTGAATTTGAATTGATGCTGGACGGAGCGTAGACTTCATCAATCGAGAGCGCTCTTGCTTGACGCATATATTCAATGTGCCTCTTACCAGACGGTGATCGCTCCCGGTTTTGACCGTATTGATCACAGAGACATCGTTGAATATATGCTTCCTCGTCGACATGATGAAGTCAATCTCGTTTTTAGTTGCACCGTCGGGACTCATCCAGGTCCACTTTCTGTGCTCGCGTTTCTTGAAGAAGGAATTCATCATGTAGAGTCCCTCCTTCTCCAAGAAGCCAGCCAGTAGTTGGCCCCGGTGGTTCCGACTTCCAACTCCAAATTGCCCCACTCTCAGCTCTTCACCATCTTTCTTGCCCAGTTTTGCGTTGAAGTCCCCCATAACAACGGTGAAGTAGGTTTTGGAACTATGCATGGCCTTCGATATATCTTCATACATAGCCTCCACCTCTTCGTTGGAGTGTGCCGAGGTCGGTGCGTAAACCTGAATGACCTTCAATGAGTACCGGGTGGATACTCTGAGTATTAGGTACGCCACCCTAGTCGACACACTCTCGATCTTCACCACGTTATTTACGAGGGACTTGTGGACGAGGAACCCGACACCTCCCTGGGACTGTTGGTCGCCCTCCCGGAAATAGAGCAAGTTGCCGGATTTGAGGGTTATCGTGTCCTCCCCCTCTCTTCGGACTTCAGATAACCCTATGACATCCCAGCGCAACTTGCTCAATCCTTCCTCCAGTTCCGCTATCCTTTCGTCGGTCCGCAGTGTGCGCGTGTTATAAGTTGCCAGGGCCAGGGGTCGTCGGTGGTGGTAGCCGGATCTTCGCCGGAGATTCTTCGCACCCCTTCTTTCATCATTATTGTGAGAAAAATTTACATTTTAAGCTAAATAAATATTCAAGTTAATATAAAAATCTACCGACTGATATTATCTTATTATTATCATTATTTTTAATTCAGTGACATCCATCGATACTGTATTCTCGCGTAATCTATCAAATTCTATTTGTTACAGAAATTATAGAGTATGTGATGGCAATGATATAGTATCTCTTCTGATCCTACCTTCCGCTCGTTCCAAAGATGGTCAACCAGCAGCTGTCTCGCTTGCACCCCCTTCGGGTCCTCAACCTGTTTCCTGGACACCGGACTGTTGGCAACCTTCTGCTTCATCGCTTCCAGCCGCTCCTCGGTCTGCGTGAGCGGGCCCACGGGCAACCCTCGGCGGTTGCACAGGTTGTGGAGCATACAGCACGCCACTATCATGTTTGCCACTGTGGAAGGGAATCGTGTATTAGTATCAAAACTAAAGTATAGTCAAATGGGGATATTGGGCACGCGTGGATTAATTCAGACACCAGTTTTAACTAGAATAGAATCGTTTATTGCATATCACATTACAAAGATTGGATGGAATTAACACATAAGTAGGTATACATGTGACACCCTGCAAGGGCACAGCAATATCAGAGCAGAGGGCTAACTAATTTTAATAACTAAGCTTAATAAAAATATAATACACGGTTACATTTTTCACTTGCCGACATTATTAAAGTATTCCTTTAAACTATAAAAACATTTGTTTATTAAAAACAATTTCAATTGCTTGTTAAATAGTTTTGGATTTTCTAGATTTTTTATATCATTAGGAAGGTGATTATAAATTTTAATAGTCATATAATGGGGGCTACTGGTGACTAGTTTTAATTTCGAAAATGGCAGTATAAGTTGGTTGACGTTGCGTTTATTTCTTTTAATTTGGGTTGTTGCTTGCGGTGAATATAAATTTAAGTGTTTCCTAACAAATTTACTAGATTCGAAAATGTACATGGAAGTAACAGTAAGTATTTGATGTTTGATGAAGTAAGGTTTGCATGAGTCCATTTGGTCTATATTAACTAAAATTCTGATGCACTTCTTTTGCAAAATAAATATTTTATCTATGTCACTGCTGTTTCCCCAAAGGACTAGGCCATATGATATTCGCGAGTACGCGTATGAATAATATGCCGTAAGGGCTGTCTTAAGGTCGGTCGCTCGCTTCAGATGTTTGAGGGCGTAGATAAAAGATGACAATTTTTTGGTTAGTTTTTGGATATGGCATTTCCAGCTCATATTTGGGTCTAATTCTATACCTAATAAGGTGGCAGAACTCGCGGTCTCTAATTTTGAGTTTTTGTATGTGTAATCTAATGGCAGTGCTGCTTTTTGGTATGGTTTAAATTGAATTATTTTTGTCTTTTTTAGGTTGAGCTCCAGATTGTGAGATTGCAACCAGTTTGTAATTTTACTTAACGTTGAGTTTAACTTATTCTGAATTTCTAACGTACTAGAGCAAGGAAGCAATACAGATATATCATCTGCGAAAAGCGTACTATGTTCATCTAATATGTTAGGAAGATCATTTATATATATGAGGAACAAAACACAGCCTAAGACGCTACCTTGGGGGATAGAGCCCTTCACTGGGACTTTATCAGATCGAATGTATTGTATTATACCTGTCTCAAAGTCTGTGTGTTCTATTTCTACGTATTGAAAGCGATGATTTAGGTAAGACTTAAACCACTCCAGGGCAACACCTCTAACACCAGCATTATATAATTTGTCTAAAAGGGTTTTATAACGGACTCTATCATAGGCCTTACTCATGTCGAGTAAGAGACCTACAGCATATTTTTTATTGTTAATAACGTTGAAAATTTCTTGGACGTATTTATAAATTGCTAGGGTAGTGGAATAATTCTTCCTAAATCCATTTTGGCTGTTATGAAAAATGTTATATTTTTCGCAGAAACCATAGAGGCGCTTTACCATCGCGGTTTCATATATTTTGGCTGAAGTTGGTAATAGAGCGATTGGACGGAAGTTATTTACATCTGATGTTTCTCCCTTTTTATGGATAGGTTTTACTATTGAAATTTTCAGTGCATCCGGGAAAATGCCTTGTGAAAAGGATTGATTTATAAGTAGCGTATAGGGATTGTATAGGTACTCTGCACAAGGTTTTAATAGTGTGGGAGGGATTTCATCTATGCCGAAAGAAGATTTATTTTTGAGGTTTTTTAAGATATTCAATATTTCTTTAGGTTCAGTAGGGCGTAGGAAAAATGAGTTATTTACAGGGTTTGTTAAAGGTAATTTGTTTACTATGGTAGGAGAAATATTCCCCACGGAGGTGAAAAAGTCATTAAAGATGTTTGCAATTTTTTTGGGATCGTTTATCAGATTTTGATCTGATGTTTTGATTTTAAAGTTATTATTTTTATTTTTTGATGAATTTTTATTTGTCTCTCTGTTTATTATTTGCCACATTGCTTTGGTTTTATTTTGTGAATTAGAGAATTCATTTTTATTATGTATTTTGTTAGATTTATATACTGCTTTTTTAAGTATTTTACAGTATAGTTTGTAATGGTTTTGTAGTGTTGCATTTTTTGACTGTGATACCAATACTTTTAAAAGTCTTTTATTACGGCACGACACTTTTAATCCTGGTGTTAAATGTGATCTCTTTGGTTTTATCAGTATGTTTCTTTTTGGGATGCATGCATTAAGTAATTTTTTCAGCGTGTTGTTGAATGAATTATAATTTTCATTTACAGTTTTGTCTACTTTAATTATACTTTCCCATTGTATGTTTTGAAGTTCATTTTTGAATTTATCTACATTTTTATGACTAAATACCCTTTTTCGGATCACCCAGGACTTTAAATTTATTGAGGTAGAGGTACTGAACAAAATACCCCTGTGGTCAGAGAATCCAAATTCGTTGACACTTAATTTCGAATCCGTGACTTTAAAGTTGGTAAACATCAAATCAATACAGGTAGAGCTAGAAGGTGTAACCCGCGTGGCCTCCTGAACTCTTTGGTGAAAATTATAAGAAAACATTAAGTTCGACAACCTGGTTTTTTCATTATTATCTAATAAAAAATCTATATTTAGGTCACCTCCAATTATAACACGTTTGTTATTGTCTTTGCGAGAAACTAAACTTAACAATTTATTTAGGCATGTATATAAGATATCAATTTCTCTTTTGCTATTAGGCAAGTATATATTTATGATAAGTAAGTTAATTTTTGGTAATTCTACTGCACAAACTTCGAAGATCATTTCTAAGGATATAGATGTAATATCGGGTCTCTCACAATATTCAATGCCATTCTTTAACATAATAAAAACACCGCCTCCTTCATGATACTCACGACAAAAGAACGCGCCTATATTATAATTAGTTATATTTAATAAGTCTTTTTTTTCACTGCTAAGCCATGACTCGGAAACACATATTACATGTACTTGTGGGCTCTCCTCTGTAAATGCTTGCAATACATGAATCTTGTTCCATACACTTTGCATGTTTTGATAGAGAATCGTTAAGTCAGTCTCGAAAAAGCGTGTTTCTTGTAGTATCTTGATTTGGGGACCCTATCGCCGTCGATGTCGAGGTCGACGGGCCAATAGATTGCGGTATTATTTGGGGCGCAGACGAACTTGGTCTGACATCCATTTGACTCTTCTCTGCACGGTTTACGGTGTCCTGGCTAGATTCTTTGGTGCTATTAATTTGAATGTTTTCAGGTTCTGGATTGTAAAGTTTTCCATCAATAATTAGGTGATCATTTCGAATTATAGCATGTTTTCCTTGCTGTCTTGCTGTTTGTAGGATACGTTGCAAATTCCTTTTCTTTTTCAGGTCCGCGGGACTGAGGAATTCTGTTACGCTGAAGCCCGCTTCCTTGAAGTATTCTTTGTTTTCCAATAAATATTATATTATAAATATTATAAATTCGATTTTGGCTGGTCTCGGTCTTCCTCTTCTCCCAATAAATGAAACCTCTTCTATATATCCAGACACGTTTAGGTTCAGGAGGTTGTATAAGATGTTGGATATTCTTTCTATAACGTCATTTTCGCTTTCCCAGTAGTTTTCTGATAGGCCATGCAAGACCAATGTCCTCTCAGATGAGCCCTCTATTTTCTCACAGTTCGTGTTTTTGCTAAGGCCCTGGATCTGTGTTCGTAAGGTGTCATTTTCAACTTGTAAGGCACTTTGTAGTTCCTTCAATTCGTTTTTTAATATTGTGTTTTCTAGTTCTAGTTTATTTATTTTTAAGTTAGTTGTATCTAGTTCCTCGTTCATCTTTTGTTGATATGATAGTATGACGTTATTCCGTTGAGTAAAATCGTATTTTAATTCGTCTATAGCCGAGTTAATTTTTGCATGAATCATTGTTTTCATATCTTCCATAATTTTCAAGTTACTTCTTTCTAACTTTGAATCGAGAAGATCGCTGAATTGCTGCAAAGTAATCGCTTGGTCCATTGTACTTAGCTGAGTGTAGTTTTGTCGAATTTCGCTCTGAGAAGCTTTCGTGTCGTCAGATATAGTGTGGTCTTCTTGCAGCAGTTCATCGACCGACATTGTGGTGTCATTCAATGCTGAGTTTCCACGTTGCGCTCGAACAGGAGCGCTATCATTCCTACGCCGAGATGTGACATTTGAACAGGATGGGCAGCGCCAAGAGGTATTCAATTCGTGTGCATGTTCCCTGTAGTGAGCAGAAGTCATATTTAGGCATAAAAAGTGATAAGTGCCTCTGCAAGCAGCACATCGTAGTAATTCTGCTACATTGTTTATTTTTCTATTACATCCGAGACAATTCATTTTGATCGGAATGTGTTGTGTCGTAAGTGAGCTATAATATTTAAAGTTCGTCGTAAACAATGTAAGCGTTTCAATCGCTGCGATTTCTCCGCGCCGTCCAGTTATCTATCGAGATAACAAGCGCTGCAGCCGATGAGCGCCAGCAGCCGCTGCCGACCACTAACCGTGATACACAATAGGAGCGCTTCAATCGCTGCAGTTTCGTCGCGCCGTCCACCTGACTGCGGAGACGCACAGCGCTGCAGCCGATGAGCGCCAGCAGCCGCTGCCGACCACTAACCGTGATACACAATAGGAGCGCTTCAATCGCTGCAGTTTCGTCGCGCCGTCCACCTGACTGCGGAGACGCACAGCGCTGCAGCCGATGAGCGCCAGCAGCCGCTGCCGACCACTAACCGTGATACACAATAGGAGCGCTTCAATCGCTGCAGTTTCGTCGCGCCGTCCACCTGACTGCGGAGACGCACAGCGCTGCAGCCGATGAGCGCCAGCAGCCGCTGCCGACCACTAACCGTGATACACAATAGGAGCGCTTCAATCGCTGCAGTTTCGTCGCGCCGTCCACCTGACTGCGGAGACGCACAGCGCTGCAGCCGATGAGCGCCAGCAGCCGCTGCCGACCACTAACCGTGATACACAATAGGAGCGCTTCAATCGCTGCAGTTTCGTCGCGCCGTCCACCTGACTGCGGAGACGCACAGCGCTGCAGCCGATGAGCGCCAGCAGCCGCTGCCGACCACTAACCGTGATACACAATAGGAGCGCTTCAATCGCTGCAGTTTCGTCGCGCCGTCCACCTGACTGCGGAGACGCACAGCGCTGCAGCCGATGAGCGCCAGCAGCCGCTGCCGACCACTAACCGTGATACACAATAGGAGCGCTTCAATCGCTGCAGTTTCGTCGCGCCGTCCACCTGACTGCGGAGACGCACAGCGCTGCAGCCGATGAGCGCCAGCAGCCGCTGCCGACCACTAACCGTGATACACAATAGGAGCGCTTCAATCGCTGCAGTTTCGTCGCGCCGTCCACCTGACTGCGGAGACGCACAGCGCTGCAGCCGATGAGCGCCAGCAGCCGCTGCCGACCACTAACCGTGATACACAATAGGAGCGCTTCAATCGCTGCAGTTTCGTCGCGCCGTCCACCTGACTGCGGAGACGCACAGCGCTGCAGCCGATGAGCGCCAGCAGCCGCTGCCGACCACTAACCGTGATACACAATAGGAGCGCTTCAATCGCTGCAGTTTCGTCGCGCCGTCCACCTGACTGCGGAGACGCACAGCGCTGCAGCCGATGAGCGCCAGCAGCCGCTGCCGACCACTAACCGTGATACACAATAGGAGCGCTTCAATCGCTGCAGTTTCGTCGCGCCGTCCACCTGACTGCGGAGACGCACAGCGCTGCAGCCGATGACCGCTAGCATTCACCACTGTTCACTGACCGCCGCGATAACAATTGTAATCCTTCACGTTCACTTTGATTTTAATATTATCAAATCTTCTGAACAGTACGTCCGTTTGAGAATCCAACTTCACTGTTGAATGACTTAAGTTTCCATAAGTATGCAGTTATATATTTTAAAAGATTTATGCGCGTAGAGCACTCGATAAGCACTGTCGTCGCGGTAGCGCCCCCTCCGCTCTCTGAACTAGCAACTGAAAAGGGTGGTTTGCCTGTATTTATTATTATTCTGTTAGTGGCTTCCGGACTGAGAGAGCCCTTATATCACTGTGACCGTCGCTGATCTATTGTGATCGCCACTTACTACAATTCTTCAAGGCCTGCGGACTTCTGTTGTCCACTAGAATCCCCTAGCCTGATCCCCCAGGGGAAAAAACGGTTAGGTTGTTTGGTGAACTACGACCCTACAGCGCGAGAGCCGAGCGAGCGAATCGAACGTGACGCGGCAGCGTCCGGCGAAGCGCCATAACCGAATATATATTTTTTTCCCATTTGAATATTAAAATAATTGCCGCTAGGTTCCCCTGGGTGATCGGGGTCAGGTGATTAACGTGGATAACGTGTGCGAACTCGAATAATTGCAGGATACTGTTGATTTCAAGAAGTTTGATCTCCTCCGGGCACATGATATGTTTGCCCAGAATGGAATTAAGGCTGCAGAATAAGGCAGGGGCAGTCGGTTAGGATGTGTGTAGACGTCTCCTCCGCTTCATCAAGGCAGAGTCTGCACTGCCTTGGGTCACAGAGGCCTAACCTTTGCATTTAGGAATTATCTCGACCTTTAGCGTGCGTGTGGGGGTAGTCCTGGCCGCTCAGTATCTGTGTATGCAGCCCAAGAAATAGAGTCATATTTATTTAGCTTGTTGTAGCAGATATTAATGCTGGTGACCGTGCGACACTGGGGAGCTATCAGGGGACACCAAGGACTTCTCAGGGACACTGGGACTTATAGAAGGGACACTGGGGAGTTACCGGGGGACACTGGGGAGCTTATAAAGGGATACTGTGCAGCTATCGGGGAGACTGGGGCTTACAGAGGGACACTAAAGGATTTATCGGGGACACTGGGGACAGCATGATACAGTAATTGCATCTCACCCGTGTTGGGGTCGTACTGTTTCTTGCAAGTGGCCTGCAGACATTTCCACCGACTCTTTAGCTGCTTGATGGCCTCCAGCACAGCGCTGTGTGTCTGGGTGTGGTTGGTGGAGTGGTACCTCTCGGCGAACACTGGGCGACTTTTCGGGGGCAGCGATTTCAAGGGAGACAATGGGGACTTTGCGGGGACACTGAGACTTATCGGGGGACGAAATTAACTTCACGAGGGATTTTGGGGACTTATCGGTGTAGTTTAGGCACTTATTGGGGGACATGGGAAATTTCTGGGGATATTGGGGACTTCTCGGGGGACACCGTGACCTTCTGTATGGGGTCATTATACAACATGATACAGTAACTGAATCTCACCCGTGTTGGGATCGTACTGCTTGTTGCACGTGGCCTGTAGACACTTCCACCGACTCTTCAGTTGCTTGATGGCTTCCACCACAGCGCTGTGTGTCTGGGTGTGGATGGTGGAGTAGTACTTCTCCGGGGAGACGGGAGACTTCTTCGTGATCTTCGGTATGGGGACCATGATGTAAGGCTTTTGGGCGTAGTGGGGGCCACCTGGAAACGGAAATGGCAGTTATCATCGTCATCATCACATCCGCCGAAAGACGTCCACTGCTGGACATAGGCCTCCCCCAAAGAGTGCCAAAGTGACCGCTCCTGCGCCGCCCGCATCCAGCGGACTCCCGCGACCTTTACCAGCTCAGTCCACCTTGTGGGTCTACCCACGCCGCGCCTTCCGGTACGTGGTCGCCACTCGGGAACCTTTCCGCCCCAACGGCCATCGTGCTATGTGCCCCGCCTACTGCCACTTAAGGCACTTAAGTGGCAGTTATTTCAGTTAAGCGAAAAGCCGACTAAACGGTACATATATTTCTTATAATAATAATTAACAAGAGTGAGCCGCGAGCAGTTAGACTAAGCTGGAGCGAGGCGAGGAACTTCGCTCAAGACAGGAAGGGCCTTTTGGCACCTCTGGGGTGACCAAATTTACAAATCGACATATCTCGGCCAAAAACATTAGTCATATTTTGTTCACTTTTCTCATTACTATAACATGAAGATCAGTTGATGTTATCCTAGGGCACCGAGGTACAAAGTTAAGCTCGCACCACACCATACTATACTAGGCGACGTTTTTTGCCTCGCCCAGAGCTCCTTATTACGTACTTTTTTCGGACAGAAAATGCTTAAGAGGGAGGGACTCAAAAGTCCGCAGTAAGCTCGGCCGCATTCCACCTTCCCATACAAACGTAGTTACGCTCTCATTTTAAAACTACGTGTTGGATTGTGACGAAACTCTGCATATACAATGACATGAGGTATATCTATGTCTGTGATTAGTTTATATGGTTCCAGTTTATAAAACAAACGAAATACAGCGAAAACAAGTTTTGTATGAAAAACTTAAATTCGCTGTATTTTTTTAAACAGGGTTCTGAAGCTACATAAACTAATTACAGACCTGAATATAACTCATGTCATTGTACATGCAAAGTTTCGTCACAATCCAACACGTAGCTTTAAAGTTTGTATGGTGAAACGAGCTTACTGCGGACTCTTAGGGTGAGTTGCACCACTTGCACCAAACATTAAAATCTGAATGTATGGAACGTTTGACAAGTTTCTATGGACTGACAGCTGTCAGCGCCATATTTAATGTTGATCGGTCTATAATCGTAAGTCGGTGCAACCCGCCCTTAATGACGGAAACTTGAAAGTTGTTTGTCACTTTTCCTCACTCTCCACGTTTCGCAAGCAAGCTGTACCGACTGGACGCTAGACTTGAAGAGGAAAACTTTGCGTCGCAGAGTCCAGTGGTACTCACCAATTAGCCAGCACTGCTCGCCGGAGTTGTTGAGGCTCTCGAGATCATTTTTGACGGCATGCTGGTTCAGGATCGTGTCGTGCGAGTGCAGGCCTCCCGGGATCGCGTCTACGCTAATGATGTTCAGGTCACTGTCGCAGATCTGGAACAACAGAGTAACTTATAAAAACCGACCAAGTAGGAGTCGGACTCGCTCACCGAAGGTTCCGTGCAAAAATTTACGGTTTTCGCAATTTTTTCCTTTATCTGTGCTATAAGGCGTTGCTTCGTACCAAATTTCAAGATTCTGAGTTCATGGGAAGTACCCTGTAGGTTTTGATTCACTTGCGAGTTTCGAATATTTGCGGCATAAACGGCTGTATCTTTTGATTGCGTTGGCTTAGAAGTTTGATTTTTTTCAAAGCTCCAAGGGACAGAAGACCTGATTTGATATAAATTTTAGCTTGATAATTCCACGCGTTCTTGAGAAAAAGGGTCTTGACAGACGGACGGACGGACGGACAACAAAGTGATCCTATAAAGGTTCCGTTTTTTTCCTTTTGAGGTACGGAACCCTAAAAACCACAGGGATAATCTTAATCTTACACGAATATAACTAAGCAAAGCATGTACTAAAGGTACACTGCACTGGATACTAGTGTTGGGTAGGACATGAAATTTAAAATGAGTTTGTATGAGCACCTCATTTCATACATCTTACGCGTTCATGTCAAATGTAGATCCCTCGTTCACTCGCTTATTTTCGATGTGGTGGGAAAAACGAAGTAAGGCGCGAATGGCGAGGCTTTGAGGCCTTTGAGGTTTAGAGAGTACATACATACATACATATAATCACGCCTCTTTCCAAGAGGGGTAGGCAGAGATCACGGATCTCCATTTGCTACGATCCTGGCATACCACTTTCGCTTCACTCACTTTCATAATATTTCTCATACATGCTCGTCGGTTCAGGGTACTTTTGACCTGGCCTTTTGTTAAGATTTCTCCGATTTGATCGGAGAAAGTTCGCCTAGTCTTCCCCTTCCAACTTGCCCTTCCACTCTTTTTATATACACTTTCTTCGAAAGAAGATTAACGAAGAAAGTGTATATAGATAGAGGATGGATGAAAATCCATCCTCTCTACATGCCCATACCACCTTAACAGGTTTAGAGAGTTTTGAGGGATAAATGAATCGTGAGTGCCGCGAGTTGATGAACAAGCGAGTGAGTAGTGAGTCGGTACCTGTCGTGAGGATTGATGTGATTAATTTTTAACCCCCGACGAAAAAAGAGGGGTGTTATAAGTTTAACGTCTCTGTCTATTTATCTATCTGTGGTATCGTAGCTCCCAAACGGATGAACCGATTTGAATGCGTTTTTTTTTGTGTCATAGATAATTTTATCCCGAGTGTTCTTAGCCATGTTTCATCCCAATCTGTTCAGCCGTTTTTTGAGATATTGGACTTTGAAATGAAAATGTCGTAGGTTTTTCAACTTTTCTAAGTTGTAGTTATTAAAGCGTGAAGGGATGCGACAATTTAATGAAATGAGTATGACAAATGAGGTGCCTCACGAGTGAGTAACTCAGCACTACCGGGGGATCAGGGACACCAATATGTATACACCACAAAGTCTTTAAAATATGTAGGCAGACCTTGTTTCTGCATCAATAAGGTTGTAGGTAGTATACATATTTATGAAACTTTGAGTGAATACATATTGGTGCCCTTGACTGTTCTAGACGACGGCATACATAGGCACACGTACGTACGAATATAAGCAAATAAGGCCTCATACGAGGCTGCCTCAAGCAAGGCACAGAGTATATCTCGATATAAATAATTTAAAACAAATTTTTAAAAGTAGTCTGTAATCAACACGACTGTGTAATCTCACCCTTACATAGTTGTGTTTATTATCTTTCCATAGACGTCCCATATACATTTCAAATGTTAAAGTTGAAACAACGGACTCTAAGGAATCTACTATTATTTAATTTAGTGAGGTAACACCACAGTATAGAAGAAGAATAAAGTAGTTAATCAGAGGCCGTTTAGGAGCGTTCGTTACCTACTTTCGCTCGATGCGCAGGGCTGTGTCACGTTTTTGGCTTGGCATACCTATAATACTAATTCTGCTATTGAGTATGCAAAGTATTTCTGTTACAGTTTAATAGACAATATT
This sequence comes from Epinotia demarniana, assembly GCA_945867215.1. Classification (NCBI taxonomy): domain Eukaryota; kingdom Metazoa; phylum Arthropoda; class Insecta; order Lepidoptera; family Tortricidae; genus Epinotia; species Epinotia demarniana. Next base: position 21,859,662 of record OX244273.1, read on the forward strand.
GATACACAAAGTAATAATATTATAGATAGTTAGGTATGTGTTTTAGTTTCCCAATTCATCGCATATTTTAATACTACTATACTATACCTAAAATATTTCCTAGGAAGTATAATAGTTGCTAAGCTGCACTAGGTTGGTAGCTTGGTAGGTGCTTAGTTACAAGCCTATTCGGCTCCTTTTGATATCGTGGCACTGGCGGCTCGCTGTCTTCATACCTACGAGGCGGTTTCCTTTGACGTAGCGAGTGAGAGCGAGCGAACATGGCAACGGCGCGGCCCGATTGAAGCATTGTCCATCATTCACGAAGGCTATATGTGTGTGTGCGTACCGAACCCGCGCGCATATGTGCAGCCGTGCGATCTACCTTTGTTCGAAGTTTATTTACTGTTCCTATACTGTGGTAACACTTACAATCTGCGCCTTTTTGGAGTGATAGGACTTATTGAAGTGTGACTTCTGGTCGACGTCGGGCCGCGCTATCGGGACGTGGGTGCACTCCACGCACCCAACGACGTTCGGGATGCCGTACTTCATGTAAAATCTGTAAACAGTCGATGAAATAAGACTGGCGGGTTGCACAGAAGAATAAATAGGCAAAAAAAAAACAGACCAAAAGAATGTTATGGATCACACAGTACAAGAGTTTATCTTCAGTCCCTGGGCGACCAATTTCCCAGTCATGAGACCAACACATACTAACCTAGATTTAAGAGTATCCCGTTCAACCCTCAGATGCGGAAAGTGTATGTACTTCTTGACCAGGGCCGGATTGTTCAGGGCTTCGGTGACCTGTGTGACCGCTGAGAGCACAAAGTACTGAGTTATGTTCGGGTCTGTTTTGCCATGAATTGACTTCTGGTATTTGCCTGTTGCGAAGAACGCCAGAGCAGCCATTACCTGAAGACACACATAACACGTAAATCAAAGGAAAACAGTGAATTTGTTGAGGTGAGAGTTACCTCATTGTATTTAGCATTGCATTCATTCTTACTTGGCCACTCTATTCATTCTTACTTTCTATTGAGCTGAGAAAGGCTACATGCATGTGATGTTCCAGTCTGTGTGTGTATTTATGTGTGCGTGTCTGTGTGGGTGTCCGTGTGTCTGTGTGTGTGCATGTGTGTAAGCGAGCGAGTGTGTTTGGGTATACCTGAAATTCGAGGGTTATATTTTAACTGATCCATCCATCCATCCATAAACTCGCCTGTACTTTCAATAAAAACTTTTAAACAAAAAAAATTAACCACCGAAAAAAAACTCAAAAGCAAAAAATAATAAACCTTTTTTATTTAGTTTAATAACTAAGTTCTTAAATTACGCCAGCTAAGCTAAGCGCTTATATTACGGAACAACGGTAGCCTAGTGGTTCAGGCATGCGGCTGTCAAGCGGCGGTCGTGGGTTCGAATCCCGGCTCGTACCAATGAGTTTTTCGGAACTTATGTACGGAATATTTACCGTTAGCTTTTCGGTGAAGGAAAACATCATGAGGAAACCGGTCTAATCCCAATAAGGTCTAGTTTTCCCTCTAGGTTAGAAGGTCAGATGGCAGTCGCTTTCGTAAAACTAGTGCCTATGCGAAATCTTGGGATTAGGTGTCAAAGCGGACCCTGGGCTCCTTTAGGGGCATAACCGGGAATAACGCTAGGAGGATGATGATGAACTAAGTTCTTAAATTAATCTAAGTGTACCTAAGTAATTTTGAGTTTGTTATTTTTTGCTTTTGAGTTTTTTTTCGGCGATTTTTTTTTTTAAAGTTTTTATTTTTAATTTTTCTGTGGCTTACTTAGTTAATTACTAACTTAATTACTAGTTACCAGGGACCGGACAACCCTTTCCGCGGTAAAAGCCTTTCAATGGGCATCCCTTAAACACGGCTAACCCATTGCAAGACTTTCCAGTTTGAACGGCTAGCCCATTCGTTTGACTAACCCTTATCGAAAAACTTAGCAAAAAATAAAGCTAACCCTTTGCAATTGCTTACCGCTATCCTATATGCCTTGCAATCCCTTAATAAGGGTTACCCTTATCATTTAGCGCTTTTTTATAAAGCTTTCCCTTTAGTAATGTCGTAGTTGAGCCTTGCGTAAAAGAGACAGGATTAGTGTATATCTACGCTAGTGTATGAAAAGGAAAGAAAATAGGTGCCTAGGGAAGGGTTTGTAAAATTATTTTGTTCGCCTACCATACCTATTACATACTAGTACGATACGATTACAACTACCAGTTGTTGTGGCCTCGCATCGTAGATCGTAGCTGAGCTGAGCTGTCTGACTGAAGGGAACTTACGAGTTACTATTACTACGGAACCATCAGACTGACTGAACTGATAAAAACAAAGTCTACAAGATCAGCCATGGGTAAGTAAAAATGATATTAAAAATTTTCTACGTAACAATACTTATTTGTTGAAGCTGAAGCTGAAGGATCACACCTATTATATCTCACGAGTCACGAAATTTTATAACAACTAGGTATACTTCGAATCATATTGATATTAAGTAGGTAGGTACTTATATGAAAAAATCCTATCGAGTTTACAAACACGTTAATTACTTAATGGATTGGATGATGATGATGAATAGGTAGGTTCTTATAAATGTGGTTTAATTTAAGGTTTAAGAAACGCATGCGAGTTATTATTTGATTACTTTGATCGAGCGAGTAATGTTAAATACATAAGTACCTAATCAAAAGAATAAAAAAAACATCCTTACCTTTAGCTTGTTGCCACATAATTTACATTAACTGTTATTATTATTACTGTCCACATCAAATGAAAAATACCGGTGAACGGCGTCAACTTTAGGTTTTGGCATCGTCGTAGGTATGATTCGTATGAAGTAGCACTTTAGTCGTCACCTACACAGTAGATTTGTCAAAAAAAAAACAAACACAGTCAATTACGACGAGTATACATATTATTTGCAACGAGAGTTAATGATTATATTGGCACGTGTCTAAGACTAAAGAAAGAAGCGCCGTGACGCTGCGCTCGACCCGCGTCCAACAGCCAATCACAACTCTTTGCCATTGAAAATTGAACCGTATTTCATCTACAGCGGCTTCGATCATTCGGAAGCACGCAAACTTCAAAGAACGCCGCAGTCGCCGACGATCGCTTATTATTGGATTCGGAGTAATGTGTGCTTTATGAACGAGGAAGACGATTTAAATTAGCTTGCTTATATGCTAAAAGGGAAACCCTTTATAAGGCTAACCCTTATTAGGTATTAGTGAGCGGGTGATAAGGGTTTTGTAAGGGTATTGGGATACCGATTGCTCATATGGGTGAGCGTTTATATAAGGGTTTTAAAAGCTAAATGAGTGGGTTTCGTCGGGCAAAGGGTAAGGCTAGTTAAGCCTTATGCAAAACCCATACAAAACCCTTTATAAGGGATAGCGGGCCGGTCCCTGCTAGTTACATGCAATATTTTTGATTACTCTGCATAATATGTGGTCATACATTTCAATCCGTAAGTGAACAATCAATCATCCCCTGTTTTCCTACCCCTAGGGTTGAAATTTTTATTTAAAATTAATGTGAGACCAAGTCGAGGTATACCCTTTCTATTAAAAGAAGAATTATCAAAATCGGACTACTCTGTAAAAAGCTATGCACGGTCATACATAAAAAATATATATATTCTCTCCTTCATTTTTATCGTCGGTTAAAAAGGGGTCGGCAGAGCACATTAAAATTAATTTCAGCGCCATTTTTAGCAATTGTATATTTTTTACAAATGGAGTGAATGTGGTATTGCATTCATTGGTTGCTAGCTTATCTCACCCGCACTCAGCCCAACTCACACTTCAACCTCGGTTCCCATAGACGACTTTTCCGGCACCCACGTTAAGAAAGGGGAGTAGGTATATTGATAAATACAAAATTTGAGTTGTTTTTTCGGAGGATCCTTACTATCTTAAAGTACTTTCTTTTTCCTATTGGTTGGTTTAAACCTATTATTTTACATTTTAAAGTCCTCATTTGATTGGACAATGTCCACATCTGGTTTAAAGGGGTTAAGCATACACATAATAAATAAATAAATAGATATAATGACTTATAGGGCATACTAGTAAAGTCCTAACACAAGTGTACTAAAACAACAGCAGTTGTAACATCGGACAGGAAGGAAGGAACGACTACTATTGGCTTTGATAAAAAGATATAGCTACCCTTATGTTGTTATAAACCGTTTTCAATTGGCTTTGATAAAAAGATATAGCTACCCTTATGTTGTTATAAACCGTTTTCAATTGGCTTTGATAAAAAGATATAGCTACCCTTATGTTGTTATAAACCGTTTTCAATTGGCTTTGATAAAAAGATATAGCTACCCTTATGTTGTTATAAACCGTTTTCAATTGGCTTTGATAAAAAGATATAGCTACCCTTATGTTGTTATAAACCGTTTTCATTGAGTAAACAGTTCACCCACAGCTGCTCGATTATTATTTACCATGTCTATGTTCATTTACTGCATTCACAGCTGTAGTTCAATGTTTACTTTTGGCTACATGAGTTCAGTGTTTTCAACAAAACAATAGTTAAGGACAATTTTTTAGAGTAAAGTATATACCACCAACCTTGCTCTCAACAGAAAACTCAATAGACTTCGTAGACTCCGGCATCACAGGTTTCAACTCCTCTATCAGGGTTCGCGCTAAGTCCTTAGACAATCTGTACGTTTCTATAAAAGTAGGGTCAGGCAGGTCAAATGGATCGGTTTCCGCGGGTTTAGACCTCTTTTCAGGTTCCTTTGGACTCCAGACTGGAGCCTTCTGCTGGTTTACTTGCTCAGATTTGTCCTTCAACTGTGTGTAAATACCCTTCTCCATGACCCGATGGTCGAGGTGAGGGTTCTGATGATGCTTTTGAGTTTGCGGCGCGTCCCATTTTAAAAGTTCAAATATTTCCGGTTCCTCGTCCACTACGGATATGTAACCTTCTTCTGGCGGCTTTTCAGCCATGGTTTTTGTGAAATAAGTTAATTTTAATTGAAACAGAAATAGAAATGCAGCTTGGATTGACAACAATGATGAATGACGTTATGACGTTAAGTAGAATGTTGCCATACTGGGCCTAAAACGTTGAAATAATAAACTTCTAAATTAATATACTTTTTTTAGAATGGCCACTCTGTATTTCTACCACTGTCAATAATAGCGGAAAAGCGCGAATTTTCAAATAATTTCGTTAACTTGTTATTTGATACGTTAGTCTAGTATATTTATTCGTAGCGGTGATAGGGGTAGTTACTAGTTACATATTTTTGATTATTATTGATCTCATTAGGTGCTGCCTAACATTTGTTGGGTATTTAACTACAGCAACAAACTAAAAAAATAGCATTTGTACTTAATTGAAGCCTCCTGTGACCGTTATACAGACTTATTAGCTTCTAGATATCGCATTTCATGATTAATGAAATTGCACGTTCAATAGACTGACGGTCATCCCCACACATTTCGGCAAAATGAAGTCGCGTCTGCGTTAACAGAGGACCGAGCATGACTCACAGGTTCACGGCGCGCCAGGCAGGCGCCCCTTAACCTCATATATATATAGGGACACATCATTTTTTCGCTATGACTCACAGCTTTTTACGACTTCGATATAGTGACATTTATGGCGTGATTTTGTTTTATGTACAATACCTACCTAATATCTACTTACCTGCTTATCCCGACTGATCAACAGTAAATCATCATATCCCCTTCCCCCAAAATGTGCTACAATGACCGGTCTTGCGCCACCCGCATCCAGCGGACTCCAGCGACCTTTACCAGGTCCCACTTGTGGGTCTCTACCCACGCTGAGTCTTCCGGTACAGGTCGACACACGTAAAAAGAGCCCTGGCGGCCACATAAAAAGTATGGCCGCCAGGGTTCTTTTTACATGAGTCGACCTGTACGTGGATGCCACTAGAGAACCTATCCGCCCCAACGGCCGTCGGTTCTACGTGCGATCAACAATACACCTAATAAAATAAAATAAAAACTACCTACTAAGTAAATACTAATTTGACTATTATAACAAAGTAGCTTCTTTCGAGCTAAATAAGGTAGCAACAGATTAAAATATATATTTACCTACCTATGTATACCTAAATAAACAGCAAAATCATTCACAATGTTGGCATTCCTTTCCTTCCACGAAATTACCTATGTTGTGTCGTTTCTAAGCTTTAGAAAATAATTCATGACGTAGGCACCATATTAATGAATATAATAAACCGCAGTTATCATAATTATAATTCAACCTTGAACCATTAAACATAGTTAAAGCAATGAACACACTACTTTGACTTTTCTAGTAACATTGGCAGCACTGACTCCGCGTCTTCATTGTTAACAAATTGTTAACAGATTACTAGCTGTCCGCGCGGCTTCAAAGAACGCAGGGATCTTAGAACATACATAATATCTGGAGTAGCCTTATATGTCTATTTGAGTACAAAAAGTCTGCCGAATTTTGCGGGGGGGGGGGGGGGGGGGGTAAGAAATAACACATGCAAAAGTTGTGACTTAGTGGAAACACGGGTATATTTACACAAACGTATACAACTGTCTGCTCCGTCAAAATAAATTTCACATAAAAATAAAGTAGGTACGGCAGAATCAATTAATTTTCGCATTTAGTTGGCTGGTTTCGGTATTGAAATACATCAAAATGCCTCGAAAATATGGAACTTATACGCGCAGGCACCCAATTTGCTTGCATGCTGCATAAATATGGCGGTCCATTTTTTTTGGGCCTCAGAAATAATATTAAAGCAATACAAAAATACTAAAACTACTTACAAATGGAATGTTATACCATATTTTCTAAACATGAAGTGATTGAACGTTCATTACACATGCGTGCAGTTTTATGATAGGTGTTGTCTCTTGCGAGGCGATTGAATGACCATTAATCGATTGTGAAACTATCTTTGTATAATTTTTTGCACATTGTGCAAGGTTTTCAACAGAGGGGTAAGTTACTGGAAGGGTACTCCAGATATGTATGCTCTAAGGCAGGGATAAGACAAGGCCTAAGTATATCCATTCAGAAATTCCGCTCTACACGCAGCTCGCAGGTGAAAGAATTTTCGAGTTCGCGGTTCTGGAGATTACCCATTACTTACATACATTATAAAGCTGCAGTATCCCAGATCTCCTCCTCCTTTTAATCCTCTTTTTAATACTAATAGTAGGTACCTATCTATATCTAGACTATACGCGGCAGTTGATCTTGGCAACGGAGCTAACGACATGCCAGCTTGAGTGAAAAAAAAAGACAAACCAATCACACATCACAAGTGATTAAGCAAAAGCTGATTTTAATAATTATGCTTCTAATTATTATAATATATCAGTTAGATTTTGAATAAAGGCTGGCTGAAGTGCCTCTCAACTCTGCAACCGGCTGTTGGGAAATAGAGCTTTTGAAGAGCTTTGAACAAGCGGCAATACATTGCTAACTATGTACTTACTTACTGGTAATTCAAACTCAACTGCCATTTCCGGCCGCGGTTACACCATTTGTTGAAGAATATCAGCAAATAAATTGTGGTTTTGTGAGCTAAAACTCGCGGACCATTCTTTTTTAGGGTTCCGTACCCAAATTTATTTATTTATTTTCATTCACACATAAATTTACAGTTTTACACCAAATCACTTATGTGGTACCTATAGTTAGTTTCGCTACAAAATACTTAACAAGAAACAAGACATAACGTAATAAAGAATTAAAAAGGAACTAAAATAAACTCATAACAACTTCAACAAGAAATAATGGCACAGTTTAAATCTTAACACTTACACTATCTACTCCTACGATAAGTATGCTAGAACTTTTCTACAAAATACACCTATACTGTCAGCAAATATATCTATGTCATTGGCTTCCTGCATTATACGGTTTAGGGCTGTTCGCGCTCTAGCAGTGGGTGAAAACGGAACCCATTACTAAGGCTTCGCTGCCCATTACTAAGGCTTTGCTGTCCGTCCGTCAACATGGCTGTATCTCATGAACCGTGATAGTTAGACGTTTGAAATTTTCACAGATGATGTATTTCTGTTGCCGCTATATACATCAACAAATACTAAAAAACAGAATAAAATAAATATTTAAGGGACTCCCATACAACAAATGGGATTTTTTTGCCGTTTTTATAGATCATCATCATCATCATCATATCAGCCGAAAGACGTCCACTGCTGGACACAGGCCTCCCCCAAAGAGTGCCACAATAACCGGTCCTGTGCCACCCGCATCCAGTCCAGCGGACACCCGCGACCTTTCAGGTCACCAGGTTCACCAGGTCATCAGAAAAAAAAACGACACGACGGGGTTTTTATAGATAATGATACGGATTCCGTATTAATAATATTACGGAACCCTTCGTGCGCGAGTCCGACTCGCACTTGGCCGGTTATTTAAGAAAACCTGTGTCGACAAAAAAAAAACAACTCCTAATTCTAATTTCTAGAGAACGAGAATCGGTTGAGAAAAATGACCTGCAGAGGAGAACAATCACGAAATACGGTATTTGACCTAAACCGAACCGAAGAACTTCGTTCGCTTCGATCGCCCGTCCAACCCGTTCTACAGTATTAAATCTCTCCTCATGAAAATAATACCTATTAGGTGCGAATAAGTAGATGACAATGACAGTAACCGTAGTTATCGTAAATCGTTACTTAGTAAGGATCTCATACATACATACGCAAGTGAGAATAGTTTTACTACCTACAGTCTCTTGGGCAGCGGTTAAAATACTGGTTCATGTGATAACTATGCGTTTAAATTGGTTCCATACTCTATAGCTCCAAACACTTCAGTGTACCACCGCGCCCGAAGCCGGGATGACGTACCGACGACGCGCCTTTATTTACATTTTCGATTAAGTCAACCTTAAACTAACATCACGTGTTGTGTTTTACTTTTACATAATTGGGTAAGTGGCTGATAGTGCGCCTCAAAGTTCAATTTAAAAAGTTTTGTGGCAGTTTGTGTCTATACGGAATACAAACTTTATGGCTTTTAAGGTTAGTGCACACATGCAACGGGCACTGTTTTTTGTGCGGTAATTTAGGTTAGATCGTGATTTTTTATTCTGTATAGTAGGATTCCGAATTGAAAATCGGACGTACCTAGGTACGTCAAAAGGTATGTTAAAAACAAAGTCACGGTACTTACCTAACCAACTGCATGCATTAGGCCAAAAAGGAAATTAGGGGAAAAGTAATCATGAACTCCAATAGTCAAATTCGACACGCACGAATGCGGTCTGTAGGTGGTCTGAATTTATAATTAAGTTATTTTAAGATCAATTGTGTGGTGATCCGGTGATCCTAACCTAACCTGCGCCAATTTTTTTTACAGTGAGATTGTTTAAAACAGTGTTACTTTTTAACATACTTTAAGGGCGTTAGTACCTAAATAGTAATATCCTAAATAGTAGTAGTAGTATAGTAATATCCTAAATAGGTACGGTCGCCATCACACACATCTGAGCGGTCAAGATCAACAAACATAACACCCTGAAGAGTACAGATGTACGCTGACTGTTCTCACAGACTATCATAAATTTAAACACTGTCTGATTTGGTAAAATTTCGAATAGGTTGCAAATCACGAGCGAGACGTACCTACTCTCATAGTAATTCTTACTCGCGCGAGTAAAAGCGAGTAAGAATTACTATGAGAGTACCTCGCTACTCGCCGGCGGTGGGACAAGTGCCTGATTACCGGCACCACCACGTCATGAACGTGACCAAATTGGTCACTATTATAACACGGACTATTGGCAATCGTAGCATCGAGTTTTGATTTTGATGTTCAAAGCGTTTACTATGTTTTGGCGATCCAGTAGGTATTTTATTTGTAACATGACTTTCTAAAGGGCCCTCGACCTTTACAAACCGACTTCTTTATTAATTACCTTATAAACCCTTAACTAATGGTGACATTAGTTATCTAAATAGACTTAACTAATTGTGCAGAGTTATTACGTGGTAGGTATTCCGATTAAAAATGATAAGTAGATACGATGAATCGCAAACTGGATATGTATTCGTCAGAATCCATTTCACGAGCTCGCAAAACAAACATCGGTTTAGACCAAATGCCGTATATTTTACATTTAGTTAATTACAGTTGGCGATTCTTAGAAAAAATTGACTAGATCAAATCAAATATTTCGTCTATACCGCAACAAGGACAATGATTCACCACAAATGTGAATGAACTATTGTGTCCACCGCTTTATCGCGACATTTAGATTAGAGCGCATTATTTAAATTTAGAAAGATTTAATTGCTGTTTAAAAGCTGAAGTTCGTTTGGTGCAGACGCAAATCGTAGTCGTACTCGTAACGGACAAAAATATTGGAACACTGTCTTTACCATTTACAATATTCATTAAAATCCAGCCAAATAAATAAAACAATTTTGAGATTAATTACCCTATTCATTCATATTTTTTAACGCTAGGACCTCAGAGTCACTTCTTGGTGTAGCTTTAAAATACGAGTACATAAAATAAAATAATTAAATGATTTCTGAAGGTCAGCATAAAAAGGGATCTACTAATAGGGACTTGGCTATTTAGTCAAAAGTGAATAAAATAATATGGCTAACAACTCCGTTGGGCGCGTTAGATAGACTACCTACCTATAGTAACCTATCCGGTTTTTTCTAATGAACTTGCGGCAAATAAGGGCCGTCGTCCAACTCGTCCAAGGGACCACTTTTACGAAGAATCAATCTTGCTGGTAGTACCTACCGCTTAGGCCCTGGGCAACCGAGCTCTGATCGGGTAAAAATAGAGAAAATACGAGGAAAACAATTTTTCCCAGACATGAGACCCAGCTAGATCGATCTTTCGCTCCCGTCGTCCCGGAGCCAAATTTCATCGAAATCGTAAGAGCCGTTTTCGAGAACGTGATTACAAATATATATATATGTATACAGATATTGCTCGTTTAATAGTATAGGATACGTATGTGCATTTCAAGAATGTTCACATATGTATAGGTACTTATACCTAAAGCAAATATGACTTTAATACCTCTTAGCGAAACAATTTTTATTTTTCGTGTCAATTTATCGTGGAAGTTATCACGATTAAATTTTATTACACCTTGTTTAATACTTTCGTTGTATTTGTTTCTTCAGTTGTACAAACTATAACACCACCGTTTAAATTTTAAGCGTCTCGTCGTGTCGATGGTCTGTAATTGAAAGAGAGAATGAAGCGAACCTAAAGTATTTCGTATGTCCGGATGTCCGCCTGTCCGCCTGTCTGTCACTTTTCTCAACCGATTCTCGTGAAATTTAGTGAGCAGGTTCATTAATAGGTAAGTACCTATACTTATAGATATTTATAATCGATACAGTCTTACAAAACTCATTTCTTTTTTTATTTGGTTTGAAAAAGAAAGATAGGCAAAAATGGCATAGAACATAGAACTGTGCGCTTCGCTCGCTCGTTGGAAAAGAAAAGTAGTTAATCTCGGGCACGTGCTTGTGCTAACAGCTCACATAGGTACCGTGTGTCGGCGTCGTAAACTATGCGCCGGCGCCGACGATTGTCATCGGTTCAAGGTCAACCGATAACAGACGGAGTACACTGACTTTATTACTGTGTGAGAACAATTACATAACGTGCAGCGTGTGGCCTCCACACACAGATCATTTAATCAGAGGGATTATTTTGTCACTAATGTCACTACTATGCACTGTGTGTAAAAATACGGGCGAATATTTAGAAGACGATTAGTGTCGGCCCTATACAACTAACTTACAAAAAATCGTTAGCTGCTTAATTTTTTTTGTACAAAATTATCAAGCACGCATTGTATTCAGTACAAAATATGTCTCTTGTTTACGACACCCATAAAAGTCAATACGTTTGTTAAGTCAAATCAGTTTGGAAGTAAGTAATACATTGCTGGTTGCTGCACGGTATTAAAAAAAATGCCTTCCTCCCTCAAATCATTTAACGGCCGAAAACTATGTAGGTACATATACTTTATGTTCAAAATATAAGCCCGTATGAAATGTACAAAAGCATCTCCGCTGGATGCGACTCAAAATAGTATTTTATGAAATCGTTATATAATGTATGCTTTTTCAGTCGAGTACCACGTTTAGGCCACGAAGCTTGCTGAGTGGCCTAATTAAGGTACGATACTTAAAAAGCTAATTATATAACTATTGTATACAATACTTTTTCTACGAGTCAACTGAACTAATTAAACAAACTTGGTATCTATTGAAAACGAAGTGCAACCACCGGCTTTTTCTTTTTTGTGCGTTGATGTCTATTTGGTCTTTGGTCTATTTACCTTTTGACTTTCTTATGACGGCGTCCTATTGGTCAAATACATTATAGTTGAGTAAAGGCGCCACGTGATTGGCGATTTGATTCATTTTAGTTGTCTCAACTGCTATGAAATGTTGAGTTGGGAGCTCCATAGTAAAAAGTATGTGATTTAAGTTTGGTCTACGAAGTCTTACCTAATTCAAACATTAAGGTCGACGAGTATAAAAAGTATATTTACGTCACACCTGGCCATAATGCGAGTTTTACTGCACGCTGCGCGTACGGGAAAACTCGCATTGTGGCCAGGTGAAGACGTAAAATTTTGTACTCAACACGGGCGGTAAGTCGTAAAGCCCCAGAGCGCATATTTATGGCCCTCACCTTCGGTTCGGGCCACAAACATCTGCGATCTGGGGCATTCACGAATTCACCGCCCTAATTACGTAATGTACTATTATGTTAATAATGCCGTTGCAGACATTTCAGCTGCTGTCTGTCAAAAATGCCGTTGCAGACATTTCAGCTGCTGTCTGTTAAAAGTGCCGTTTGGATAGGACAAACTTCCTGTTCACTGGGGATTCGTTCAATAAGCTAAACAGATATTTCGTTGGGTCAAATTGAGTCATGGCCTCGACACAAGAGGGCGCCACTCTTCTCGATCAGAGGCGTCTCTTGCCCATGTAGTGCCCGTGTGCAAACATTACTCTCGCGCCCCCTAGTAAGCCCGCGGTCAAAATGGAATGGCAGCAGGCGGCGCTCGGCGCCCCCTAGGACCGCTGCGCCATAGGTAAAGTGTGGACGCACACCCTGCACCATAGGTAAAGACGCCTCTGTTCTCGGTGCTGCGCTAGCTCTTGCCAGTTGGTACCTTGGAGTTCACGTAGATCCGCCTGTACCATGTCGCTCCAGCGATACCAAGGACGTCCAACAGGGCGTTGACCTGTTGGACGATCCAAGGTAAGTTCTCTTCACTTTCCGGTCTTCGTCCATTCTTTCAAGGTGGCCGCGCCAACGGAGTCTGTGTTTCCCCTGTGATTTTGAAAGAAAGAAAGAATGAAATGTGTTTTTGCAAATGGAATGCACCAAAATGGATGCCACTTCAGCATATGCCACCAGCAATACATGCTAAAGGAGCTGGTTTTCAGGGCATTTTGGGTACAACCGCCAGATCTTAAAAAGATGCGTTGGCATATTACTCATATAATGGCACATTACACACCTAGAGGGGGCAAACAAGGAATGTAACAGACATGATCGCAGGTATTTGATGCCCGAACCGAAGGCATCGATCGAAGTGCGATTGCGATCTTCTTGCTCTCTTTTCTTATTTTTTTATTGCTTTCTTTGCTTTTATCACCCGCGGTGAGGACAAAATTGTAGGGTTCCCTCAGGCCACGGCTGTTATTCGCTACGCGCTAAAGGGGCTCACCCCGCCGCGCCGATCACCCGTCACGAAACACGAAACTATGTAGACCTCTACCTGGGTTACTAGGTATATTTTTTTTATTATAACCCACCTACGCTTAGTTAGTACGCATTGAGGTGTCAAGATATATTTGTGAGTGAGCGTTGAGGTGAGCTTATAAGAAGTTACAGAATAGGGGGGGCAGGAAGCGGAACGAGTAGTCAGACGGTAATTACTACTTTATGGCCAGGTGTTTAGGTAGGTGTATAATAGTTATTTACTCTTAGTATTTACTATACAAGTGCCGAAAATAGGAAATTTATTATTACCTATTCGCACGTGTATCTTACAGCGTTTTAATGTACATATGGCTCTTTAAAGTTTCGACATCCACGGAAAGTGCTCTTTTCCGCACTAGTGCGGGAAAATTATGTACTGTAAAGTAATTTTCTTGTAATTATACGTATATGTAAGTACTGTTCCGTGAGAATGTTATTGTTAAGAGTGTTGCAAGCATTCTCATGCAAATGGCGTGATGTCACGATGTCACGCATGTGCGGATGCCTCACCCATTAGGGTACCTACGTACGGTGTGATGTGTCTATTGTTCCCACTCCAAGAAATTTCAGTAGTTTAAGATAGGTAGTAACACCTTTTGAAATTAGTATTTTTTTCTGTCACAAAGACCAAGGCAGCTAAGATCCTATTACTTAGGTTAAGGTAAGTAATAAATACACGTACCGTTCGTTTCGTGTTGAAACATCTGATCCGATTTATTATTCATATCAAGGAAGTTATTGAGTCAAAGGCTTTCCAAAAATGTTAGGTAGGTATATAATACGAATGCCAACAGATCCATTTTTAAAAGATTTATATTAACTTGACCTCTATATACTTTCTTACGCAATATACTTACATACGGTAAGCATATTAAATATGTAAGTTATCCATCAAAAATTTGCAATCCATTTTTCAGTCTCTTGCCCTTATCCGATTGAGCTGAAATTTTGGGTAGGTATTAAGTAGCATAGTTTGGATGATAATTCAATATTATGGTACCATCGAGCTGATCTGATGATGGAGACATAAGGTGGCCATGAGAATTCAGTATTTAACCGTCGTAACCCCGTTGACTTTGGGCTCGTTTGAATCGTCTCAGCAATAAAAACTTGTACCAAAAATTAATTTTTTGACATAAACTTATATAGAAGTCAAAATCTTTCCTGTAGATTATGTAGGTTAGGTATGTCTCGCGGCGCGGGGAGCAAGCGCCATGCGCGTGATCAGACCGGTGGTTGGCACGAAGACGAAGAAGTGAAAATGAGTTACGGGAAGCGGAAAGCGAGAAGGAGATTTGTAAGTCGGGCATGGCACTCAGTCTGTCTTGCTTGGGAAAAGGGCGTCGGCCCTCGGGCACGCGTAGCCTTTCGTCGTGAAGTGCTAAAACAATAATGAACACTATTACAAATGTAAAAAAATACAGTTAAATATAAACTCCCCTCTCAATTGTTTCTAACTGGATGTAAAGGGGTAGAGAGAGCGCATGTTTCGATCATACATGGCTAAAGCAGCAGAGTTAGTATAAGTAGTACTTAATAATAGTTAGGTGCCACCTATAGTTATTATTACAATGGTTCGCGGCCAAACTAACTACTTAACTGACATAATAATGTAATGGTATTAATGGTATAGTCGATCTGCTGAGAGAGGCTCTGCCTTGACTTTGTCCCAAGTTCGGTGCATGGCCAACATAATTTAGAACATCTTCGGTTATGCAAAGTCATACCACTCTATTGCAATTAATAAGATATAAAGTAACTTACCTACGTAATATTCATTTTAAGCATTTTGTTCAAGAATCATTTTGTAAGTACCGTATATATAGTGTTTCAATGAGCACGCTTCTTGGTTAGTCGTGCTTCAAATGATTGATACTTGTTGTTTAGGGACTAGGTATAAACCGAAGTGAAAATTGACTCTTAATGGACAACAACGAAAAATGTACTATCGTTCAACAATGTCAGTATCAAAGCAGAGCAAATGTATAGTATTTCATCGTACCAAACAATTCAACTACTTATATATTTTATACAATTAAATAACCCTTCTATTTTGTTAAAATTATGCTATTTTGTTTCAGTTCGACTTTGTATATCATATGAAATAAGTTGCGTTCCGGCTGTGAATGCTTAGAGAATGGTAGAGAATCATGAAACTAGTAAAGAGTTTGCAAAGCCAGTGGAAAAAGATATGGACCAGATAAAAGCGGCACCCGAACTGGATGAGAAGAAAGACCTCAACAAAATAAACTCAATAAAATCAAACGGAAGCCATCCAGTGGCTCAATATACTAAAGCTGACGGTGACGAATCACCAGTGGAGCGGGTGAAATTTTTCGGAATAGAAGATAATGATAGCATTTGCTCCGATGATTCGAGCGAGGAAGATAAACTCCCGCCAATTCCCGATGGAGGGTGGGGTTGGGTAGTTGTAGTCTCTGCGTTTCTAGTCTCCGCTTGTGCCGATGGCCTAGCATTTTCTTTTGGATTGCTCCATGAAGAATTCACAGAATTCTTCGAAACCACACAATCTAAAACATCCTTGATAGGAAGCTTATTTATAGCTACACCTTTATTAGCTGGACCCGTTATGAGTGCTTTAGTAGATCGGTATGGCTGCAGAATCATGACTATGCTGGCAGGGATTCTCTCAACAGCGGGATTCCTTTTGGCTTCAGTGAGCAACTCTGTTGAAATGCTATGTCTTACATTTGGGTTCCTTAGCGGATTAGCTATGGGTATTTTATACGTAACTGCTGTTGTATCAGTAGCATTTTGGTTTGATAAACGAAGAAACCTAGCAGTATCTTTAGCATCATGTGGAATTGGTTTCGGAACTTTAATATACTCACCGATGACGAATTATTTTCTAAAATTGTACGATTGGAGGAATACCATAGTGCTATTAGCAGGTACTTTATTAAACATGTGCGTTTGCGGAGCGTTGATGAGGAATCCAGAATGGTTGAAGATTAAGATGAAGAGAGAGAGGAAATTATCAAGGTCCAAATCGGGAAGGTCGTCTAGTAATGTCTCTTCTGGCTCAAGTATAGGCGGAGAGTCGGTATTCTTGAGTGCGGATGAGCTGAAAGCTTTAATGAAGAGTGGAAAAAGTCCGGAGTACATTCTTTCGACGTTGGCGACGACAATAGCGGAGGCTGAGCAGTTGGAGGCCACTACACAGATGAACGCTGAGCAGTCCTTCAAGCGAATGCATTCTGCGATTCATTTGCCTACGTTTATACAGCAGAATGAGAAGGTAAATCTGCTTTAACCAGTCGTGCAAGTATAAATACTTTCCTAGCATTATACCTATTATATAACAAAATTAGTAGTAAAAACCTTTGATTTGCATCATGCTCGGTTAAATTCAATTACTTATATTAAAAATTGTGTACAAGTTGTTTATTTTTACTTTTAGGTGCCAGCGGAAGTAATAGAGAAACTAATGACCAATAAGCGTTTGTATAATATTATACTACAAAACTATCCAGATATATTAACAAGACGAAAATCTGAAGTGAACATTGCTGCAGAACAACCAGCAGAAGCTGTGAATGAACCAGCGCAACAACCAGTTACTATCAAGATTAAGAAACCTAGAACAGAATCAGAAAGCAAGAAGTCGAAAGAGAAAATTACAGTGGATAATAAAACGGATGAGAAGAAAAAGGAATCTAATAACGCTCTAACAGAGAGTAACATTAAATTAAATCAAGAGAAACATAAGCACAAACCTCATACGTCGCACAATATGCAACAAGCCAACTGGCTTTCAAGACAAATTTCCACAGATCATCATTATCTAAGAGAAATGCCTTTGTATAGAAACACTTTGATGCACAGAGGTGCCATGTTGAATATACCGAGGTACAAGCTGCGGGCCTCATCTCTTCCTCAGATTTATCGAAATTCGATGTGGTCTCTGGCATCTGAATCAGATGATGAGATGGTAAGTCAATCAATAGAATATATTTGAGAATACTATCTTTAATGTCTTGGAATACTTATTCTGTTTTGTTTTCTCCACCTGGTAGATTATTTTCTAGTTTCTAACTTTCTTATTTTCAACAGAGATGGTATCACAGGGTCTGGGAAACCCTGAAGTCTACCTTCGACTTTCGAATGTTCACCGAGTTCCACTTTCTGATGTTCAACCTGTCTTCGCTGATCCTGTCCGTTTGGTTCATCGTGCCCTATTTCTTCCTGAAGTCCTACATGACGGCCAGCGGTGTGGAAGGCGGCGCCATCATGATCAGTATCATTGGGGTCGCTAGTAGCATCGGGATTGTAAGTAATCTGACCATTTTTTAATTTTATAACATACCAGCGACACGAACACGCTTGAGTATTTTCAGGATCAGTGCGGTAGATTGTCATAGTCATAACATTTATTGTAGTGGTACCTATATTACTAGATGGGCATTTTTCTTATTTCCCTGATTATACACTACTAGCTTCCGCCCACGGCTTCGTCTGCGTGGATCTGGGAAACTATCCTTTATCCATTCTATAAACAACTAACTTCGCGCAAAATTTCAACCAAATCGGTTGAGCCCTTTGGGCGTGATTGCGTAACAAACATGCAAACTTTCGCTTTAGAATACAATACAATACAAAAAACACTACAATACAAATACTCTTTATTGCACACCTCAAAACATGAATGAAATAAACATAACAACTTATTAAAAAATAGATGTTGACAACAGGCGGTCTTATCGCTAAAGAGCGATCTCTTCCAGACAACCTGATACATTTCTGGGTCTCCAATTATTAATCTTTAGCGATGAATATGGGAATGGAATATCTGTCAATTCGTATAAAATAAACTATGACGTATTTATCTGGCAACACTGACACTTTCGATCCCATTGTAATCGCGGTTTGATAATAGCAATTGTCACTGGTCGAGCTATGGTGCGTTACTTATCCATCCAGAAAAGTACACTCAAACGTAGAAACTTTGTCTCTAGCGTAGAAATGTTATTATCGACGCGTGGGTACATAGACAAGGTGGACTGATGACCTGGTGACGACAAATTATAGGTGAACATAACTTTTCCCAGGTCGGACTTGGCTGGGCAGGTGACCAGCCCTGGATCAACGTAACGAAGACCTACGCGATCTGTCTGATCATCTGCGGTCTCTCAGTCGCCACCTACCCTCCCTTCATCACCAACTACTGGGCCTTGACTGTTATCTCCTCAATATTTGGACTGTCCTTCGCAAGTTCATACTCCTACACGCCAGCTATCCTGATGGAGTTGATGCCAATTGATCATTTTACTGTGGCGTATGGGCTGATTCTGCTGAGCCAGGGAATCGGACATCTTGTGGGACCACCTATTGGAGGTGAGTGAATTATTGGATTTTGAGCAGTTTTTTAAATTAAATTATAGTTCAATTTATCTTTGCGCTTCGCGCTGTTACGATTTTTCCTACGCTTAATTCAGGCGGGAATGAAATCCAGGCAAAATCTCAACTGTGCGATTTAGGAATCGACGCAGACGGTATAGCGTCATCTAGCGGCAAATTCGACCAACCTCCCTACATTTGCACTTATAAGAGTTATATTATGTATTTAAGAATTGACTTCCTGGTTGATCAAATGATCAGAAACAATGAAAAACATATTAAATTAAGCAATATAAGTTTACAAATAAAAAGAGTTTCGATCTGCAAAAGAACATATGCTGCGGGGCTAGCACAACTGACGCCGCGCCGCGACGCGAGTCGAGAAGGATCTACCGTCCTCGTTCTAATTTGTACGGTGCGAGTGAGACAGGGGACGCTCAGTCGCGCAACAAGTGGCTTGTCAGCAAGTTGTGCTAGACGTACAGCTTCATTTTATGAATTGAAACGGTAAATTGGTTTGTTGACATCCGTAGCCGTTTTTATTAGTCTCGAAGATTAAACGGTTTTTTCAAAGTACCTATTGTGAACCTTATTTTCACATATGTTATGTTCAAAATGTAATGATAATGATGATAGCTTATTTAACCCCATTCATTATATTTAATGACCACCCGCCCTAATTACCTAGTCTCAAGGGAAATGTTACTTTCACCATTATTAATTATGGTAACGAGAATGAGGTAATTCTATAAAATATAGATTCTGAAAATTATGTAATTATAAACCTTATTCAAGTTTCACTTCTGCCGGCATTCCCGGAGTGCAACCCATTGTTTTTTTTTTAATTTATGGTTTACTTTTTGTTCCAGGGTTGCTATATGACGTGACCGGTACATGGGACCTGACCTTCTACGTGGGCGGCCTGTGGTTGGTTATATCAGGTTTGTGTGTGGGCGTGATCGCGTACACGAAGGATCTGCGCATGTGTGGGCAAGCCCCGCTGCTGAAAGAGGCTGAGGAGCAGAGCGAGAGCGCCGTGGAGGTGTGAGAGAGATGGCAGCATATGTAAAGTGTAACTGGACTATAATATAACTACAATAATTATATATAAAGAACACGCTAAAAATGTAAACTAATTGGTTCCGTTTGACAGTGGAAATTACGTGGCTTGTATGGGCGCTTGGGTACGTAATTAATTTATTGCGAATTTTAATGTAGGTATTGTTTATATCGTTAACATTAGGCTCTATCTTCAAATGATTATTAAGATTAATAGGTAAATGGTCTCACTTTTGATATTTGTTTTTTCAGCAGCAAAAATAGCTACTCAAAATAACATGCTCAAAATGATCTAGACATTTCTTACCCTTAACATTAGCGTTGTATTTAGGTCATTTTACTCGATCCGCCGAGCTACTTTTGTTGCTGACTGTACTTTACAAATGACCTATCCTATAACGTATTGGTACAGTAGCCTAGCCGGCAAATAACTTGCGCAACGCGGCACGATGGGGAGAGGAAGTTCGCGCGGCGAATTGTACAGGTCGACACATGTAAAAATAACCCTGGCGGCCATACATTATATATGGCCGCCAGGGCTCTTTTTACGTGTGTCGACCTGTACGTGCGAGCTGTCCCCCCACCTCGTCCCGCGTTGCGCACGTTATTTGCCGGCTACTGTACGCCACTTAAAAACGAAAGCAGCAAATCTCATTCAGTAGAACTAAGTCAACTCTTTATCTAGAAGAATTTACTATGCATGTTAAATTGGCTGCTCGGCTACAATTGTTTTTTTTATGAATCTGTATTTTTTTATCCGAATACCTAGGTAGATTATTTATTTAATTATTACTGTCATTTGTTCTGCAAGACATAATTCATACGTACTTAGAAATATATAAGAATTCTCATTTATAATATCAGTGTGATATGTGTCAAATTGAATGACATGATTTTTACGTCACACCTGGTCATAATGCGAGTTTTATTGCACGCTGCGCGTACGGTAAAACTCGCATTGTGGCCAGGTGAAGACGTAAAATTATGTAGGTACTCACCACGGGCGGTAATTCGTAAAGCCGCAGACCGCAAATTTATGGCCCTCAACTTCGGTTTGGGCCACAAACACCTGCGATCTGGGCCACTTACGAATTCACCGTACGTAATGTACTATTACGTCACACCTGGCCATAATGCGAGTTTTACTGCACGCTGCGCGAACGGGAAAACTCGCATTGTGGCCAGATGAAGACGTGAAATTTTGTACTCAACACGGGCGTTAATTCGTAAAGCCCCAGAGCGCATGTTTATGGCCCTCACTTGCCCTCACCTTTATTCGGGCCACAAACACCTGCGATCTGGGGCATTCACTAATTGACCACCCTAGTTACGTAATGTACTAATTATATCCCCAGGGTAAAAGTCTCTGGGGGTCCCATTTTATATATACCTCCTAAGCCTATATACCTAGATATGTAAATTTTCTCTAATTAATATAATTTACGACAATTTTGGTCTCAAATAAATTCGAAGAAAATTGTACTAGAATGTTTTACAAATAATTATGTACCTATTCCTATTTGTATGTTTTTACAAAACTATTGTACTATATCGAAATGTCTAATATATAATAATTATGTCTCGAATGTAGGTAAAGATACCCGCTAAGTGTTGCGTGAATTGGTATACCTACCAAACCTCTAGTCGCCCGCCCCCTTTCTCTTTTAAGGTCACAGCTCATTAGAGCCACCTATCACCCGACCCGCACCAGTCGTAGCCAGTAGTCAGTAGAGCAGTTAGTATTCTTTATATGGATTTGTACGGGCATGCGCTCACTTACATCAACTCTTTAGTTAGTTGGTTAGTACAGTTCCGAGGCGAGGCGGTGCGGGTCGGGTGCCGCGTGGCTCTAATGTGTTGTGACCTTGACATCCTCCTGTTTAGAACAGAGTTGTTTTTATTTTATTTTGTCCGATTTCAAAGCAAACTCCGCTCTATTTCCTATCGTAACTATAGTTGATTCAAATTCCATTGGCAATTTTTTATGTAGGGGAGTCCTAGCAGGATTGTTACTATTATTTTTTTACTTTAAGAGTCCGCAGTAAGCTCGATTCTCCATACAAACGTAGTTACGCTCTCATTTTAAAACTACGTGTTGGATTGTAACGAAACTTTGCATGTTCAATGAAATGAGGTATATCTATGTCTGAAATTAGTTTACGTAGCTTCAGATACCATAATAAAAAAGATACAGCGAATTTAAGTTTTTCATACAAAACTAGTTTTTGCTGTATTTACTTTGTTTTATAAATTGAAACCATATAAACTAATTACAGACATAGATATACCTCTTGTCATTGTATATGCAAAGTTTCGTCTTAATCCAACTCGTAGTTTTAAAATGATAGCGTAACTACGTTTGTATGGGAAGGTGAAATTCGGCCGAGCTTACTGCGGCCTCTTAAACACATCACGCTAAATACAATTTCCACAATTATGAGATTTATGAGCTCTTTAAATCAATGTAACTCGGTTCATAGTCTTTCAAAAATAAACAGCAAAATTAATGAATAAGTTAAGGTTTCTAAGAATATTGCCAAAAACTGAAACTACGCGTGTTGTGGTGCCTATGGTCGGCGGTTAGAAGTTGGTATTTGGTATATCTACACCGGTATAACTTCGTAGTATTGTATTTAATATTGTGATATCTTAATCATGTATACTGTTAACGACTGCCAATGCCATATATGAAACAATTTTTAGTAAATAAACATCTGTTGAAATCGATATGCAATTTTTATTTCAAAACTAAACTTGAAGAACGTGTAAGTAGATAAGTTGACAGAGAGTCTATCGTGCTGCGGGTAGAGACTATCGCAAACTGGCGCGGTCTGCGGTGGCGGCTGTTGTAGGTATGCTATGATAACCCTATCAACGATTAAGACACGATTATCTAAATATATAAACGTGAAAGTCCTGACTAACTGACTCACTCACTCACTCACTCACTCACTCACTCACTCACTTAAATCAACGCCCAGCCCAAACCGTTGAACCTAGAAAGCTGATATTTTCACAATAGGTAGGTTATATAACGGAAGTACCCACTAAGAACGGATTTTTGAAAATTCCACCCTTAAGGGGGTAAAAAGGGGGTTGAAAGTTTGTATGGGGATGGAGTAAAATTTTAAGTGAGAGACTTGAAACTTTGTGTACTCTTTATTACAATACAAGAAAAGTTATTTAAGGTTTTTGAAAAAACCCACCCCTAAGCGGGTTGACTAGGGGTGCAATGTTTGTATGGGGGAAACATTATTTTTTGAACTAGAGACTTGAAACTTTGTAGAAAGATTACTTATTAGAATACAAAAAAGCAGTTACAGCGTTTTAGAAAATTCCACCCCTAGAGGGGTTAAATAGGGGTGCAAAGTTTGTATGAAGGGAACTTTTCCTTTTGAGCTAGAGACTTGAAACTGTATGGACAGATTACTTATTTGAATACAAAAAAAACAGTCAAAGTGCGAGACTGACTCGCGCACCGAGGGTTCCGTACAAACCTGTTATTACCTATTTTAAGTGAGGGACATGAAACTCTGTGTATGGACTGCTTAAATAACAATACGAGAGAAGTAATTTCAGGGTATTGAAAAAACCTACCCCTAAGCGGGTTAACCAGGGGTTCAATGTTTGTATGGGGAAAACATTATTTTTTGAACTAGACTTGTAGAAACTTTGTAGTAAGATTAATTATTAGAAAGTACTTACTGCGTTTTAGAAAATTCCACCCCTAAGGGGGTTCAATAGGGGTGCAAAATTTGTATGAAGGAAACTTTATTTTTTGAGCTAGAAACTTGATACTTTGTAAAAAACCTACTTACAATACAATACAATACAAATACCCTTTATTGCACACCTCAAAACATGAATCAAATAAACATAATAACTTAGGTGCTACTTATTAGGATACAAAAAAAGAACAGTCAGCGTTTTACAAAATTCTACCCCTAGGGGAGTTCAGTAGGAAACTTTTCCTTTTGAGCTTAACATTTGAAACGTTGTAGACATATTAGTTATCTGAATACAAGAAAAGCACTTTAAGCATTTTGGAAAAATCCACATTCAAAAGGGGTGAAAAGTTTGTATGGAGAGCAAGAAAATTTTAAAGTAAGAGATGTGTAAGTTGTATCTTACCCTAAGGGGGTTAAAAGGGTCTTCGAAGTTTGTATAAAGAGCAAGACATTTTTAAAGTAAGAGATTTGTAACTTCGATTTTAGACTGTTTCTTAGAATACCTAGAAAAGTTGAAAAACCCCCGACATTTTCATTTCAAAATCCAATATCTCAAAAACGGCTGAACGGATTTTCATGAAACATGGCTTAGAAGTTAGGGAGCTACGATACCACAGATAGATACACAGCTACACAGATACTCAGACAGACACGTTAAACTTATAACAGTTATAAAACCCCTCTTTTTGCGTCAGGGGTAAAAATACTGGGTGTTAAACGAGATTCACCCCTAAAGGGCTAATAGGAGTTGGAAATTTATACGGGGAACAAGACAATTTTAAAATAAGGGAACTGTAATTTCGGTCAAGGACTAGAAAACTAATTACTGCGTTTTTTTATACTCTTCCTCGAAGGTTGGAGGTTAAAAGGGGTTGGGCAACAAGTACTTTTTGAAGAAAGGGAATTCTTCGGTCAGACATATATACTATTTGGTGAGCCATTAATTCAGAATACATAATCCTACCGCTCGCAGAAAAGTAGGTTAGGTTAAGTTAGAACTGCGATCCTTACGGAACCGAACAGCTACCAGAAAAGTAGGTTAGGTTAGAACTACGATGCTCACAAACCGAGAAGAAGATAATGTTAGATAAAATTGCTGATCATTTTGTTAATGTAAGAAGTTAATTTTGGGTAAAAATATAACTTATTCTCTGACACCTTTAAATGGGGACTGGGGATGGAGATGGAAACTTCTACGTCTTTTGGCATATGATAATTTTACTGTCAAAACTATACAGGCAGCTCGGACTAACGTAATTAAGACTACTAAACGGATTTAGGCAAAAAAACGGTAGGTCATGTAGCTTAGTAGACATAAAAAAATCCTTTAATACAATATGAAAAAAAACAATTTAAGTAGTTAGAAACGTGAGATAACTGATACTTGTATATTGGTATCCCATCAAAAACATAAATGTGAAAGGCTGCCAAGTTCGATACTATGGGAATGCTTCGCCTATAAAAGAAGTGAGATCTGAATAAGTACCAAGTTCCATAAAAATAACTCAAATCATAAACAGATATAGGAGTGCACACATGATTTCCAACAGTTTTTAAGGTACATTTTGAATAAGTATCACGTTACATATAAATACCTAAAATTATAATAGTCAGAGAAACGCACACCGGTTTTTTTAGCAGTTTCCTGGTAACATTTATTATTTTTAGTACTTTTTAATGATGTTACTTGGCAAGTTTTCACACACCACACACCTTTTCAATGCAATGAATCGACACCTTTGGACTGCAATGTGTCAAGTATATAATTTTCTATTAAAACTTGCCAAGTTACATCATTAAAAAGTACTGAAAATAATAAATGTTATCAGGAAACTGCTAAAAAAACCGGTGTGCGTTTCTCTGACTATTATAATTTTAGGTATTTCTATGTAACGTGATACTTATTCAAAATGTACCTTAAAAACTGTTGGAAATCAAGTGTGCACTCCTATAACTGTTTATGATTTGAGTTATTTTTATGGAACTTGGTACTTATTCAGATCTCACTTCTTTTATAGGCGAAGCATTCCCATAGTATCGAACTTGGCAGCCTTTCACATTTATGTTTTTGATGGGATTTCATTTATTTTTGTTAGGTGTAGGTTCTTTATTATTGTTTTATCACTTTTGCTTTAGCAAATGTCTCATTCCACTTAGGTATGTACTTTATACTATACCCTTTATACTAAGCGTCTAATTCTTTTTTCTACGCTTGCGTGGCACTGTCTGGATCCCTTTATTGGAAACGAAACAGTTTTATTGTTCTTGTCTTTAAGACAAACATGTATTGTCTTAAATTGGTATGTATCTAAATTTAAATAAGTCTTATCTCATTTCCACTCCATACCTACTAATAGTAGAACAAAATTACACATTCGTTGTTTTCGAAACTGACTCACACTTGGCCGTTTTCAGATTTTTACTTTATTTCGACCTAAAGACAAACCTTCGAGCCAAATTTCAGGTCGGTACGACCATTGGAAGATAGACCCATTTAGTTCATTATGACTTCATAGTAGAACAAAGTTACACCTTCGCTATTTTTAAAACTGACTCACACTTGGCCGTTTTCAGATTTTTCCCTTTACTTTGACCTTAAGACCTATCTCCATGCCAAATTTCAAGTCAGTACGACCATTAGAAGTGGTCTAGGTTTTTGATGAGTGAGTCAGTGAGTCAGTGAGTCAGTGAGTGTATAGTAAAAATAGCGATTTTCTGACGTCAATATCTCATGAACTGCTATAGGTAGAATAATGAAATTTTGTATTCTAGACAATTAAGAGGATGTCAACAGACAACAGATAAAATATGTTTTGAGTTATAGGGTGGTCGAAATTGGCCCGAAATAGTTCGTGTAATATAACCCACGGCCAGAGGACGTATATCACATCTTGATGGAATGTGTACGGGGGGAGCCCCTTCGCGCCACCTACCATACCGGATATTGTAATACGGCGCTGGCTGATCCTGAGTCAGCGCAAGCGAAATCATTTTATAAGGCCTACAAATTGTGTATTAGATAGCTATATCTCCACTAGCGGACGTATGGAGCGACATTCTAGTTTAACGACTAAGCTCCTAAAATCAAGATTAAAAAAAAAAAAAAAAATAACCCACGGCCGGTGTGTCGCTTTTTTTTGCTCGAAATTGGCGGACACACTGCCGTGTGTCTAGATTTTTAAATTCGGACATTTCAATGAAGGTTTTGCAATTTAAGCCTTTTACGCTTAGGGGGGTTTAGACCCAGAATGGAATTACATGAACATAGGCATAAAGATAATTTGAGACCCTTGAAATAATTTAATAGCATTTTTTTCTCAAGTTCTACGCGGACGAAGTCGCGGGTAACAGCTAGTCATAGTATATATTCAACGTTACTGGCCGCCACCGCAAGCCGCGCCATTATGTGAGATGCTTAATGAAGTCAACCTTATTTATGTTGAACCTCCTTAATTGCAGCTTTGGGTAGGTACGTACTACGTACCTAGCATAAATTCTAGTTATTCCTAACTAGCTTCAGACCGCGACTTCGTCAGCGTGGAACTCGTTTCTATCCTTAGATCCATACAAACTTTTACCCCCCATTTCACTCCCTTAGGGCTTGCTTTTCGAGATAAAATCTATTCTATACGTCCTTCCCCGGGATTCTATCTCTATACCAAATTTCCTCTCAAACGGTTCAGCGGTTTAAGCGTAAAAGTACCGAGCAAATAAATAGTGGTTGAAATTTGAACGTTACATATTCGCGCCAAAAAGGCAGCCGCCATTATCGTGACGTCATAACTGCAACACCAACATACCACAGACTACTAAGAAGATACTATGTGCAGCACGGCTATCACAAGACGGCGGGCGAGCTTTATCGATTTTTCTCGCACTATCCATCTCTCTCTTATTAGAACACGTAGAAAGAGAGGTATAGTGCGAGAAAAAATCGAAAACGCTCGCGCGCCGTCTTGTGATAGCCGTGCAGAAACATAGAAACGTCAAATGTGCATATCCTTCTTATCTACGCTGTGACTGGAGCGGCCTGCGGTCGCGGTCAATAGTAAATTTCACAGCTAATGACAAGTGTACCGTAGTAAGTTAAGTAAGTATTTACCGCCGATCCCTTTCTTTCGCATGCAACGCGCTGCGATACAACGTGTGCGTGCCGTAGCAACGCTAACGTACCGGCTGGAGCCGGATGTACTTTTAGCGGCTCGACTGAATCGCGGAGTGAGTCGGCCCTGCCACCGCCGGGCCGTTTCTGAGTCCGCACCGAGCCGAGCCGTGTCCGCGGGAGGAATGGATGATGAAGGCAAAGGGTGACTCAGAATAGAATAGAATAGAATTTACTTGCACAGAATAAGTAGGTACATCAGTATCATTAGGCGGTAGTTATTAACGGTAGCTTTCAGTTAAGATACACATCGTAACGAAACCGGTCTAACTGCATGGGATTAGTTAACAAGGTCTAGCTAGAATATAATAGAATATAATTTATTTGCATAGAATAAGTATTAGTGTCACTAGGCGGTAGGTGACAAAGGATAGCTTATGCTGCTATTTGCACTAAATACTCCGGAGTCCGTTCTCGGGAGTCCGATGGCTTCGGGTGGCGCAGGACCGGTCACTTTGGCACTCTTTGGGGGAGGCCTATGTCCAGCAGTGGACGTCTTTCGGCTGATATGATGATGATGACTAAATACTAGCATGCAAATCTTTTTGAATCTTATTGATCAATATTTTGAGAGAGGTAATCCCTATAATGTGTATGACACGTATTGCAGCAGAAGTCGCTAAGCCGTTAATGATCTACACACGAACTCTAATGTCAAGGAAACAAGGATCTGTGTAGGTCGGTTTGAGCGTGTTATTTTGCTTAGCTACTTCTGATGCTGACTGTACATAGTAATATTACTATACGCCCACGTATTTCAAAAAACGCTGCAGGATAAAACAGAGTAGATATGTTCAAACAAATGTCGATTCTACACAAATGAATACAACAACAATAGGTTAGTTACCAGGTCGACCGCTTAACTCATTCCTCGCCCGCTCCGTTATCGTCACACCCCTGCATCCGCGCGTCTGAACTATACCTTATATTTGAATATCAAGTTTTTCTAATTCTTCCTGAAAATTAGTTTTTTAATCTAATGACAAAAACTGCAGTGTGCATATACCATGTCCAGATATAAGTACTTAAGTAGAACAAACGAATGTGACCTACATAATACCTAATTGTCCCCAGCTGCAAACACAAGGAATCTTAAAATATATAAAGAGTCAGCAACGCGTTTGTGCCTCGTCTGGAGTCGTAAGTGTCCATAGGCTCCGCCGTATCTGTTCTGCTTACCATCAGGCCGTATGCTCGTTTGCCACCGTCTTGGTTGGTATATAAAAAATACCTATACTTAATGGTTTTTCATAATACTCGTACCTATCTGTGAACCGAACCCCCTCAACACTGTATCGACCTTTTATAAACAAATACAAATACAAATTATTTATTCTGCAAATAGGCTACAAGGGCACTTTTACATGTCAAACGGTAATTTACAATAAAAATAATAATCTAACACAATAATAATTTAAAATTTGCACATTAACGACTGATATAACAACACAGTAAATGTTACAAAGTAAATAAATGATAACAAAACAAAATATGACCATTACATTCGATTAGAATAAGGTCTGTGCATTAACAGAAAGTTAATGATACTCGTATTAATTCAGTATTCCAGAGATGTATAAGGTCTCTGAGCGTCCAAATACAATTAATAATTATTCAATGTTCGTAGAGATGTAGGTATACGGTATCTAAGCGTCAAAACAAAACAATAAGAAAAAAGGAATATTAATGTAATATTGTCAGTGATGTACATGGTCAATAACAATAAAACGTGTCAAGATCGGAATGATGTCTCTCGTCAATACGATAATAATAAAATAACACTAGTATTTAAGAAGTTAGGTACTATGCCCTTGCAAGCATGAACAGTCCGGACTCCACAAACAGCACCCGATCACGAGTATGACGCATATCTCAGCCATCGCCTCCCTCAACCATATGTTAGGAAGGTGGCGACCCGATCAACGACGCCACCGTAAGCAAAGCCCTTTAAGCGAGCATGACATATTCAAGCCACCGGACAGTGTTAAAAACAAAGATTAATAAGCGACTTGCTCGGCGAGAAACAGCATTACGTGCTCTCTTCTTACATACAATGGAACAATTATTTCAGGTAGGTACTTATAATGTGTATCTATATATATAAAACGCAAAGGTGACTGACTGATTGACTGATTGACTGACTGATCTATCAACGCACAGCCCAAACTACTGGACCGATCGGGCTGAAATTTGGCATGCTGATAGCCACTATGATGTAGGCATCCGCTAAGAAAGGATTTTTGAAAACTCACCCCTTAAGGGGGTAAAACGGGGGTCCAAAGTTTGTATGGGGGAAGCATTATTTTTTGAACTAGAGACTTAAAACTTTGTAGGAAGATTACTTATTAAGATAAAAAAGCACTTTCAGCGTTTTACAAAATTTAACCCCTAAGGGGGTTAAATAGGGGTGCAAAGTTTGAATTAAAAACTACTAGGACTACAAACTTGAAATTCACACCAGAACTTCCTTTTATGACGTAGGCAAGGGATAAGACGGGATTTTTGGAAATTCTATCCCTAAGGGTGTTAAATAGGGGTGCAAAGTTTGTATGGGAGAAACATTATTTTTTGTACAAGAGACTTGAAACTTTGTAGGAATATTACTTATTAAGATAAAAAAAAAGTGCTTTCAGCGTTTTGGAAAATTCTCTCCCTAAGGGGGTCAAATAGGGGTGCAATGTTTGTATGAGGTAAACATTATTTATTAAACTAGAGACTTGAAACTTTGTAGGAAGATTACTTATTAGGATACAAATAAAAATATCCTTAGCGTTTTTAAAATTCCACCCCTAAGGAGATTAAATAGGGGTGCAAAGTTTGTATTCAAAACTACTGGGACTACAAACTTGAAATTTACACCAGAACGTCCTTTTATGACGTAAGCAAGGGATAAGACCGGACTTTTGGAAATCCTATCCCAAAGGGGGTTAAAATGGGGTGCAAAGTTTGTATGGGAGAAATATGATTTTTTGTACCAGACTTGAAACATTGTAGGGATATTACTTATAAAGATACAAAAAAAGTTCTTTCAGTGTTTTAGAAAATTCTACCCCTAAGGGGGTTTATTAGGGGTGCAATGTTTGTATAAGGGAAACATTATTAATCGAACTAGAGACTTGAAACTTGGTAGGAATTTTACTTATTAGGATACAAAAAAAATATTTTCAGCGTTATATAAAATTCCACCCCTAAGGGGCTAAAATAGGGGTGCAAAGTTCGTATTCAAAGCTACTGGGACTAGAAACTTGAAATTTACACCAGAACTTCATTTTATGACGTAGGCAAGGGATAAGACGGGATTTTTGGAAATTCTATCCCTAAGGGGGTTAAGTAGGGGTGCAAAGTTTGTATGAGAGAAACATATTTTTTTGTACTAGAGACTTGAAACTTTGTAGGAATATTATTATTAAGATACAAAAAAGTACTTTCAGCGTTTTATAAAATTCTTCCCCTAAGGGGGTTAAATAGGTATGCAATGTTTGTGGGGGGGGAAACATTATTTATTGAACTAGAGACTTGAGACTTTGTAGAAAGATAACTTATTAGGATAAAAAAAAGTAATTTCAGCGTTTTATAAAATTCCACCCCTAAGGGGGTTAAATGAGGGTCCAAATTTTGTATAAGGGAAACTTATTTTTAGCTACTACGTACTTAAAACTTTGTGGACAGATTACTTATTCATTTACAAATAAAGTGCTTTCAGCGTTTTGGAAATAATTACACCAAAAGGGGTTAAAAAGGAGGTCCAAAGTTTGTATGGAGAAAAAATATTAGTTAGACAATTTTATTCGAAAATTCACAGGATAATTCCTAACGATAAATGAGTAAACAAGTGTTTCCGGTTTTTTGAGAATTCAACCCCTAAAAGGAGACATGTGGTGACAAAATCTGAAAATCAACATCGGCATCTATTGTTTCTATGGTTTATCGGGTCGCTGATTAGGAAAACAACAACGATTTTACATTCCAACGTGCGTCTAAATATCAATATGGGCGTTGTTAGTATGGATTTTTGGGACGTTAATAACGAAAATCACATAGATTTTGAAATGTAATGTTGTGGACATGAAAATTCATGAAAATATTTGTGCCGAATTGCAATTCAATCGGTCCAGTTTTTTTCGTAGCAAATCGGTTGTAACAGACGAACTGACAGACAGCCACACGTGATCCTATAAATAAGGGTTCTATTTTTGCTTTTGAGATATGGAACAAGACCCGCGTTATATAGGGTTATAGGTTTTAAAGTTTGTATTTGGTGCCATCTCGATCGTCAGCAATCGGTACCTAGGCGAGTGCGGGCGGCGCGGCGGGACGGGAGGGTAGGAGACATTGGGAAAGTGCCTGCATCCGTAATAAGTACATTCAAGGTGCTGCACGAAGATCTGCTTACTTTTTATAAGTTAAGCATTTTGGCCGTCGTTAAATTAAAACAATTTTTTGGGTATTTATGTTAAATACTGAATCGAAAAGCATGGAAAAAAAATCTTAGGAAACTAGCCTATAGCAATGTCCAGGCCACAAATTTGACATGACATTCGTGGAGATATTTTGGTATTTCAACATTATCATGAACATAAAGTAGCTTTTATTCCAGAGGACAGATTCTCATTAATCATGACTGTAAATTTAATAACAGAAATACGTACATACATACATACATTCACGCCTTTATTCCCAAAAGGGGCAGGCAGAGCACATGAACTTTATGTTCCAGCGCCACTTTTAGCATAAATGTGGGTATAAAAGATCGACAAAAAGTGATATTGCTTAGGTTGTTAGCCCATCACCCACAACACACTTCAACCCTGCTCTCTTAATCGACTTTTACGACACACACGGGAAGAAAGAGGGTGGTGAAATTCTAACCCGCCACCACACGGGCATAAAAATAATAGTAAATAAAAATTAATTTACCATAATGGGTTATGACGAAGGGTTATTCGTAGGGGAAGTTAGTAGTAGTAGGTTAGTAGGCGGCGTAGCAATTCAACAATTATTGGAAAATTACTTTAACTACGCGGGCGAAGCCGCGGGCAAAAGCTAGTTTAGGTATATTCCTAATAGAATTAGCCTACTACTGGCTTAAAGGCATTTTTGTCGTTTAAGAAATCGTTGACAGTATAATACGCCTTGCTTAGCAAATTACTTTTAACATGAGACTTAAATTGACTGAACGGTAAATTAACACCACCACGGCCTTCCTAAGATGGAAAGCCAAGACCACCCTCAGGGATACCGGCCTATACAAATACGTTTGGTGCAAAAACGGGCCGGTCTTCGTACGAAAGGAAGACAAAAGCAAGCCCCAGATCATCCGATCGACAAACGACATAAGTCGCCTAGCAGGAAATACGGAATCAAACACCGATACTTAAATAACTGCATAGCAACGTGTAACTACCTTCAATCATAAATTATAATGGACGATACATCATCAAGTATCCTAGAAGATAACCACGATACTTGGAAGAACATCGTCGATACTGTATCATGTCAACATAATTATTTGATTACTTTACATGTCAACATAAGATCAATGGTAAAAAACTTTCATCAGCTGGAGCACATAATTACAAGTAGCTCCTGAACCGTCCACGTCATAGTATTAACCGAAGCAAACATCTCACACGAGTGCGTAAGACTGTTCGAACTGTTGAGTTTGAGTTTGAGTTTCTCCGAGCTTCGCACCGACAGGAGAGGTGGCGGTATTATCGTATACGTACATAATAGTGTTAGATTTGATAGACAACTAATAGCAACCCATAACTATGAATGTATTTTAGGCGAAATAACAACTAACTTTAACTTCAAAATTAACCTATGTGCCATATATAGACCACCTAATTTAAACAAAACTTTATTTGTTTCAGAATTATCAAGAATTGTATCCCCCCCCTCAAATAAATCCAACTATGTAATTATTGGCGATATAAACATAGACTTAAAACAGTCAAACACGGCAGTATCATACTATCTAAATAAATTAAGCGAAAAAGGACTAGAACCTGGCATCAGTCAGTACACACGTATAGAACTTAGCGGAAACCGTATTACTAAGTCGTGCATCGACCATGTGTTTATTCGATGCAC
This sequence comes from Epinotia demarniana, assembly GCA_945867215.1. NCBI lineage: Eukaryota > Metazoa > Arthropoda > Insecta > Lepidoptera > Tortricidae > Epinotia > Epinotia demarniana. Next base: position 21,893,843 of record OX244273.1, read on the forward strand.
ACCGCAGGCGGGCCGTAGCAACAGCGATAGGCAGATAAGAACGGCAGTGGTCAACAATGCGCTCGCCGACCACTTTATAACCGGATTTGCAATATGGGATAGTTCGCTCGCACAGATGCAACCAAAATACACACTTAAGTTAGATAACAAACAGGTGATTTCAGAACTACTGGCTGCTGACTGGAGCCGGGGACTAGCCTACGACGATCCTAACGATGTATTAGACTACATTGTTGATAAGTTTACATTAGTCTACAATAAATGTAAATATAAAACAAAAATCTACTTAGGTAAGAGAAAAAATGTAAAATGGAAAAATAATAAAATAATAAAAATGTGTAAAAAAAGGGACGAACTCTTTAAAATATGGTATGTAGATCAAAACAATGCACAAAAAAAGCTCCTTTATAACAAATATCGTAATAAAACAAATAAATACATAAATAAGGTCAAAAATAACTGCATTAAAAATTACATAAATGATAACTTTAAAAACCAGACAAAAGTTTGGGAGATTTTTAACCGACTATGCGGAAAAATTACAAAATCCATCGATGAAATTATAATAAAAAACTTCAGAAAATACGACATAAGCTCATTAGTTAACAAATTTGCGTACGAATTTAGAGATAACGCTAATAAAATAAGCTCCCCCTGTAATAAACCAATTCTAGTAGAAAATACATACGTACAAAATCCATTAGTGTCACTAAAAATAAATAAAGCCACAGATAAAGTAGTATCTTCCATTATTAAACAATTGAACGTTAAAAAAAGTTCTGGTATAGACAAAATTCGTGCCGTGGACATTAAAAGTATAAACACGGAAATAACTCCTATACTTACGCACCTAATAAATACCTGCATCAAGACCTCAACCTTTCCTAATAAACTAAAAATAGGAACTATCAGACCAATCTATAAAAAAGGCAGCCATAGTGATATAAACAACTACCGACCTATTACAATATTATCCTGCATCGATAAAATAATTGAAAAATTCTTTGGAAATCAAATACACCAATTTCTTAACAAAAATAACATTATAAACAATAAACAATACGGTTTTCAGAAGGGAAAAAATACGGCACAACTGCTATGTAAATTTACAAACGAAGTTAACATGCACTTAAATGATAAGAAACATGTTATTGTAGTATTTATTGATTTTAGTAAAGCGTTTGACACACTCAAATATAAAACCTTATATTCCAAACTCCTGCAAAATTGTATACAGGGCCCACTGCTAGAATTTATAAAAAACTACCACACCAACCGTTTCACATCGGTCAAAATTAATATTACCAATAGTGATAGGATTCCTACAGAAAAAGGTACAGCTCAAGGATCAAATTTCGCACCTACCGAATATCTTTTGTACGTAAACGACATGTGCAATATATTCAGTGGTGGGTCTGTATACCAGTTTGCTGACGATACCTGCCTCGTGGCCACCCACGCCGATATCACGGTTGCTGAAACCATCCTACAAACTAACTTTAACCAGCTATGTGCATGGGCCCACGACGTAGGCCTAGTCATTAACTATGACAAAACCAAGGGCATGCATATCCACTCTGCATATAAAAAAAGCCTCCTAACACCTAAAATTATAGCGCATAGCCACGAATGTATGCACCAAAACAATACGCGTACCTGTGATTGTGAACATCTGGAAATAGTGTATAAGCATACATACCTCGGTTTGGTCATAGATAATTCATTTAATTGGGGTCCCCATGTTAGCCATATTTGTAACAAATTACGATCCATCTTATGCAAACTATCCATTTTAAATGTTATATATGTCATTAGCGGAACCCATTGTTAGTTACAGCCTTAGTAGCTACGGCAGAACCTACAAGACTTACTTAGATAACATATATAAGCTACAATTAAGAATGATAAAAACAATTATACCCGATTCTATTAGAAAAAATCATAAAGACGACGATAATTATCTATTTCGATACTGCAAAATCTTAATGTATACGATAAATTTAAGATGATGCTAATTTGTGATGAAATTTCAAATTTACCCAACCTTCAAAATCGATGTAGGTCACAGAAATTGAGAAACATAAGTACCTTACCTAAATACGTACTGCCATCGTATAACAATGCATACGGAAAAAGAATGTGGGAGTATTTGTTACCTTATATATTAAACGAATGGCCTAATGATGTTTTCCAGAAACTTATTCATAATCCTAACAATGTAAAAATCATTACAAAAAATATGTACTTGCCAACTACCGATGCGCGCCCGAGCGGTGCACAATGTAACAACTAGGGAATCTACCCTTTCTAAATCACAAAAAAAAAATTGTAATAAAACGAGCGATAAATAGCGACAGATAAACCGTAAGCGGTTTTCGCTCGCTGTTCGAAACCACAATGTCGGTAATAGTTTTAAGTAGCTTGGATAAATAAAAAAAAAAACACAATTTCGGTAAGTATTTTATTATAAAAACGTATGCAGTTCCCCACGAACGACGTGCTAACCTTGCGGAGACGACTGGCCTTCACTGCGATCTTGTTTTTACTTCTGGTGTTGAAGTCGTGGATATCGTTGTTGAGTTTGAACTCGTGAAGGTTTTTCCGCACATACATGATATTCTCAAGAATGTATTGGCATACTACATTAAGAATGTTTGCCTCCTTAAATTTGTTCCTGAGAGATTCTCGAGCTTTTAGTTCGTATATGGATCGTACAGCGCGTTTCTGTAGCACGAATATAGTCTGGATATCAGCTGCTTTCCCCCACAACAGGATTCCGTAGGACATAACACTGTGGAAGTAACTGTAGTACACCAGCCTGGCGGTCTCAACGTTTGTTAACTGTCTTATGCGTCTTACTGCATAGGCTGCCGAACTAAGTTTTCCGGCTAGGGCGGTGATATGTGCATGCCATTGTAGTTTTGAGTCCAAGGTGATACCTAAAAACACTGTTCTATCTTCAATTTCCAGTTCATCACCCTTTAATTTGATCTTGGTATTGTTTACCTGCTTGACATTAGGTAAAGTGAATCTGATACACTTTGTTTTCTTACAATTTAGCAGTAAATTATTTGCTGTAAACCATTTCACAACAGTGTTGAGTGCATCATTAATTTCATCGAAGTTTTCCTCTTTCCTGTCTACCTTGAAGATAAGCGACGTGTCGTAGGCGAATAACACTATATCATGTTTGTCTTGCAACATATTTGGTAGGTCATTGATGTAAATCAGAAACAGAAACGGACCCAGAATCGAGCCTTGGGGAACACCAAGAGCAACAGTTGTCCCTGCTGATTGGGTCCCATTGATGACTACTCGTTGTGTTCTCTCCGAGAGATACGATGTCACAAGATCAAGAGCACCGTTTTTAATTCCATAATGTTTCAACTTTCTGATTAAGTTCTCGTGATCAACGCAATCAAATGCCTTTGATAAATCACAGAACACTCCAATAGCATCTTGAGCCTCTTCCCAGGCATCAAAAATATGTTTAATTAGTACCACACCGGCATCAGTGGTAGAGCGACCCTTAGTGAATCCGAACTGGTTGGTATTGAGCAGTTTATTGCAACTAAAGTGGGACATAAGCTGATGGAGAATAAGCTTCTCAAAAACTTTGCTTAGTGCCGGTAGTATTGATATTGGCCTGAAATTGGTAGGGTCAGTTTTCGTTCCTGATTTAAACAACGGGATAATTTTACTGTGTTTCATGAGGTCAGGAAATACTCCAGTATCAATACATTTATTGAAAATATTAGCTAAGAAAGGTGCAATTGATTCTACAATGGAATGTAATACTTTGACTGAAAGGCCCCAAAGATACAGTCAGTCAGTTCAGTCTTCTTTAAGTTCAACAATTTAAACGCTTTTATAAGAATACGTGGGGTCACGTGACTGAATCTAAAGATTTCTGTACATACCGTTACATTTGCTTTCAATAACGATTCAGCGACATCTGGTGATGAGTTTAAAGACTTCGTGGTCTCAAACGTTAGAAAAGAACCGCTCAAAATGATCCGCTACTTCGTGGTCAGAACTTACTAAAGTATCATCAATTCGTAGGCTGTAGTGCGGATCTCTTATCTAGACAATTTTGAATGCATAGATAGGTTAGAAGTTCACCACTCCCTTTTTTACCATGGGTGTCTTAAAAGTCGACTAAGGGAGCAGGGTTGAAGTGTGTTGTGGGCGATAGGCTAGCAACCTATCACTGCGATATCACATTTAGTCGATATTTTATTTAAAACTTGCCCTGAACATAAGCTTCATGTGCTTTACTCGTATCTATATTTTTTGGGAATAAACGCGTAAATCGATGTAAGAATGTATGTTTGAAGACAGGTAAGTACAGAAATAGATTTTTAAGAACTCTTAGAAACCATAATGATTCTATCATTATTGAATAGTTATTTTCATATCATACTATAGCCTGTATCATAATGTATTAGGTTACCCTCAGACGTTTTTCTTATTTTGTGCTGTAATCATGCTGTAATATATATATTTAAAATATAGGTAAAGCCGGTCAATCAGTCAGTGAAGCACCGATCCCGATACCGGGATGACGCACCGCACACGCCGCGCGTTTATTTATAGGTTTTACCAATTAAAACACATTAAACCAACACGTGCTACATAATGGTGTGAGTAGCTTTTTTGTGGTTGGATCACTAAGTTCATTGAAATTAAAAAAAAGTGTGGTGGTTCTTTAATATTTGCGTTTAAGTTTAGTTCACATATGTTTGACATAAAGTAGGTCAATGTCCCATAGATGAACACGGAAAGTGCTGTTTTTAGTGCGGTGATTTAGGTTAGGTGGCTATTATTTTCTAATAGTGACACTGCAGGCGAACGGCACTTGACATTAAATGTGAAGATGTTCGAGCCCCGGCAGGTACTGGGCGTTTCCAATAAACTTTAGGTATGTACGAAATACCATTTGATTAATAACAGTCGCTTTCAGTTAAGAAAAACATCGTGAGGGGCCGTTCATAAATTACCTCATCATTTTTGACCCCCCCCTAGTATCATCATCCTGTTATTCTACTAGTAAAATGACTATCGTCATCCTATGGCCAGATCCCCCCCCCCCCATCTTGAAATGACGTAATTTATGAATGGCCCCTGAGGAAACCGGTCTAATCCCAACAAGGTCTAGAATATAATAGAATATAATTTATTTGCATAGAATAAGTACCTACTTATTCTATGCAAATAAATTATATTCAGTGTCATGAGGAGGTAGGTGACAAAGGTAGCTTTTTCTGCTATTTGCACTAAATACTAGCATGCATATTAATCTTTTAGAATATTATTAATTAATATTTTGTAATACTTTACACCATAACAGTTCCTATCAGTTAGGAGCTTGACTAATTTATTTTGAAATCTATTTAACGGTAGCACTTGCATACATTTTGGTAGTATTCTAGTTTCCCTTCTGGGTTTAAAGGACAGTCGCTTTCGTAAAACTAATGCCTTCGCCAATACTTGGGATAAGGTGACAAAAGCAGACCACGGTTTCCTTTAGGGCACAACCCGCACAACCGGGTAAAACGCTAGGAGGATGATGCTTCAATTCAGTAGATGGCATCAGCAAACACGGACCAATTTCTTAACTGAAAGCATCATTTCGATATATTTAGTCACATATTTATTAATGATAATTTTATCGAATGAAATAATAAAATAAAATCGAAAATTACACTAATATATAGTAAAGTTGTAGGTAATGCAATAAACACCCATTGGAAATTTAAATTAAATCGTAAACGTAATCGTAAACTCCGAAATGCAACTTTGAAAGCTAATTTTAAGAGAACCGCGAGTGCTCTAACTTTAAATAAACTAATTTCATGTGTGGATGGATGGGACGTATTTATGTTTATTTCCGTTGCCTATAGTTACATAGATAGGGAGTGTAATATGGCGCAATTCCCGCGCAAATGATACACCACAACTCATAAATACTCGCGCGCGGAGTGGACTGAGCCAGTTCACATTCACAGTAGCCCAAAGGATCCGACAGCCGCAGCTAACATAATTTAGGCTGGTTTCGGAACCTGCAACGATAGTCAGCACTGCAATGTGAACAGTGAGCACGTTTTCCAAACGTTTTAATTGCCTTGATACCGTTGCCGGGTCTTACTGCCCGGATGTGCTACAGTTATCGTTCTGGATAATGTGAAGATATAATTAGCATGTTTGACAACTAAGTGTAGGTAAATAATATATAACCGCCTGGCCACGACTTTGTGCGACCTGCTTCGGCGGCGGCGACTAGCGGATCGCGCATAATACAAAAACAGCGCGGAAAAGAAGAGATGCCACGAACTTCCGCACCGGCGACCAAGCGCGCGGATTTACTCGAGCGACCGGCGACTGCGGGCAGCGGGTCGGCGGGCGGAACGAACAAAGACAAGGCGCGCGAACGCGCGGCCACGACTCAGAGCGGTGCGACCGGTCTTAGCGGCGGCACGGATCGGGCGGAATATTAGGAACAAAGTTTATTGAATTATCCGCGCGCGATGTCCACATTGTCCACAGACACAGAAAAGTTTTTTTCTGAAATATTAAACAGGCCTGCAATATGGATGCCGAATCATCCTCAACATAAGTTGCGGCATGTAGTAAAAAGGCTGTGGGGTGAAATGAAAGACATTTTTCCTGGTTTTAGTGGTAAGTAAGTTTATTAATGATATTAAATTGCATTGCTTACGAAATAATTTTTGTACTGATCACGAATGACGATTGCACTTGCTGATGAATGATGATCGATTATTATGAGGTTACATTAGGAGCTGCTTTCGAGGCACTGAAGGGCCACTTTCGACAAAGACATAACACCCGAGTACGTCCCATCCGCTCGAAGTCGCCGCGGCTACTGCGGAGTACGTGGCCTGCACGCCGCCCCGCTCTAAATTCTGCCCCGCCGGTCGCACCGCAGGTCGCTTAAGACCAAAGTCGTGGCCAAGGCGTATATAAGTGTATACTATATACTCGTCCAAACATCCGGCGACCAGAGGGCTGGCTGCTATTTTGGCCAAAAGATTAGCCTAGCAATCCAAAGAGGCAACGCTGCCAGCCTTCTGGGCACCATAACCAATGACGGGGACCTGGGGGGCATTTACTTTTTATAGGTTTAAGTAGTTTATAATATAGGCTTAGTTTAGTTATATTCCGATAATACTATTAAAAATACATTGTATTTATATATACCATTATGTACGTAACGAATAAATAAATATCCTAGTGTATACCTAGTTTATACACGGTGGAATTTAATCGGTGAACAGGAACCCATTTTTCAAATTCAGTAATCGATGGCGGTCACGTTTATGTAGTACCTACTTAAGTGGAACCAAGTTTTTTTTATCATAACTAATTTTTAAGTTGAAATTAAATTTTAATTAAAATTTATTGTCACCCTACTAATGGTTTAGTCTGAAAAGTTTAATACCTCTTGTCAAACTATCAGCCATAGAAACTTAAAACATAAATGAGCAATAAGCCGTCAATTTGTCATTGTCAAATTCATCTGATCTGTCTAGTTTCCCGCCAAAGCCAGCAAGCACTTGACGTATGTACACTTACGAGTAACTTCCCTTCAATAAAAGTAGGGTGTCCATTTATTCAGTCAGTGTACATTTTACCGATGTTAATTAAGTGTGATTAATTAGATTTTGAGCTATATTGCACGAGATCTCACGTATTGGTTTCTGTGGAGATTGATAATTAAGATTTTTGGATTCCTGATCACCGATTAAATTCCACCGTGTATATTAAAATTTTATGACGTTACCTTGTTTCACCAACGGTGCTGGCTGAAAATCAGCGCTGTTAGATGCCGGACACTGGCTCAGCATAAATGCTGAGCCAGTGTCCGGTTCACTGCCGCAGATACATATATTTTGTTCAATGTTTTATATGTTTTTCATGTTTATTTTATTGTTTAATACGTGTGTCGTGTTTGTTTTTGAATTAATGTCTCTATCTCTTTCTAAATATATGAGAACACAGCTTCGAACAACTCTCTGGTTGATATTCACCCTAACTATATCGTTGAAATGTTTTACGTTCCAGATAAAATTATCTGCCATATGAAATAATTTACGTTCAGGTCGTGAACCCTTAAAAAATGGAACAGAATCGTGAAGAAAATGGAAAACTACTGGATAAAGACGAAGGAGTAATCGATATTCCAACCGAACTGGATGAGAAGAAAGACCGTAACAAAATAAACTCAATAAAATCAAACGGAAATGATCCAGTGGCTCAATATACTAAAGTTGATTGTGACGAATCACCGACTGAACGGGTGACTTTCTTCGGATTAGAAAAAAATGATAGCATTTGCTCCGATGATTCGAACGAGGAAGCAAAATTACCGCTTATTCCTGATGGAGGATGGGGTTGGGTGGTTGTAGTTTCTGCTTTTCTAGTCTCCGCTTGTGCCGATGGTCTGGGCTTTTGTTTTGGATTACTCCACGAAGAATTCACCGTATACTTTGAAACCACGCAATCCAAAACGTCTATGATAGGAAGCTTCTTTATAGCTACTCCTTTGTTAGCTGGACCTATAATGAGCGCTTTAGTGGACCGGTATGGGTGCAGGATTATGACCATGCTGGCGGGGGTTCTCTCTACAGCTACATTCCTTTTAGCTGCAGTGAGCAACTCTATTGAAATGCTCTGTCTCACGTTAGGTTTCATGAGCGGATTAGCTATGGGTGTTTTTTACGTTACTGCTGTTGTATCAGTGGCCTTTTGGTTCGATAAACGAAGAAACTTGGCATTGTCTTTAGCTTCGTGTGGAATAGGTTTTGGGACTTTGATATACTCACCAATGACGACATATTTGCTAGAAATGTACGATTGGAGGAACACACTAGTGTTTTTAGCTGGTACTATATTAAACATGTGCGTGTGTGGAGCGTTGATGAGGAGTCCTGAATGGTTGGCGATAAAGACGAAGAGAGTCAGGAAATTATCAAGATCGAAATCAGGAAGGTCGTCTAGTAACGTCTCTACAGGCTCTAGTATTGGTGCAGAATCGATGCTATTGAGTGCGGATGAACTGAAAGCCTTAATGAAGAGCGGGCAAAGTCCGGAGTACATTCTTTCGACATTGACGACGATAATAGCGGAGGCTGAGAAGTTGGAGGCCACTACACAGATGAACGCCGAGCAGGCGTACAAGCGAATACATTCCGCGATTCATCTGCCTACATTCATACAACAGAATAAGAAGGTAAAATAATTGTTTTTATATCGTGTATTTATTTATAACTGTGTCGAAAAGATTTCTGAAATTATGCTTAGCTTTGCACAAGAGCGCTCGCAGTTCTTTAAATCAGCATAACCCCATCAGATTCGTTATTCTTTCTTAGTCGCAATTCTTCACAAACAATATTTCAGCACATTCGTGGTTATAAGACCAAATTGGGTGAATTGCATTTGCTCAATTTCGAATAGACGGGAGCGCTTTACCGTAACAATGAGAACTGTAAAGAATAAAAAATGTGGTCTATTGCTGTTGAGTTCGTGATGATGACAATACAATTTGGGTTGAAATACTTGCGTGTTAGGCCTCAACGTACAACCAATTCATAATTCATATGTCTTTTTAATTATTTTAGGTGCCAGTGGAAGTAATAGAGAAGCTCATGACAAATAAGCGTCTATACAATATTATACTACAAAACTATTCAGATATAATGACAAGACGAAAATCTGAAGTTGAAATTGCTGTCGAACAAACAACAGAAGTGGTTAAAGAATCACTTCAGCTACCAGTTACTATTAAGATTAAAAAACCTAGAATGGAATCAGAATGTAAAAAATCGAAAGAGATAATGAACGAAAACAATAAAACTGAACAGAAAATAGTAAGATCTAATAAAACTCTAACAAAAAGTAACATTAAGTTAGTTCACGACAAATTAAAGAACAAACCTCATACCCTGCACAACTTGCACAATGCGCAGCCAACTAAATGGTCTTCAAGACAAATTTCCATGGACCATCATTATCTCAGAAATATGCATTTGTATAGAAACACTTTGATGCATAGAGGTGCCATGTTGAATATACCGAAGTACAAATTGCGGGCGTTATCTCTTCCTGAGATTTATCGGAACTCGATGTGGTATGTGGCACCTGAGTCGGATGATGAGACGGTAAGTTTGTTTATCTTCTGTTTGTAGTTTTTATCTGGAATGAAAAGATTTTGAATACCATACAAACATTTTTTTTTAAAGATGTGTAAAAGAAACTTGACCCTGCAGTCTTTAAATATGTTTGGATTAGGCCATCTAGATTCTAATTTAGAAGCAGCTCTCGAGCGTCTAGCTTTCAATTGATCCATATACGAGTAAATGTTGGTTTTGTATAAACAAGCACAGTCAGACTAGTTTTCATCTAAAAGTAAGTAAAGTTTGTTAGAAGCTTTGTTTTTTTTTATACCACGTCCAAGGTAAAACTTTTTTTCTATTTTACCAGATCGGTTTATATTTAAAAGAAATGATAGGCCCGCGGCAGTCCAACACGGAATCAAGTGGATCCAATATTGTGATAATTATTTTTTCAGCGATGGTACCATCGTCTTTTCGAGACCTTTAATTCTACCTTCGATTTCCGAATGTACACCGAATTCCATTTCCTGATGTTCAACCTGTCTGCTCTCATCCTGTCCGTCTGGTTCGTCGTGCCCTACTACTTCCTCAAGTCCTACATGACAGCCAGTGGCGTGGAAGGTGGCGCTCTCATGATCAGTGTCATCGGAGTCGCTAGCAGCATCGGGATAGTAAGTACTTTTTCATCACACTTGCTCGTCAATGGCGTTATTACTTGCGAGCGTACAGAGCAGTTATAGCCGTTTTACCTCCCACGGGTTGTTAAGTTTAGTTTTAAAATATAGAACCCACTCATACTTCACTTCGGACTGAGGATGTTTCCAATCAGCCAAGGTGTATTTCATATCTTCAAATGTTTGCTACAACCAACTTTTAATACGTATAAAACATATCTTTATATTAAATTTAACTGCAATTTAATGTTTAGTATTTATTACAAATAATTTTAAATGATTTTAAATGTTTTCAAACTGTGGCTGTATACCGAAGGGTCTTTGCCATACGCACCTCACGTCAAATTCAACAAAATGGACGACTGACATGTTGCAGTTTTTATTACGAATTGTATTAAATAATTTAATCTAAAATTTATTTGTTTCCTCGCAAATGTGATGAAAAACATTGTGTATAACACGGGCGTAAGAATATTGCAAACTCGAGTCATCAAAAGCCCTCCGCCTTCGGCGTCGGGCTTCTGATAGACTCTTGTTCGCAATATTCCACTTACGCCCCTCTTTAAACAATGTACTATAATCATCATCATTATCTTTAGAGCGCCCAGCCCGTTGTGACCGCCATTAAACGTGGTCGCGTTTAATGGCTGCACGCTGCACATAATAAATATTTGATAGGGTAAACTTTGTATGGAGCTACGATTTAAACGAGTTCCATAGTCACGGGCAGAAGCTAGTGTATTATAACTTCTGCATATCACTGGGTAGCTTTTATCTGCTCTTTTAATATGACAATTTTTATTATATTTACTTAGCCGTCATTAGATGGAAAGCCCTTTCATGTCTGTGTATAATTTGATAAGCTTATCGGTTGTTACGAACAAACGTAAACGTCCACTTGCTCGACGCTGGTCTAGTATAATATGGCATGAGCACTCTATGTCAAAGCAATATGGGTTAAATTCGAACTGTGACGATTCTTTTTCATTCTTATTTAAACCATGTCACTTTAACATAGAGTCCATGCCATATACTAGTACAGCATCGAGCACTCAGATGTTTACCGTATCTCATCTTATCATGCAGTGTGCAACTAATGAGGAAAACTAACAAACATAATGGGGTTACTGAGAAAATAAATGATTGAAGTGAAATCTTCTTTAGCGGTGCTGTGCACTTTTTGTGATGGGGACAAAATGTTAAACTCGCAACAGGGGCTACCGCGAAACGAAAACGAACTTCGTCCGTGTATCGCCGTCTTTGTCGCTCGAACTAGCTAGTGCGACAGAGAGGGAGCACGAACGAAGTTTGTGTATCTACGTCTCTGTCGCACTTGCTAGTTCGAGCGAAAGGGCGGAAGATACTCGAACGAAGTTCGTTTTCACTTTGCGGTAGTACCTCTGATCGAAAAACTGTTACAATATCATTAAGTTTTCACTTCTGCCGGCACTCCCGGAGTGCAATCCGTCGTTTTATTCTGCTGGGCGAATGTAAGAAATTGGCAAGTTGACAAAGTGAACCTGATATAAAATGAAGGTTAAAAATATTGTGCATTCTAATAAAAATATTTATATCCTGTAGGTACGTCATATTTGGGTATAGAGTGGCAATTACTGACCCCGTATTTCATTCCTCGACCATGCAAATCAAATAGTAGGGCAGTTTCAGGTGATAATGTGGACACGCTGGACAAAAGCACCAAGTTTTATTCAGCTACTTGTTTTATTATTGTTTGTTGTTTGTATCAAAAACTTAAAGCTATGGACCTAACAAGTGCCTGAAAAAATAATGGTGCTTTTGTCCAGCGTGTCCACATTTACGACAATTTGTTCGACCACTCTGCCCCACTAAAATATCAAACTCTCCTCAGGTTGTGCTCGGCTGGGCGGGCGACCAACCCTGGGTCAACGTGACGAAAAGCTACGCGGTGTGTCTGATCCTCTGCGGTCTCTCAGTCGCCGCCTACCCCCCCTTCATCACCAACTACTGGGCCGTGGCGGTCATCTCCACCATATTTGGACTGTCCTTCGCCAGTTCCTACTCTTATACGCCGGCTATCCTCATGGAGTTGATGCCTATTGATAATTTTACTGTGGCCTACGGGATGATCATGTTGAGCATGGGTATTGGACACCTTGTCGGACCACCTCTTGGAGGTAAGTGGTTCGTTAGATGTATTTTCATAAATACAACGACGGTGGCAAACAGGCGTATGGCACGCCTGATAGTAAGCGGACACCGCGGCCTATAGACGCATGCCACTACCCGATGCCACCGACCCTTGATATGTTTGAGGATTCGCCGTGTTGACAGCTGAAGGAACAAATTTCCTCGCTCTCAACACAATGCATCCTCGGGAGCTCTGGCGACCTTGCTCACCACCAGGAACACAGCACTAGTACAGAGCAAGTAGTAGGTAGTGTTATTATGGCTGTGGTCTTCTGCAAGGCGGAGGTAGTTCCCCAGTTGGGCTGCTCCACATTCGATCTGGAAATAGAGCTATACATAAGTCACCTTTAACTAATGGTCGCCCGTAACTGTAAACTTGCGACCCCCATTTACGCCCCCCCCCCCCCATATCTCAGCAAACCCTCGATCAATTTGGCTCATAATTGAACATAAAATGATTTGTGTTTGTGTGTAGCTTTTGTATTGTTATTATTTGATGTATTTTGTACGCATTTGAAAGGACGGCGCTCCAACTCCGACGCTTAGGTTCTGCCACCGACCGAGCCCTAAATAAGGCCCAGGCTGAAAACCAGCGCTGAACTCTTGTTGTTCAGCACATGCTGAGTCTGGGACCTATTGCCTCAAAACAATTGTACTCCTTATTCTTTTTAGCATATTTTTATTCTGTATTGTCACTGTTGTTTATGTCTGTACTTTGTTTTTGGTAATAAATTATTATTCTATTCTATTCTATTCTATTCTAACAATTCGCCTACCAAATTTCACGACGTTCCGAACGATTAAAATTAATTAAAATTGATAAAAAAAAAAATTAAGTTGAAATTTCATTGACGCGCCCTTCTTATGTTGTTGAAAAAATTACGTTTTTTTATTTTTATTTATGGATAAGATTAGGCCGAAACGCACTTACAGCGGTGGCGGAGTGGCGCGGAGGCGGTACCGGTTGTACTCGTAATGTTCGAAATAATACGAAATGATCCGCACTGAGTGGCGCGGCGCGGGGCGGTATTCTGTGTTGTGCGGACCGTTTCGTATTATGGTGGGTACACACCAAGCCGAGGAACGGCTATGTATCTCACTCTAACAAATAGCTGTCACGTAAATGCTTCGCGTTCGTTTGCTCAGTGTGGCCGCCGCCTCCGCGTCGCGCCGCTCCGCTACCGCTGTCAGTGCGTTTCGGCCTTTAGGGGTCGCGACCCAATTTTTTAACTTTTTAATGCTTGCATTTCTCTATTCTAAGTTTTTATTTTTATTTTTTTACTTACGTCTCCTGCGTCAATCGCATCCAGCCGACTCCCGGGACCTTATCAGTAGGTCTTTCGCTTTGTACGCGCGTCAGGTAGATCTGAGGGCCTACCGCGAAACGAAAACGAAATTCGTTCGTGTATCTCCATCTCTGTCGCACTTGCTAGTTCGAGCGACAGAGACGGAGATACTCGAACGAAGTTCGTTTTCACTTCGCGGTAGCCCCTCTGAATGTAAATTTTTGTATGGGAAAATGTCAGTTGAGGCGTTACATGTTTACCCCTATGAGGGCCTACCGCGTAACGAAAACGAGTTGCGTTCGAGTATCTCCGTCTCTGTCACACTTGCTAGTTCGAAAGACAGAGAGGGAGATACACGAACGAAGTCCGTTTTCGTTTCGCGGTAACCCCTCTGGTCATCAGTCCAAACTTTACGTATACGGATTTTGATTGGGCATTTATTGGGACGTTTCTGGACCGGACGTTGTGCGACCCCTGATTCTTAATTTTTTTTTTTATTCCAGGATTGCTGTTCGACGTGACCGGTACATGGGACCTTACCTTCTACATGGGCGGCTTGTTTCTGGTCATATCAGGTTTGTGTGTGGGCGTGATACCCTACACAGAGAATCTGCGTATGTGTGGGTACGCCCCGCTATTGAAAGGGGCTGAGGAGAAGAGCGAGTGCGCCGCGGAAGCGTAAAACAGATGACAGTCGTTTGACTTGAACGGTTTCAAAGGAACTGACTATAGTCACTGATTACATTGTTGCCTAAAGCGTATAATAGTTTGGGCGAAACACGTAATCTGCAGTAAGGTAATAATTATATCGTTGTGATGCTATCCCGAAAAAATGCGTGAATTCGGATGAGTAAGTATTTGCCGCGATTTTCCGTTACAGATAAACTTACAAAGCTCTCTTACTCACTATCTACCTCTTATAAAATTACTATAGGTATTTATGGGTGATACTTATACAATCGCCACGACTGTTATTAATCTTTGCACTGCCATATTATTTAAAGCATTTTAAATAAATCAATATTTATTAAAACCTTTTTGCATTTTTATTTACCAACCTTATCGGTACTTTATAATTATTTAAAAGCAAATCTAAAAACAAAATTATCATTTTTCGACGACAGTGTGGCACATAAGCATAAGGCCTGCCTGATAAAATCTTGCAATTACAGAAAAAGCTTAAGCGCGTACTTTGATTTCTATAGTTTTTTTTTAATTCGCCGAGTCAAGTATATTATATACCTATGAGGACGAACATGGTACCATGGCTACCCGGCTGCCGAAACCCGCGGCAGTCGGGAAGCCTCATAGCTACCCTCAAGCCAGACAAGACCAGTAGCTAAAGCCACTCTGTTCTGCTACAAAAGAACCTAGGTCCAAAAAAAAAAGGTACAATGGCAACAAACATGAATAATTAGTTCATAGATAAGTAGGTAGTAGGCCTTAATGCAACACCTGTTTGCAAGATTGTTTTTCTTAATATAAATTGTTTGAACATAATCCTAAACAGATCCACACACCTCACGTCATGTGTAATTTTCCTTCGAATTGTTTGCAGTTTCTATTTTAAACGTCATGTTTGCCTGTTAATGTTGTTTGAGAACCATATTTGTGCAGATCAAAATGGATTTGAGTGGGCCTTGATAAGAATTGCACGAGTAGAGTACTTAATCCATTACTAAATATGAATTTACTTACTATGGTAGAGAGAAGTCTCTTTGATCCCGATTTTGGCCCGGTTAGTAAAGATGCCTTAGAGCAAAAGCCAGATTAAAAAGAACACTTTTTACGTCACACCTGGGAAAACTCGCATTGTGGCCAGGTGAAGACATAAAATGTTGTACTCAACACAGGCGGTAATTCGTAAAGCCCCAGAGCGGATATTTATGGCCCTCACCTTCGGTTCGGGCCATAAAACCTGCGAACGGGGGCATTCACGAATTCACCGCCCTAGTTACGTAATGTACTATACTGTCCGAAATAAGGTGTAATATTCAAAGCAATGGCGCGTAGTTGCAGTGTCCTTGAGGCAACCGGATGGCTCGCGGTATATGAGATCCCGAAGTGTTGTGGTACCGCCCTGTGCAACCCGAATTGAGCCAACTTAGCGAGCAAGCCACCCGGTTCTCCTCGGACATTGAAACTATACGCATCCAGAGGCGGATTAAATATAGAGAGCGCCCTAGGCAAGCACCTCACCGGCGCCCCTTAAGCGGCTATAAATTAAAAATAATAACAAATTAAACCGCGGCACTTTGGAACCTCCGCTCCTAGACACATGCCTATCTAGTTTGCCTACAGGGATCCGCCTTTGGAGGGTAAGCAGTTAAATAAAATCCAGTTCAACCTTATACTGACAACTTTATTGAAGGGAACAACATCACGATAGTCTTCTCAACAACAACAATAGAGTACATTGAGCGGTGAACTCGGGGAAGGACAGAGGGAGCAGAAAGTATTGTATTTCGTAAACAAATACTCTTTCATCATCACCTCCATAACAAGTAACAAACAACAGGTATGGTTGAGAATATTTGATGTGGTTAACTTTTTATTAAACTCTCATTGGAATAGGAATCGTCATTAAACGTAAGGTGCTTTTTAGATGGAATAATTTGATACAATTCGGTCAAATCAAATAATCTCAATTATAAACAGGAGTAATATTTGTCTGATGCACTCTGACGTGACGGCTCCTTCTGTGGCACGCGTCTGATCGCATCAAAGAGCATTCAGATAAGTAAGTGTGAATCTATAGTTCGACCGAGTTGCGCGGAATTAAGCGGTCGGACTATATAATGTACATACCTATAGTGTAACGGATAACTCATGTTATTAAGGTCGAATCGATCCGTGATTCCATCATTTCGTTATAGAATCTCGGATCGATTCATCCATACTAATAGATATATCCATACTAATCCTACTAATATTATAAATGCGAAAGTGTCTGTCTATCTGTTACCTCTTCACGCTAAAACCGCGAAATCGTTTTTGGTGAAACTTGGTATAGAGATAGTTTAAGTTCCGGGGAAAGCATATGATAGTTTAATCCCGGAAAACATTGGGGTGAACGTTTGTATGGGGCTATAATATAAACGAGTTCCACTCGGATGGAGTCGCGGGCAGAAAGCTAGTAATATTTAATTAATGTCAGTAAAAATCTTAATGCTTATGGCAGTTTTCACGAAAGTGCTAAGCGTGGTACCTATATGTAGGTAGAATTTGTTCGTAAAATTACATTTTCAAGTAGGGTCATAATGCCGGTTACATGACCAGCTTCAGTTATCGACCACCTGAACGATGAGGTTTCCTTAATTAATGGTAATAACAATTCACAGACCTTGAACAAACCGTCAGTGTATAATAGAAATAAACAAAAAAAGAACATCCTTTCAGTTCAACAACTCATCTACGTGGTCGAAAACCGGCGTAACGAAATGACTCTAGTAGGTACAAACACTTTCTGCTCCCAGCTGCACATTTTAAAACTAAACTAAATTACTAAGTATAGCGATAACTTAATCATGTTATTTTGTGCTAATTGAAGTAGGAAGATACTACCACATACAGATACATTAATATAAAAATATGTGACTTAGAAAAAGGCTATGAAATAAAAATATAAAACCTCACGATCAGCGAAGACAATGCGAAACACATTTAACTAAAATATGAAATATAATTGGATTGGGATGATGATTGATGTCGGTTAAAATAGTCACAATAAGGTTGTTTACTAATGTTCAAATCGAGAACTTCAAAAACGCTATCTCAGTATGAAGTTTGTAGATAGGTAAGTGAGAAACAAGTCACTACGATTTTTTATGATTAAATAGATTTAATTTTTTATATGTTTCACATAGAAAAACTATATTAAAGCATGATGTTAGCCGAGTATTTTCGAGAGTTATGTATTATTACTGCAGCGATCGGAATAGGCAGAGTATAAATACCTAAACTTAGTAGAACAAAGTCTTGAACTGGAGACTTCCTTGCGATAACATTTCTCCGGGACTTCCCGGATTAAAAATTATAGTAATATAAAAGTAACTCCCATAATTTAATCCCGGATGTATCAATAATTCAGTAGTAACAGCAACACTACCTACATTTTTTTTATTTTACATGAAAATCACCATTACGTTTATTTTATTATATTTTTAAAACTGATCTGTCTCTTTTACCCTCGTTCACATTTTGTCTTTAACCCTTTGAACGCCAAAAAAACCATAAATCGGTCGTGTGCCGTCGTGCCTACCACGCCAACAACCTTTAAAGTGGTTATAGCCGACACTGTCAAAACAATTTTCTTACTGTCAGATAAGTTACATATTCGCAATTTAGCTTTCAAGATGCTGGTGTGTACGTCACATTTTGACACGAAAGTAAAAGCGGTCAAAGGGTGTGGTTCCTATTGTTATTGTGTAAAAGAGAAAGCAGAGTAGACGTTATCACTTGTTGCTGCTACCTGCTACCCTTTTTACGCATTAATAATTTGTCGAGTACAGACGTGTTTATATTATTATATTTGCAATGGCTTGTTTACTGGAATTTCATCTGCTATACTATATCTACCTGATTACCTGGCCTGAACTCGGACACTGACTTTGCTTTGATTGGATTTGACGATTACTGGATATTGAAAACACCACGAAATACTGCGCAAGAGTACCAAGTTTCATGGTAAGATGATGTATTATTTTTCAATTATAATCAAAAGAGTTAGAAAATAAAAGACTCAAATTTACGGTCTTGAACCTTGATAATGGGGTCACTTAGCCAATGTTATGTTACTGTAGTGTACGTAAACCAACACGTGTAAACTTGCAAAGGGATACCAAATATTAAGTATACACAAATCATATATTTTATCCTTTGTTAGTTTAAGATTTCTCAACATGTCATTTCGTATCTATATGTTATTAGTTACCACAGTGGAGGAGCGGTGGCTTTTAATACAGGTATTATTCATACTTAAAAAGAGGCTCCAGCCAATATATTGTTAAAAAGTTTAAGTTACTGAATAAATGTTTTTTTTTTTTAATATTGGTTGTTTTATTTTGTGCCTATTGATTCTATTGAACACGAAATACATTGTTTTTTATCCCATTTATAACTTAGTAACTAACTTATTTAGTTACTTAGTAAGTTCCCGGGACTTTAGTCACGCAAAAAATATAGTCGTAAGGAAGTCTCCACTTTTTGTCACTGTTCTACTAAGTTTAGGTATTTATACTCTGCCTATTCCGATCACTGATTATTAGTAATTATGCCTAAAATCTTTCAAATATTATTATATCGTAATTTTAATAGATGTGCCAATAAAACGACGTTCAACCATTGAAGGCTTGAGAGTTCTGTGATTTATGCTAACCTGGGTAAGTAAAGGAAATTCACTCACGGTAAGTGATTTCGCGGTACCTAGGCCCTCTGAAGGCGTAACACGTTTGCCATTTTATCACTTATCGCTGTGGATAAGACATCCAACACGTTTTGACAAGTATGCGAGTGCGAGAGTGACGGATGTCTTATCCACAATGACAGGTTCTCAAGGCTTGGACTATCGTAAAAGTAGGGAGCCGTTTCGCGTGATAGGTATACAAAAAAATACCAATACGCACAGGCAGATACTTTAAAGAGTTATATAACTGTTATGGATGTTTTAACTATCGACGTTTCCTTACTGTTCGTAAAACAACCGACACCAGGAATTTAACACAATAGTAAATAAGTAATAAGATTCTTAACAAATACGAACAAAGGACGAACATATACGAACAAAGGACGACATACGAACGAATTTTGTATCAGATTCTCTGCTTTGAAAATATATTTACAAGAAGAAGAAATTTTAGAGCTTGCGTTAAAATGTTCAGCAGAAACATTACATGAAAACATATGTACCTGCCAGTATATTTTAGTACACTCGATTTTGAATGTATTATAAAGTTTCATTTGAATACATTCAATGGCGTGTCTAGAAGTTAATAGGTATCATTTTAATTTAAGATCAAAATACGAAATAATACTATCCGAAGAATTCATAATAGTTAGTGGCGCGTTCTACTGAAAAAAAAGTTGCTGACCGTCACTGACATCTACGCTACAACACTGACTCCATACAATTACTTAACACTGCCACTACAAATATTCAGAAATGTAACCACAAGTTTGAAAATAAGTATTGTCAAGATCACTAACATCATTGATAGATAACAGTGAAACGTTCATAAGTGATGAATATGTCATACTGTTTGTATTGAATACAAACAATATGACAGTCAACAATGCTTATTTATATCATAAAATATACTTTGATTATATGTCACTTAAGTAGTTATGTAACAACATAACTAAATAAATTATAATTTTTCTAGTTTTGTGGCTCTATATTAACAATAGCTACTGTTAAGGTACTTAAATAAAATAAAGCAAAGTATCAGCTCGACCGACCCGTATGAAGGAGGAGAAACTCCAGAGCCTAAGAATTAATGATAGTTTTATGGTTCATATTTTACCTCAAATTTTGACAAGTCATTTCACAGTGGATTACAAAAACTGTGATTATTTAACAACGTATATTATAGGTAATAGGGGGCTATGGTGGGACGATAGCAAATTGCACCTAGAGTGCAATCTAACGGAAATTCTAAATAAATATCTTATTTGTAACCGGCTTAGAATTAAATACGTATAATTACGTATTATATTCATAAAATAATAATTTCACGAAAACAAGTACAGGAGCCGCAAAAAACAGAGTTCATTTCATCTTTTTTTAAGATCCTCGATGCGATACTAACGTTTTCTTTTATCGTTGAACGTAGTATTTTTTACGTGAACTTTAGCATGTTTAGACCTCAGTTTTTCGCGGTTTCTGTTCCTCCTACTGATACATGCTCGTAAGTAGTTATTCCATTACATTAATAATTGCCCACATCGTTCATGTATCTAAATAATAATATATTTGATAAGTAGTACAATTATATTCTTCTACAGAAACTATACACCACAGATTTTTTTCTTAAAATTACTTACAAAAAATACTCTTTCCAATATAATTCTGCAAGCACCTACTTTCTTTTGTCACTTTCTTTGATCCTATACAAAATATAATATCGATTTCAATTAACTTATTTTGCCAATACAGAGTTCTCTAAATTAAATAGAAATAGGATCGTTGCACCGGTGTCACAACCAGCGTCAGTTAGCGACCACCTGACAAAACATTTTTATACACGCTGAATAGAACTGTGAAAGTTTTTGGTAGTAATATAACAGCAGGTTGAAAACCGGCACACTACATTCGGTGGTCGCAAACCAGAGCAACGACCCTATAATGTTGTCTGCTATTTAAAGGCGTTCGTGACAGTGTTTACAACATACATACTTAAGTACGCCTTTATTATTCAATAAGCCCTTAGTTATCAGAGGTTGAGCGTAGTATTATTAAGAATTTTCCAAAGATTTTTATTCAATATTTAGAATTTATGTGAAGAGGTAGATTAAGAGTTGCTTAAACATTCAAAATTACAATATCAAAAATCCTTACTGGATATTCATAAGAGATTTTAAAATCGAAGCGTACAATTCATTTTAATTTATATTCCTAAGTTTTATCTAATTAATAGTAAACATTAAATTCTGTTATTATACAACGAAAAATATTCCTTGTAATAACTACTTCAATACAATTTAATTATGACTATCGTTATTTAAAAGATAAAGTGGTAAACTACAAGGGAAGACGTTTTTATAAAGAAATGTACGCAGAAACCTTAACAATAAGATAATTACCGTTAAATTTAATACTTATTTATGGAAACTCTTAAGAGTAAATTCTGTCAAACGAACTTGAGTAATAAGCTGAAAATAATGTAGATTTCTTCTTGCGTATTTTTTGACAGAATTTACCCTTACAGGTCCTATTATAACATCATGGATATGGTGACAGCCTTCAATACGTGTTAATACTTTAAAAATTGTGCACAAGAGTGAAATGAACCGCAAGATGCTACCAACAGCCATTGTATAATATATCTACAAGTAGGTACAACGATTTCTTAATCTAATGTCAAGCAAAATCCTTAAATCTAATAATAAACCTTTAGTTTACATGTAGGAAACAAGAAGAACTGATGGGATAAGTTTCATCCAAAAGTAGGTGTACTTACTATACGACACCCATCGCATTGGTTTCAATAGTGCATAGTTACTTTAATAGAACTATAAAAATAGTTCTTAAAATTAAAAGAGATAGTCATATTTTTCGCGGCACGTAACTAGAAAGTGCATTTAGTCGATCTTCGGGTGTAATCTGGGATGAGGAGGGTAGAACTAGTATCTTGATACTATGTGACTCACACCATGTTGTTTGTACAGACCCTCCAAGCTGTCTTTTTAAGGAACCAACTGTACTTATTATTTAAATTATACTATAATAATTATCTAGTGAGCGGCTAGTTACCGCCTGCCTCGATAACTTTGTGTACAAACATGTTATGACAGGTGTCCGGACCTCATTGTAATAGCCCAGTTTCATAATCCAGCCATATCTCATCGCCATAGACGCAGTTCTCTATTGATTTCACACATAATAGCCCCAACGCCTGTTGGTCCTGGTTCACGGGTATCTACCGATGTATTACATCATATTAAACGTCGTCTCCAAAGAGCCTCTACGTGTTGGATATATATCCCCACGCACGTCTTCGAAATGACCGGGATTTGTCCCGAGGATTTAAACGCTGGCCCAGTGCGGGTTGGGGACTTCACAAACACCTTTGAATTTCTTCGCAGGTGTATGCAGGTTTCCTCACAATGTTTTTCCTTCACCGAAAAGCTCTGGGGAAATATCAAATGACATTCAGTACATAAGTTCCGAAGAACTCATATGGACGAGCCGGCCGGGATTCGAATTTTTGAGTAGTTATTTAATAAGATAATCTACTAAAAAACGAGAGAATTTCAGTTCACCAACTCATCTAAGTGGTAGCAAACCGGCACACTCCTAGGTGGTCGCTAACCGGCATAATATATAACATGAGTAGTACATCAACTTTTAGATCAAACGACGACAACGGGAACCCACTTACAATATAATATTTATAACACTAACATTAAATGACATAGAAAAGGTCGTAGAAAAAGACTTAAAGACGTATATATTCTCACTTGAAATCACGTTAGGTTACTTCATACAATTCATCCACTAGTGACCCTTTTTAAGTGGTTTAACTTAAATTTCATAGATAAGAATAGTTTGGTGGAACTAGTCACCGCATTTGATTTTTACTAACATTTTTATATTTTTAATATTTTGATTCTAAATTAAGTTCAGATAGCGTTAGAAGAGTTAATAGATTGCGTCACTATTTTTAGGTTCATCCTTCCCAATAAAAAAACTGATGTATTGATCGTGGTCGGTATGAAACTTTTCCAAAGCATGAACTTTATATTTGTTTTGATATGTACACATTTTTAAGGCTCACTTATCATCAGGCCAATTCGAAACTTGGATTCGAATAACGATCAATGACCATTGACCACGTGAGTTACCTTTTTTCCATTAGCAGACATTTTCATGCTCTGTCTATACGTGGCTCGAAATCACGTTTTTTATTTATTTACCTAAGCGTAGTAGGGTACAAGGGATAGTGTGTAATAACATTTCATTTCAATAAACAACGTGAACGTAATTAGTTGTAAAAGCAGTCGATATGTCGAGTAAACTTACAGTAACAACCATTTTAATATGTAACAGACAACCACAATCACAAACATGATTATTAGGGCTCGTTTTTACTGGTCGCTGCAGCCCGCAACCCGCTTGCGGGAAGCTGTTGTTCTGTCCCCCTTTTTATTGAAGGGGAAAAGAAGATAAGGTCCGTGCGGTGTGCGGGCTATAACTGCCAGTGAATAAGTATGACAATGAAATTCACCGCTGACCTTGACAAATCATTCCCTACTTGTGACCTCGATGAATCTTTTACTTAACCAATGACCTTGACATACATGTGACAGATCAAGGTCATCGCAAAATATTGAGTACCGTTTATTTAAATGCTTCTATATATAAATAAAATAATTATGAAGTTAGTTAATACAATTACGTATTTCTCTTAAATATTTGAGAAGGTAAACGGCTTTTTTTAGAATTTCGGTGTACTTATTTTTATAGCAGTAACATTAGCCTTAGAGATAATCATAAACGACAAGTTTGTCATTCATTCATTTATATTGCAGTTGTTTTTCATTCATTTATATTGCAGTCGCTAATCAAATATTTCACATTTTAAGTCATGCTCGGTGACCTCCTCAGAAAAGTGATATGTTCTATACAATTATGAAAGAGTCCCTATAACTAATTGACAATGAAGGTATTTTACAAAAATAGAGACCAAGGGGTTAACCGCATTTCTTAATTTTTAATAAATATCATAAAATTATCATCGTGCAGTCGATTTATTGTTTAGTAATTATGTACATTTGCATTTTCGTTCTTTATTTAATTTTATTTTATTTTATAGGTTTTTATTACTCATTATGTGCTGATAATTTCCCAAAAATACCTATTTGAAGTCTGATGGTACGACATACTCAAAGAATATTTATTTGTTTAAAATGAGAATAAGCAGTTACAGTTAATTACATAAATTTCTAAATGTTATAATACAGTGTCCGATCAATCAATTTAATTTTTTGTCGCAACCTGTCTATAAGTCATATACAACGTGTCCCAAAACTCAACGATAAGCCGGCACCAGAGGATGGAGCTGCTTATGATTAGTCGAGAAAAAATAAGGAAAAAAATATATCTCAATTATTTTAGAAATTACAGAAAAAAAATGAAATTCATCGAAAATCGACATGCCTCAAATATTACTGTTTTTTTTTGTTTTTGGAAACTTAAATAGCCCTGCTATCTAACACAGTTCTTAAAAATACCATAATACATGTAGTTTTTACACAAAAAATAATCAAAATTCATTTTGTCCCTACAATTTTGAAAGATTTTTTCTTACAGTCCACTTTCAATCATCATGGTGTAAAAAAATAGTATTGACACCACTATGGCAATTATTTTCAAAAGATTTTTTTTTTTTTCGAGATATATTTTTTTCCTTATTTTTTCTCGACTAATCATAAGCAGCTCCATCCTCTGGTGCCGGCTTATCGTTGAGTTTTGGGACACGTTGTATATCTGTTGTGTTTTTATTAGAGTGATATTACTCTTTAAAGATTTATACTTTAATTAATATACCTAATAATATAATATTGATTGTGATATGCAACCCTAATTCTAAGTACTAACATAAAAATAGACATATTAGGGTCTAATTGAATAAATATTTCAGGCTCTTATGTTTTTGGAGCTGTTGTAGGTCATGCTTTGAATTTCCTATGATACCCTAAAATAAACTTCATTTCATATATACAGTTTATCTTTGAGAGAATCAGCATAATAACACTGGGGAATGGCGACCCTGCTACACTCGATCGTCTGGTGAACTTGACTGTCTAGAGCAATATAAGACTCGTAGTGCGGAAAGTACTTGATAGACATATGTTAAAGAAGTTCAGTCCAGTATCATTCCAAAATGTTCTTCATAAGTAAATCCCAAAATTTACGTATTTTTTAATTTCCGTTACTTCACGTGCATTAATAATCAGTTATTTAGTTTAGAATATGTCCTAGCTCCTAATTCACATAAATCCAGAGATAGATTTATACATATTATATGTACTTACTTATTTTAATAGCGTGTTTGGCACTATGTCCAACTTACTCAAGGACCTACGTTACCGATAGAAATGCTTAAAAATGGTTAGTTGATGTGATAATAATCCATACCATTGCTATGTTATCGGCATTTAGTTGAAGGCCCCTTCGGGGCCCAACATTAGCAGCTATGTAGGAAAAGACAAAAATAAATAAAAAATACCAGGTAATAGAATTCTAAACACTTCATAATAAAGAGTAAAGGTTGGTTCTATAGAACTCAGCGCATACTATTTTAGAATAATCGAACATAATCGTAGTAATCCCAATTGATGACCATGACCTTCAGGTCTAAGTACGTTTAACATATTTTAAATGGCTACTTCCAACACGTACGCTTCCAGTGCATGTATATAATACATCTCTACTTATGTATATATTAATATTTTATACACGAATGTTCTTGACCGATGACCTTGACCTTCGATGTTAATATAACCGCTACTAACGCTTCGATCTCTAGTGCACCTCCATGTTTTACTATCACCCTTTAACGCAAATAGTAAACACCTTGACCGTTCATTAATTGGCTCTAAGGATATACTTAGTCCATTCTATAACCTCGACTTTTTTCATGAGGACTACATGACTAAGGTATTCTTCAAGTATTTATTTATTTATTTATTTATTTCATTTATTGCATAGTCATGAACATAATAACATGATAAGGTGTTTCAGTTCATTAAGTCAATTCATGACACCCTGTTAGGGCACACAATATTTAACTTATTATTATTATTATTATCTAATATCTGCCTATTAAAACATTACATCATAATATGTTATAATCAATACTAAATAATAATTAACACATTGTAAAAGTAAATAAAAGATTATGATAATTAATAACATTGTAAAAGTAAATAAAAGATTAAAAATAAAGAATTAATTTAACAACATTTCCTACATGAAGTTTTTGGCAATTGTAAAAGTAAACAAATAAAAGGAAAAGAAAAAAGAAAAGAGAAGAGCATTTCATACAATAATATAAAATTAAATGTTACAATAAATTAGTGTTGCCAATTCTTATTTTAGTTAATTAATTGTACCTACGATTTTACTTCTATGTTGCTTCCTATTTTATTTTATTTCGCTAGCTTTTCATCATTCTCTCAAAACTCCTCAATTGTGTAGTAACATTTGTGAATTAACATGTCCTTTAGTTTATTTTTAAATAATTTGTCACTTGGTTCAAGTTTGATATTGTCGGGAATTTTATTAAAAATTGAAATACAATTATATTGAGGCCCTTTTTTACAGATAGCTAAATTAGTTTTTGGTAGGAGTAGTTTGTTTTTATATTGACTTCTAGTTTTTGACGTTTCCGGTTTCATCGGGAATATGTCTGGGTGTTTTCGAACAAAGAGGGCCGATTCCATTATAAATATTGAGGGTAGTGTTAACAAATTAAGTTTAGTAAAATGAGGGCGGCAGCTGTTAGGAATGTGGATATTGGCTAATATGCGGATACACTTCTTTTGCATGATGAAAAGTTGGTGAGAGTCTACGCTAGCTCCCCATAGGACGACACCATAACGGAGGCTCGAGTAGATATACGCGAAATACACGGACAACGCACATTCAAAGTTCGTGTTCGATTTTAGTAAGCTTAGCGCATATATATATCTAGCTAATTTTGTTTTGGTATTTTGAATATGGGTTTTCCAGTTTAGGCTGGAGTCTATTGTGATTCCGAGCAATTTAAATTCGTTAACCTCTTCAACTTCATTGTTATTTACCTTTAACTGTAACTCTATGGGCTTCTTTTGGACGGGTTTAAACTGCATAATTTTAGTTTTTTTAAGGTTTATTTCTAGGTTCTCTTCGAGCCACTTCTGAACTGTAAGAAACGTGTGGCAAAGTTGTTTGTTACATTTAATACTATCCGTACCATTTAGTAACATGGAAATGTCGTCCGCGAACATAACACACTTGACATTTGTGTCCAATATTTTAGGCAAGTCGTTTATGTAGGACAAGAATAGGGTACATCCAAGCACACTGCCCTGTGGAATTGAGCAGGTGGTCGACCGCAATTGTGAGGTTACCGCCGTAACCTCCCGAGCCTCATCATCGTAATTATCTATTTGCACAACCTGTTTCCGATTTTGCAGGTACGATTTAAACCATTTATGTGCGGTACCCCGTATTCCCATGTCGTGCAACTTAGATAACAAGATTTCATGGGACACTTTATCGTAGGCCTTCGTCATGTCCAGTAGTAATCCTATACCATATTCTCTTGTGTTTATCTTCTCTAGAATTTCTTTGATGTAGTTATAAACTGCCAAGGTTGTCGAGTGGTTTTTTCTAAACCCATATTGGTTTTTATCAAATATATTACATTTTTCAAAGAAGTTGTAAATGCGATTTGACATGGCCATTTCGAAAATTTTTGAGACAGTCGGCAAAAGCGCAATTGGACGATATTGGTGAGGGTTGTTTGCGGCGCCTCCTGGTTTAAGAATCGGTTTAATTTTTGATATTTTTAATATATCTGGGACTATACCTTCTTCAAAGGATTGATTAATTAGCCACGTTAAAGGGGTTACCAACTCAGTTGCACATATTTTTATCAAAATTGATGGGATTTCGTCGCAGCCGAAACTATTTTTATTTTTTAATTGTTTATCACGGTCAACTATTCAGCGCATTCATAAAATAATAATTATTTCATGGACCCAGGCGTAATCTGCAATTTGCTCAGTAGTATAATAATTTATGTTATCGATTGAAACTGTTGGTTCGCAGGAAGCAGGCAGCGCGGTAGTAGGTAGCATATTAATCAAGCCCAGATAATTTCACCGGCACAAAAAATATACACGAGTCTTAGCACTCCAGTTGTAGCTAACATGATTCTAACCATCCGTGGCCGATGATCTTGATTGAAAAGTTTAATCAAGGTCATCGCCCACAAACAATTGACACGCGTTGCAAATGCATACTTCCAGTTGTTGCCAACAACTGTCTTTCTCGTTTTAATACGTGCCCTAAGGCTTCGTTCACACGGCATTGTCCTTCACGTTTTCTTAACGTATACATAGTGGCACATACAATATGTACATACAAACGTATAAACAAACGTTTAAACGAATACTCACCGGACTTGTCAAGCAAACCGAATGAACATGCAGAAAACGTGCAGGATAATGCCGTGTGAACCCAGCCTTACACGCGTATTCCTAGCACACTTCCGTACCAGAAAAGTGTTTGTAGTTGTGTTGAACGCGCGTCCTAGTTTAACGCTCGGGCCGCAGCGGCGCGAGCGCGGCGAGGGACGCGCGGCGCCGGCGCTAGGAGGCCGGCGAGGCGGGCGCGGCGCCGTGCGAGTGCAGCCCGGCCGTCGAGCCGCGCGCCACGCGGGGCTCCAGCGAGAGCGAGAGCGTGTACTGTCGCTCCTCGGGGATCACCAGGTTGCGGTCGAGGAGGAAGTCGCACACCTGAACCAAGTCAATCATCCCATCATAAAACTTATGTAAGCTCTGGCCAGAGGGTTACAACCATTTTTAGGGTTCCGTACCCAAAGGGTGAAAACGGGACCCTGTTACTAAGGCTCCGCTGTCCGTCCGTCCGCCCGTCTCGTCCGTCTGTCACTAGGCTGTAACTCATGAATGACAGTAATTACCATATAATAGAAATAGTTGGATTAGTTGTATAGGAATAGTTGGACAGCTGAAATTCACGCAGAATTGAGATGATGAGTTTCTGTTGCCGCTATAACAACAAATACTAAAAAACAGTACATAAAATTAATATAAAGGGGGCTCCCATACAACAAACGTAATTATTTTGCCGTTTTTATAGATAATAGTACGGAACCCTTCGTGCGCGAGTCCGACTCGAACTTGGCCGATTTTTTATTTAATTTTTTATCTGTTGATATATCGTTTTGTCCGTTAGTCCATACATTAGGACGGAATCATTTGAGGATTTTAACATAGGTCTAGGTTATTGCGCCGGGTTAGCAACCACCTAACTAAGTGAGCTGGTTTGCGACCACTTAGGTAAATAATTTAGTAAACTGAAAGAATATGTTCCCGTTTTTTTATTACATCCCTATACGTTCATTATTTATAAAAAAAGTTGCAAGCTAGTTTTTTACGGTCTTTAGAAATATTATGATGAATTGAAAGAAACCTTGCCCTTGCCAGGTGGTCGCTAACTGAAGTTAGTCGCGTAACCGGCACAACGATCCTAGCTAAATGAATACCAGAAAAAATATTTTAACAGGAGGAACTTAGAACATGTAGGTAAGGCATTAATACATATATATTTTTACAGTAAGTACATATGGTGCTACTTTCCGCACTAGTGCGGAAAAGGGCACTTTCCGTGCATATGTCAAAACTTTAAAGAGCCACATGTACAGTAAAACGTAGTACGATACACGTGCGAATAGGTTATTCGCAACTCGAGTCGATTTATCACTTCACCCATTTATCACCACTCGTTGCGAATTTCCTATTTTCGGCACTTGTATCGTAAATAACTATAATGAACCTATAGTGCCTTGCCGTAAAGTTCTTATTTGTTTAATACGTGTGTAACGAAGTAAACTGCTTACCTTTGGAATGTGGTCTATCTTGTAAGGAGTTTGCTGGCAGTTCCTTATTTCTCGAATCACGTGCGCGATCTAGAAAAAAATCTTATGTAAAAGTAATTTTGAGCGATGAATTATCATGATAATTAGAAACCAAAGAAGTTAAAGCCTTTTAAATCTACTTGTAATCTGGTTCCAAAAAAAGAGGAGGTTCAGAGATTCAGAAACTTTCTCTTCAATCTGTTGTATATGCTTGGACAAGACCATCACGATACTTGGCACCTCATGAGCTCATGACAATATTATGTCCGGTAATCTAATGAGATTATTTAGGACTAGCTGTACCTGCGACTTCGTTTGCATGGTAATGTGGTGGGAGTTAACGAATTTCTTATTTTGGACATAGGACACATGCAGTTCTAATTTAACCTTTCAAGTAAAACGTTGAACAAACCTATTTTAGCTAAAATGCCGTTAAAATTCTTTTCTTTGATGTTTAAATTAGTAAGAAAGGGACAAAACTCGTTTTATGGGGTAATAGTTTAGAAGATGTTTGTGGCTATAGATCCAACAGGTAGGACACAGGCTGCAGCATTAAATGTTTATATATCTTCTTCTCTACATATTTATAATATAACACTGTTTTATATTAAATAAATACAAACGTGATGACTGAAATCATCTAGAGTCACTCCGACTCTCAGGCAAAGATGTGTATAGAATTAATAAATAGATTTAATAATCCTTTCGAGTACCCGGAGTAGGTACCCATTGACCGGTAAGTGTTTACGCGGAACAAAAGATCTCTTTTTTAACGTCTGAATTTATATTTTCCAAGCTATACCTAACCACTAACTAAGTTCTAGAACCATAACGCGAGTCCGAGTCCCTTTCTATTAAAGGTAATTATTGTAATTATTAAAAATATTAAAGTAATATGTTTATTTTTTCATATTGCAATGTTTCAGATCGCACTATCACATTCTGCCGATCTTCTGTATGTTCCCGCCATTGTCAACTTAAGGAATGTGTATTGCAGGCTTTATGATAAAAGTTTTATCTGTATGTTGGCCGATTCCTGTGTCTCTATATACGCTGAATGTCAACTTGAAGGCGCGAAGTACGAATCAAAATACCGCCTTAATACCTACTGACAGTACTGACGCGCTCGATAATTAATGTTTTTTAAAAAAGGGGCCCGTTCTATACTGATTTAATATAGTTTTACTGTTTATTGCTGATAAATATAAATACTGACAAACCAGCACGGCTATCACAAGACGGCGCGCGAGCTCTCTCTATTTTTCTCGAACTATCCGTCTCTCTCGTAATAGACAACTTAGAAAGAGACGTATAGTGCGAGAAAAATCGAGAGAGCTCCCGCGCCATCTTGTGATAGCCGTTAAGTATCGTGACAAATACTCAGCGTGTAATCTTGCAGAAACTCATAAACCTAGACGTTTTGGCTGAACGCGAGACAACTCTAGGCCATGCCATTAAAAAAAAAGGAAGAGTCAGACTTTTAACGTTATTTTGTTGAAATTTGTTGATACATTTACAGAAATTACGCCTCAATACGAATTTAGCGCGTATAAGTTTCCATATCAGAATCGATTATTTTTTTATGCTTTAGAATTTAATATGCGTTTTGTGAAGGTCTATCACAATACCGGATCGAAATTATAACTGTTAGTTAGATATGGCAAGTCCGCCATTTTGACGTCACTGATAGTTGACGGGTGCCTGTCGTATCGCATAATGTTGATCGTCCTAAAATTTTTTGGCCGAGAATGTTTGGCATAATGTTGAGTGGCATACTACTTATTTAGCCTATTCATTTTTGCGCATACACATTCAAAAGTCCTAAAGTATGTTTATCCTAATATTGATTACTCGAACATTGAATTACCTAAAAAGTAATAGTCCTAATTTTCATTGTCATAGTAATTATTTTGCCTATTGTTAAACGTGCTAAAATTAAACCACCTATACTATTTTTTTCCTAAATTTTATACTATTTGTAAACTCTGAGCAGACCCGACCTACATCTAGATAAATAAAATAGGTTCGTTAGTTGCCTTTTGCCCCTCAGAGCAGAAATAGGGGCCCCGCGAAGCGGGGCTCCGTCGACACGAAGGCGGGTCATAGGTTATTCAAGTATTAGGCAATTCTTAGCTGAGGCAACCTTCATTTAGATCAATTAGATAGGTTCGTTAGTTGCCTTTTGTCCCTCAGAGCAGAAATAGGGGCCCCGCGAAGCGGGGCTCCGTCGACATGAGGGCGGGTCATAAGTTCTTAAAGTACGTACCTAAATAGGAAAGATTAGGTAACCACAAATAAAACATTTATTTTTACTATTTGTAAACTCTGAGCAGACCCGACCTACATCTCGATAAATAAAATAGGTTCGTTAGTTGCCTTTTGCCCCTCAGAGCAGAAAGAGGGGCCCCGCGAAGCGGGGCTCCGTCGACATGAGGGCTGGTCATAAGTAATTCAAGTATTAGGCAATTCTCAGCAGAGCCAACCTTCATTTAGATAAATTAGATAGGTTCGTTAGTTGCCTTTTGTCCCTCAGAGCAGAAATAGGGGCCCCGCGAAGCGGGGCTCCGTCGACATGAGGGCGGGTCATATGTTATTCAAGTAATAGGCAATTCTAATAGATATGTATGCGTAGCAAAATGTATGCACAACATTTTTAGTACATCAAATATTAGTAACATCAAAGTTATGCACATCAATAATTCTAAAAAAAAACCTTCGACACAATAAACATTCGGGCAATAAATATTTAGGACAATCGATATTAGGAACAACAATTTCGGCAAATAAAAAATATGCACAACAATGTTTATGCAATTCGATATTCGGCACAAAGTTGGTATGCGACAAAATATTAGGATCAACAATTTTATGCCACCCGATATAGACCCATAGTTGACGGATATGGCGGCTATGATTTCAAGCAGAAGAACTGAATAATTTAATGAGGTCAAATGTTTCCGAAAATTAATTAACTGTCGCAGTTGGATAAAAACTATCCTAAACGGAAGCTAGAGTACATTATTACTCTAGCTTCCGTATACTTCGCTAACTTATGAAAAAATTACATGTTTTTCCGTTCATAGGAAGCCGAGATCATTCGGGACACGTAAATGCTTAGTTTGATACTGGCTGATTCCATTTTCAAATTAGAGATTTATTATAAGTGATAGATAAATTAAAAGGGCACTGGTTCGTTTGGTAGAAACAAAAGTATAATGACGTCAAATATGACAATAAAAAGAGTATAAAAATCAAAGACAATAAAAAGCTATAAATACTGTAAAAGGTTGTGCAATCTTGCACATTCTCCCCTTTTTAAGAGACAGGGACTTTTGCTAGCTTCTTCAGAGGTCGGCGAAAGGTGCCTGCGGCGGTAGCGACATCTGCCACTCGAACTACACCATCTCGCCCTGGGTACAGCCGTGAGATGCGTCCTTTGGGCCACGAACCGCGTGGCAGGTTGGAGTCACAGATGATCACGATATCGCCCTCGCTGATACTAGGGGGAGTTCCGCCTCCTGTTCTGGGTGATAAGGAGGGTAGATATTGATGCACCCAACGCTTCCAAAAATGGTCAGCTAGTCTAAGCGCTCTTCGCCACCTGCTTCGGCTGAGATGGTCCGATTCATCAAGGGTAGGGCGCCCGGGCGATGACCCAAGAAGAAAATGCATTGGCGTTAGCGCTTCGTTGGCGTCGGAATCCAGCGAGACGTGTGTAAGAGGTCGCATGTTCACCAGTGCCTCAGCTTCCGCCAAAAGGTTAGTTAGGACTTCATCAGAAGGAACTCTTTCTCTAAGCGTCACTTTCAGTGCTTCAACGCTACGGACTAGCCGCTCCCACGCTCCACCCATAAAATGCGCCGCAGGGGGGATAAAACGCCATTTGATAGACTCGTTAGCAGCATATTCTTCAACTGACTCGCCATAGAGCGCTTGTAGTTCTACTCGCTCCCACAAAAGCAGTTCCGTTGTCGGACCAGATTTCAACAGGAGTCCCACGACGAGCGATAAAACGGCGAAGGCTCATTATTGCCGCGTCAGTTGATAGGCTGTGGAATACTTCTATGTGCACGGCGCGAACAACTAGGCACGTATAAAGAGCCACGTAGCGCTTCTCTTGTCGCCGACCAACAGTAACGTGAACAGGGCCGTAGTAGTCGAGGCCAACGAATGAAAATGGCATCTGGTGGTGAGCCAATCGAGCTTCTGGCAGGTTTCCCATGGGTGGTTGGAAGGTTCTGGAACGTCGGAGTTTGCACAGCTGGCAGTTGTGGGCTACAAACCGGACTGCATTTCTTAAGCCTATAATCCAGAATCTCTGTTGCAACTCATTTAAAACCAGTGCATGGTTTGCATGAGCAGCCTTCTTGTGGTATTTAGCTATCAAGAGGCGTACAGAAGGATGTTTGCCGTCCAATATGAGTGGGCGCTTAACTTCATCAGTGACGGCCGTTGCTGCGACTATCCGACTGGCCGTCCAAAGCTGATCGCTTTCATCAATCAATGGCGATAGTTTGAACAGGCGGCTGCTTCGAGGCAGCGGCTCTCCATTCTTGATGCGTATGAAGTCTTCCTTAAAATAATCCAGCTGACTCTGCTTTAGGATGTGGACCTCAGCTAGGCGTATATCCCTCGTAGAAATTCTTGTTGGTGTATTGGGAGCATTAGAGGTGCTAGGAGAGGATGTGCAAGTGGGTTGGAAGGTACACAAATATCCTTCTAGACGAGGCATGTTAAAGTTAGGATTTCGTCTTTGCAGACTACGCGCGCGCAATAATGATATGAATTGATGCGCTTTAGCCGTTGCTCGCACCATTCTCAACCACGAACTGAAACGGTGTGGGTTTGCAGAGACTGGTGCGGGTAGATCGGTTTGGGTGATGAGATGAATATGATGTTTGTATTCTTCACGGCCTAGTCCGCTGATATCAATTTTAGGCCCGGCGGGGCAGTCCGAAGAAAGAAGAAATTTGGGCCCTGAAATCCAGCGAGATTCTGGAGACAGAACAGTACGCTTCACACGTTTGGCATCGTCTGCTACGTTTAAGTCGCTCGGGACCCAACGCCACTCGGTAACATTTGTAAGCTCCAGTGTCTCACCGACTCGATGAGAAACGAAAGGCTTGAGCGTGCGAGCGTCGCTGCGAAGCCAGCCCAGAGCAGCCATTGAGTCACACCAAAAAACGCGTCTCGAAGGCTTCAATCGGTGGGCTTCGCATATAGATGTCGCGAGACGTGCAGCCATCAGAGCACCCTGAAGCTCTAAGCGAGGAATCGAGACAGGTTTAAGGGGGGATACTCTAACTTTGCTACAGATGAGAGAGAGCCTGACGTCACCATTCTCGTAAAGGAATCGCCAGAACGCGACCGCTGAAAAGTCCGCAACCTACTACCTTAAGATCACTTAAGTTATAGCGCCGAGGAATACGCAGAGAGATAACCGATATTAAATCCTGATACCATAACCTCCAGGCAGTGCAGTCACTTTCAGGGAGCTCCTGGTCCCAGTCCACACCCTTGCGCCAAACGTCTTGAAACATGATGCGACCACGAACAACGATTGCGTCTGGCTCGAAGGACCAAATATTTAGGATAAATTAAAAGGGCACTGGTTCGTTTGGTAGAAACAAAAGTATAATGACGTCAAATATGACAATAAAAAGAGTATAAAAATCAAAGACAATAAAAAACTGTAAATACTGTAAAAGGTTGTGCAATCTTGCACACTCATTAAGACCGCGTATACACACAAGCGTATTGTTGTTACTGGCTTGTCAGGCGCTATGGATTTCCATACATTCTGACAAGCGTTACGTGCACTTACGCGCGTGTGTAAATGTGTCTGTGGCCGACTTACCATGCGCATTTTTGAAAAATTGAGAAGGCCGTCAGGAGTATAATTAGAAGTGCCCTCGTCAATGAAAGATAGGTCCGAAAGGTACATCCCCAGGTACGGGATACAGGGTGGGTCACATCTGCAAAAAAATTAGTCAAATTTATTTCACTACCTATTTTCTCTTGTAACTGTGATATAACGATATTAGACAAATTATTGGCAGATGAGCTCAGTGGCGAGTTGCAAAGCAATAAGTTGTGGTCTGAAACTTTGTCAGGAGTCAAGGAGTAAATATATTAGCTAAGGCAATTAGAGTCTCTAAAGCCTTTTAGACCGGTTCTCTATTCAAAATCAGTTCTACGTGGCACACGCGCGACACACGTGACTGACGTCCGAGTTCACCGAAGTCCGCTTAAGTTTATTGATGCAACGCGTGTCTGTGAGTCGCCAATTCGGCCGTTTATACAGACTTGTTTTCTGCTTTAGGCTGTATAATTATCTACTGTGGTGGTTTGCACTAACCTGTGAAGAGCATCTCTTAAGATACGAAATCGGCATTCAGATGATATGATTGTCTGCATCTTCTCGATAGTCTGCTTGCTCTGAAAACAAAAGCACCAAAACATTTAATACGACCAATAATAATGCAACGCTCAGTAGACGTAGCTTCTTCACTAATACTTTCAGTGCCAGGGACTCGCTAGGTGGATGCTATGCTCGAAAGCGCGTTGCTCTAGAAACCGTTTTTCCATTCCAACGGCTACGAGAGTGAAAGAAGTAGTTGGCAAGTATGTATGTAGTCTGTTAAGATTTAGGAATACTTTCGCAAAGCGATGTAAATTAGCAAAGAAACAAATAACTAGGTAAGTAGGGCTAACACGATTCGCCGCGGGAATCTCATAATTATTTATCTCTTAATAAAATAATGTCCATCTCTATGCGTTTACAAACAAAAAAAACAAAAAACAAAACTATTATTTATTTAGCAAAGAGCCCCCAAGGGCAGAAACAATTTTACATGTCAAACGGTAATTTACGATAAAAAATAATAATCTTACACAATAATATTTAACATTTTGCAGATGAAGGACCGATAAACGGTTAAAAACTGAAATAAAGGGTGTCCCAGAAGTAAAGAGACAATTTTCAAAGTTTTACTAGCTGAAAATTTTATACAAAAGAAAAAAAGTTTTGGTGTCATGGCGTCTATGGTTCCGTTATCCTTCATTTAAAGCGGGAATATAGTTATTGCATAAATATTTTTCAAAGTGAAATCGTTATTAATTTGAAGTTTTTCTAATATAGTTATTCTATTTTACGAGTTACCCCTTACCCAGAAGATGGCGTGAGGATCGCGCCGACAAAGCCGAACTTCATCACATTCCTAAACTACAAGCTACGTCGTTCCTGTTGCTGTCACAAGAGGGCGCTGTGTCTACGCTGTGTAGACGCCTACGTTCCCGCCAAAAAGGACCAATCGGCAACGACCGCGCCTCTATTTTCCCGTAACGTGATTGGTGGATCGCAAACTCACCATTCCGAAGTAAGTTAGCTTTGGAGGGAGTGGTTGCTCGGAATGGGGGGTTTGCAAGCCAGCAGTGATCATTCTCGTTCAATATTTGGTAGCAGAAAGATAGTCTGGATAAAGTTGTGCTTCTGGTGTCCGTAAAAGATAAGTATCTGCTCTTAAAAAAATAACTTATGTTCAGATTATGGCAGCTTGAGGCCTTATTGCTTATTAAGTTTGAGTTGTTTCATAATTTGCTACGATTATTGTACTTGATCGTAGTTGACTTGATTTTAAGTTTAAAAAAATAACGGTTTGTAGTTTTGGTTAACAATTGTTCCCGTGTTAATAGTTTTCCGTGTTAAGTTATCATTCAACTTTAGTAACGATGGTTTTTGTTTGAATAAGGATTGTTCCCGTGTTAATAGTTTTCCGTGTTAAGTTATTATTCAACTTTAGTAGCGATGGTTTTTGTTTGAATAAGGATTGTTCCCGTGTTAATAGTTTTCCGTGTTAAGTTTTCGTTAAACTTTAGTAACGAAGGTTTTAGTTTAAAGTTACATTTAGTAAAGATTATTAATTGAGCCGTTACTTAGTGATTAACAGTTAATTTTCTGGTTCCTGTGTGTTTTATTGATTAATGTTGCATAATCATGACGTGTTTAATTTGCTTAATGTTTTAAACCTGAGTGCAATGAAGAGTTTGAATTTTAATGGTTTCATTACCATTTGTAGTTAATTGAAAAAAAAGCAGTTGATCTTGTCGTTTGTGTTGCTCCAATAAATTAGTTCTAGTTTCCCCATGGTGCGAGTAAATATAGATTTAATGGGCTAACTATTATAGCGTATAACTAGTTGAGTGCTTGCTTAGCTATGAATTATGTTGAAAACAGTGTGGATAAAATAAATTGAACTGATCAATGGAACTTAATGGTTTTATTTTTATTTTAACATAGTGGTCTTTACACTTTCTTCAAGAAGAAGCTAGATCAACTAGTATGTATAGTATAATAAAACGTTATGAAGAAACGGGAGAGATTCGTTTTAAGAAGATTCCGGGAAGAGATAGGTCAGTGATGGTACCTCGAAATGTAAATCGAGTAAAATCGGTTTTTAATAAGCTTGCTACAGTTTCCGTCCGAGTGGCAGCGGATAAATTACAAATATCAAAGTCGACTGTAGCCAGAATGAAGAGGAACGATCTGGCTTTGAAAGCATATGCGAAACATTCAGCTCCTAAATACATAAAGGACCAAGAGGAACATGCCAAAAGAGGGCGCCGAAGAGTTTAATAACAGTCAGCTGATAAACTTTCTCGTTATGGACGATGAAATTTATGTCCCGGCAGATCCCGACTTCGTACGTAAATAAAATGCTCCAAATGTACCTCAAGTTGGCGGTGTCGAGATGTTTTGGTTCATATGTAAAAGAGAATATAAGAAACGATCAGAAAAAAACAAATCCTTAAAAGGTTTTAACCAAAGATCGACAAGGCTGTTCAAAGAAGTGGCTACAAAATCTGGAACAGCCGTTATATGGCGGGCCGCCAACAATCTAAGAAAAATGGCTTTCAAAGGTGTTGTGGGCGCGAATTGAATATAAACCTCATAATTTAATTGGTTTTGTTACAATATTCAACCAAAATTATAATTTTTATTGTTTACTAAATATTCAATGTTTTGAAAATAAAATTGTCTCTTTACTTCTGGGACACCCCAATATGTCACGAAGTTAATGAAAATAAAACAAAATTGCAAAATATGACCATTACTTTCGATATAAGGTCTGTGCATTAACAAGAAGTTAATGATATTAATTCAGTATTCCAGAGATGTATAATGGCCTCATCTCAACTACTTACTTACGCGCAGGTGACATGGAGACAATAGAGAAATTTCATAAGTGATACCTACCCAAAGTTGCAATGAACACTGCCATACTTTTTGAAGTGAAAACTTCTTTAGCGGCGCTGTGCAGTTTTTGGGATAGGGAAAAATTGATAAATTCGCCACAGGTGTAGGAGCGTAGGAGGTCACGTGGCAGTAGGATTTAGTGTTGCCAATTGCCGAAATACAAAAAGCAGGACTTGCGCTTCAAAACGCGGATTTGTAAATGAAAGGGTTTTTTTGCAAAGATAAAATTAATTAAGTTTTCACTTCTGCCGGCACTCCCGGAGTGCAACCAGGTCTTTTTTTAGTCTTGTTCTGTCAAATTCGGCTCTCTTTCTATAGCCTCGGCAACCTAACAAAGTGGCTTACCGTCTTGGACACCTTCTCCCAAGTCTTCTTCAGCCGATAGACAGACGTGTTGGAGAGGGCTGCACATACTTGCAGCACCCCGTTGAAGTTGTGCAGACAGCGCGCGATGTCGGCCACTGCCGCCCACTTCTCTATAGCGGCTACGCGACCTGGAGGAACGGGGAAGCCGGACATTTATAGGAAGGCCACTACAAACACTGCACAGTTAGGACCGTAGCAGACTGCATTTCGACTGCTTTCTAGCTGCAAATTTGCAGTTTTGCAGTTCTTTTGCAGTTAGCTTAAGACGCGCCATAGACCGACTGCTTAGAGCAGTCGAGGCCTCAAATTCAATGACGTATGCTCTCGTGCCGTTGATCTCGACTGCTCTAAGCAGTCCATCCATAGCCCGCGTAACTGCATCGAAACTGCAAACCAACTGCAGTCCGGCTGCAGTCTGCGTGCAGTCCTGACGACTGCTACCAAACGAAAACTACCACATTACTTCAGAGTGCTACGTGAGATTAACACCACCCCTTTTCTTCCCATATGCACTGCTGCAATATAACATTTTCTCCACCTATAATTAAGACGCATAGAAAATTTAATTCCATGCGACCTGCGTACCCCTTTTGGGAATACAGGCATCAGATTATGAGAAGTATTGAAACCTGCTAATGTATATTTCTTGAGTATCTCCGAGATGACCAGATTTGAGATGTGGTTGAAGTGAGACGTCATCAGCAGGATGTGAGGGGCGCGTTCCGCCTTATCGGCCTTCGTCCATGCTTGGCCCAGAAATTCTCTGTAACAATATGAGAGTACGATAGCTTACGGATTTGATGTACATTGTTAGAAAGGGAAGACTGTTTCACTGTCGGCAGGGAGCTCGTTTCACAGCCTGAGTGTTTGAGGGAGGAAATTCCTCGGAAATTGTATAGTACGGGACCATTTGTAATCTAGGGTGTGAATATAAATGCCCTGCCGACGGCGAACGATGCGATGACAGAAATCCGTTTACAGGTATTGTGAACTCGACAAGTCTATACCAATTTTGCATGTGCTCTGCCTACCCCTTCTGAGAGTGCCCGTGCCACACGCCCGTGGCGTTAACGTATGCAAAAAGAAAGTTTTAAAACTAAAGTCACTTAATAAAAAAAAACAGCCTATATACGTCGCACTGCTGGGCACAGGTCTCCTCTCATGGATGATGAAAAAAGTCACTTACTCGCTGTGAATGGAGCTAAAGATCTGATAGTCCAAATACGTCATCTGCTCAGCTATCTCCAGCGCTGACAGTGTCTCCACACTCTCTTTAGTTGGCACCTGCGAAACACGAACAGACAAGCATTGGCTACACTTAGGGCCCCGAAATTAAATTTAATTTCAGTAATACACCCTTATTCACGTGAACTATGGCATAAATCTAGAGAGTTGTAAATAGCTTGACGGTTTGAGCTGATAAGATCCCGTTAACGACACTGTGTGTATGATAATGTTGAGAACAATTACGTTGTTGATTATGATGATACGCGTCGGTGACGAGGATGATAACATCGGCTCACAGAATGTGGAACAAAAAGCGCCCTTGAGTCCTCCACTACCTGAATCAGTGAGCGCCGCAACAGCCTGATGATGACGATGATGCTGATGGCAATGGTGGTAGTCGTGATAATAATGACGATGATCTTGATGGCAATGATGGTGGTTGTGATAATGACGATAATGATGATGGTTGTGATAATAACGTCAACTCACAGGAGGCGGCGCGAACAGCGCCTTCAAGTCTACCGGGCAGTCCGGGCTGCGCTCCAGTAGGCGCAGCAGCTGCGCAGCGGCCTTGTGCTCGGCCGGCAGCAGCCCGGGGCTGCCCTCGATCTCCTTCAGGAAGTCCATGGTCAGCCCGCGGAGACGCCCGTCCGAC
This sequence comes from Epinotia demarniana, assembly GCA_945867215.1. Lineage (NCBI taxonomy): Eukaryota > Metazoa > Arthropoda > Insecta > Lepidoptera > Tortricidae > Epinotia > Epinotia demarniana. Next base: position 21,935,976 of record OX244273.1, read on the forward strand.
CAGAAGTCGGAAGAATGCTTGGAGATCCAGTGTCTGGGAGAATGTTATAGTTGTACAAATAACAGTACATTCCCGTGACGTTTATGAGCAAATAATGGATGTACAATTTAGTGCATTATGCTTAGATGATCTTCGAGATCGCTCTGGCTTGAGCAAAATAGTAGATTGTGTTTAAAGCAAAGAAAGGACGGTTTATTGAATCCTGAGTGAAGCCAAAGAATCTAAAGTAGACTCTTGGGCGTAAAGAGACTCAAGGGTTAACGCTCAAGACGGGAACAATTTTTCTGCCAAGGGCACATAATTACTTACTGCTTTTTACAACTTCTAGGAGAAAGGTTCAGTTTAAACAGGGAATATCACAGAAGAAAAAGATAGCTTCGATCACTCATTTTAGGGCAAAAATTATGCATTCCTGAATAGCACGTGTGGAATAGTACATTGTTGTAAAGGCTAGAAAGCAGGCAATAGATGGACGGAGTGGGTTCGAGATCCAAGCCACCAGGTGAGGACCTCGAAGGAGACGAGTCCATCTATTGCACGTTTGGCCGAGACATTACATAGTGCTATTCACGCCTACTGCGAGGAAATCGCAAATATGTGTAATTATAAGTCAAAATAAAGTACCTAATTAAAGATCATAATATGAAACACTAGCGCGACCGCTCGCGTGTCGGGGGCGGAGGCGGGGGGAGCTGTGATTGAGCGAATCGCTGTTCCAACTGTCCAACAATAATGTGCGATGTCCAACTAACCCCAGCTTTGAAGCCTGTTTTCTGACCATTTTTTGCCACATTTCCAAGCAGTAGCGCGAAAAGTAAATTGTTTGTCAACAATTCAACATACTCGTAGCTGAGTTCGCTTGCTATATTGAATTCTCAGAGTCTACGGGCCTTTTAAACTAAAATCCCTCACCTGAGCACATTCAACACTCGCATGGTAGCTGCAGTAGATATAACGGAGTCGCGTCTAGTCTGCGGTGGTGACGTGGTCGGTGGTGACCGCGGGTTGGAAGACGCCGAGGTGGCTACGGCGAACGCCACAGCTGCGGTTGATGTGCTGCTCCTATATATTGAACATTCTGATGAGGATTAACGTAAAGGTGGTCAGGGAGATGGCATACTGACTAATGAAGTTTTGCCTTTCAGCGGTTTCTAATCAATATTTGTTTCGTACTCTAAAGTAAATTTAGGTAGAAAGCAGGAGTACTATTTCCTAACGTGTTAAAATTACACTATTCTTAAATGCATGTATGTTGGTGTAAGTTAAATAAATCGAATTATATAACTATTGTTCCTAAGTTTTACAAGGGAAAGCGATACATAATAAGATTACTCAAAGTTTTTCAAGCAGAAAAACATTTACCTAAAGTGGAACACAACTTGGTAAACAAATAAATATTTAGTTTTACTATCAGAAGTCTTTGTTTTACCATCAGAAGTTTACATTTGGCGTGCATAATTTTCTAGACTGTTATTTTGTTTGTCTAAACATGTTATCGTTGGTGATGATATGGATATGGAATAGATTAGAATGTGTTTATGCAGACAAGACCTTGAAGATTTGGGAAAACATGAACACTGAAACGGAGACGAAAAATTATTAGTTTAAGATAGGAAGAGATAGTTAAAAAAGATAAGAATAAAATATTTGACGTCACAAAGTGAACTAACTACTGCATACATACAAACATACATAGATTCACGCTTTCATTCCCAATAGGGGTTGGCAGAGCATATGAAACTCATGTTCCAGTGCCACTTTTAGCTTAAATGTGGTTATAAAATATTGACTACATGTGGTATCGCAGTGATAGGATGCTAGACCATCGCCCACCACACACTTTAACCCTGTTAGGGCCCCCACAGGAAGAAAGGGGGTGGTGCTATTCTAACCCGACACCACACGGGTGAACTACTGCATGCATAATAGAAAAAAAGACGATTAGATTGAAAATGTTAAACTAAAAACGATTTAAGTCCATGCATATATTTATTTAGTCAAGGATCTATTTAAAGGAAAAATAATGGATATTGCAGTAAATGGACAATTTGATTGAAATAAGTAAATTTTGAATCTATCATGATGCAAAGACCTCAAAGATATAAAAAATCATTCAGGCATTTCCATCAATGAAAGGGTTTTTCGAAATCAAACCGTGCCAATTTTCTAACAATTTAAAATAATCTATTTATAATTATTACATACAAATGTCGGAATTGTGTTAGTTCCATTTTTCTGGTTTTGATGGGTCGAGGCTTGTGACTGAAGACCATTTAAACAGAGTTAATGTCAAGTTCAGTGAATGAGAACAAGTATGAAATATAGTCTGAATTGCTGTTGACGTGAATAAGTGGCGAAAGTACAAGAAGACTTTAAGAATAATAAAACGTGTGGTGAGTTTTGTTCAAAGTGTAGTGACTCGGTGTGCCCTGTGTTACTACATCAATCGAGGACCATAATACATAAGAATCTTAAAAAGGGCAAAATTCTAAAAATTCTAAAAAAAGCGTATTTCCAAAGTCGTCCTCTAAGACAGCTCTAGGAGTCTGCAGTCTACGAGTTACCTCTGCACCACTCACCACAACGGGTCTTTTCCAAAGCTGTTAAACGAACACCAATTCATTATTCAGAACTTTGACAAGATTTCTAAATAATTTTGATACGCGACGGACGTCGCGATACGACCCTGTATGGCGTACAACTATGCTATTAAAAATCGTAATCGTACAAATTTAGATAAATTTTATACATGCCACAACATTGAGATTTGAATAAGCTCTCAATTTGTGCATTAGTAAATCGATAAAGTTGTGGATAAGACAGATGATGATTATGGTAAAGAAACTTGTGGGTTGGTCTTACCTCCTGTGGGACTGGCGGAAGGATGTGATGACCACACCTGCTTTGGACTGACTGGTCTCGCGCCGATAATTCTAAAAATGAACATGACAAATTGAGGCAGTAAACAAAATAAGTGAACACTAAAAAGACTTTTGTTGAATGACTACTAAGAAAATAAGACATTAAAAATATACAAGGAAGCAGTTCCTCAGTTCTACTAACCACTAAGAAGGAATGAGTTGCCTTCTCATCAAGGCAAACATATCCTTCGCGTGTCTTTATTTAGGTAATACTATACAAAATTCTCGTAGTTTTCATTGGGCTACGGGTTTCAAATTAAGATTCGTCAATCTTAAATTACGCATTCTAAGTTAAAGTAACCCAACCCTCAGTCTGCTATCCAAGTTCTTCTTGAAAACGATTACAGGAGTTTTGTTTATGCATATGGCCACCAGTCTAAATTTACAGTTTCCTAAAAAAAAACAAGGTAAGTAACCAGCGTCCATCTTCATCAGTTGTTTGTTGTTTTTGCTTAACGTACTAAAATGAGGATTTGTTAATGGTCAGTGGCACCAGCTCCCAAAGAAGTGTTGTATTGAAAGTGAGGGACCCGCGTTCGTCTCTAGCTATCAACACAACGAATCCTCAATCAATAAAGAGTCAGCAAGGCGTTTGTTATTCTTCTGGAATTGAGGGCATGCATAAGCTACGGTGGCTGCTAACCATCAAGCAGACCGTATGCCTATTTCCCAACGTCGTAGTACTTATAAAATAAAGTACTTTAAACCGGGCTTTATGGTCCACTAAAGCGATTCGGGTTAACAACAAGAATAGTTCATGGTTGATAAATAACCTGGCAATCCAGTAAAAATCCAGGGGAACCCTGTGATACGATCATGTCATCGGTTTTACACTGACATTCATGTGAATTACTCTTGAGGCAACTTCGACTGCCACGATTTCGAACGGTGGCAGCAGCGCCAGTGCAAGTGAGAGAATGAGAGTAATGAGAGATTGTAGAGCGGCCTCTCATTGTCGCGCATAGCACGTCGAGAGGAATGAGCTTGCTCTAGTTTACCTGCACTTGTGACACCTGTGAGGTGACAGAAGACCTGGGCTCCGAGCCACACCAGTAGCGCCGACGTTCGCTGTTGATCGAGGAATTGGTGAAGCGACGCTCGCTGCAGAAAGAAGAATAAAGGTAGCGAATAAAAGTAAGAGTGCCATCATCATCACCAAATCAAAGTGTAGTTTCCATTTGTTCCCTAGAATTGTGCTGTGCTGTAGCTCCACTTCACGATATGATGTCATGATGGATGAAGTGGCCATCATCGTTACGATCATGACATTGCCTTGATGTCTGCATAATTTTGAATGTTTTTGCTGTGGATGTAGAAGTGATTGGGGCTGCTCAGCTGCCTTTATGCTCAGTAAGGCTACCATCGGAAGTTGCATCAAAATAAAGTAGGTACAACAGTTCGGTAGCTTCTTTGGAGTCACAAACACGTCACAAACTTTTGAGGGTTCTCCACACAATCGGAAATTGTGGCCATAGAACAGGACGCAGTTATGTGCTGGAATGCGATGGAAGTATGTGTTTCTACCCCTAACCCATAACTGCAGCTTGTCCAGATGATGCTGCTAGGATATCTCATTGTGTAGAGAAAACTTTATTACCGTCGCGGTTACATACATATTGGTATTAAAGGTACCTGACGGATCGCCTAGGCGTGTACCGGCCAATGTCCGAGGCGCGGCGGCTCTCCTCGGCGGCGGCGGCCTCCCGCGCGCCCTCGGAGCGCCGGCGCGCCTCTGACGCGGCCGCCGCCGCCCCCGCCCCCGCCCCCGCCCCCGCCCCCGCCCCCGCCCCCGCCACCGTCCCCGCCCCCGCCCCCACCGCCGCCGGCTGCAGCCGCCGCGGGCTCTGCGACATCGTGCGCACGCGCTGGGGAAGTGAATGGTATAGCTGTGTACAGTTAGCAGCCGACAAACGTGAGCGTCCCTCTGCATACCAAATTGAGGTAAGTAGTTATTAGAAAGTTAACTTGACATTTGCAGCACTCGCGTTGGAAAGAAAATAGTCTGGGACACTTCTACAATAAGTAATAATACATTTTTGGAAGGATACATTATGGGCACATAATGTATCCTTCCAAAAATGTAAAACTAAATTCCCTAGACACCATTCTATCAATGAGATCGTGCGTGCATATGGTGTCGGCCAACGTACCGTGCATCCTGGAGCCCCCGGGTCTGTCTTGGACTGACGGGAAAAGACCGGGCGGGTTGACGTTGGTTCCCTGGCAGAGAGGGCGGTGCCTTCTATGGGATGCAACTTGTGTTAGCACATTTGCAGCGTCCCTTCTAAGGCACACAATTAAGTCAGCTGGTTCGGCGGCTGAAAATGCCGCCAAGCTCAAACACACAACACTGCCTTATGATTTCGTTCCGGTTGCTGTGGAGACAGCTGGGCCCTGGGGCAGTGAGGCTCTCGGGCTGTGCAAGGAATTAGGCAAACGTTTAAGGGAGAGGTACCTTAACCCCCACTCTCGGTCATGCTCGTCCAACAGGTCTCCATTGCTGTTCAGCGAGGCAATGCTGCTAGCATTTTGAGGACCTTTGATTCGGGCTTGACGCAGAGCGGGATGTACTCGTAGTTTTACTTTTTTTTACGTACATATTTAAATTTGATAAAATAAAATTAATAATACTTAAAACAAATTGATGGGTGTTTCATGTATCTCAAATAAAAGAAAAACTAAATTGTATGCTTTAGTTAATCAATTTGCCACAAAAAAAATACTTATGACCTACGTGTCTCTTTAATATATTTTTGGGCGCTGCATCCTTAACTTTAACTACTTTTAAACTGAATTAATTTGTTTTCGTTTGTTATTTTAGTTTCTAGGTACTTGTATTTAGCATGGCTTCTTAAAGCCTAATTACATGCGCTCGCTTCTAACACAATAATGTACCTCATTTGTTGCAAATAATATAATTTCTATTACATTTCTTTGCTCACGAGTATACATATTTGGTCGGGCACAGCGAAATGTCATCCCGCTCGAATTTGGAGCAGCGCAACTGGGGAAGTACCTCCGCCTTGCAGAAGACCACCGCCATAATAACACTACTCTTGCTCTGTAGTAGTGTTGAGTTCCTGGAGGTGAGCAAGGTCGCCAGAGCTCCCGAGGATGCGTTGTGTTGGGAGCGAGGGAATTTGTTCCTTCAGCTGTCAACACGGTGAATCCTCAAACACAACAAGGGTCGGCAACGCCCATGTTACTCCTTTCGAGTTGCATGCGTCTGTAGGCTGCGGTGTTCATAATATAGGAGCTCACCTCCGAAAACCTCTGCGATATCTTAAACTTCTCGTCTTTCCTAGTCTTCTCCGGTTCCTCTTCCTTATATTTGATATCCTCATCGCTCGGGTCCACCAGCTCGATGCTCTCATCCTTCAAGATGGCCGCCGCTGCGTCGTTGTCTTTGGTCGGGGATCGACGCTTTGGATCCGATGGCTCAGGGCTACACTTCTTCGGGGTACCCACCAGGGTCACTGAGCTTATGGCTCCCGGGGACGATGGTGATGTACCTTGAAAAACAATACAATACACATACTTATAAATAAATCGGACATAAAGCATTCGTCCCATTCTCGCAAATATGCGAGTGCAAGAGGGACAAATGCTTTATGTCGGACATAAAACCTAGTGTCCTAGGGAGTCTGATAACCAGTATTTTATAGTTGGTTTAAAAAACATAACAGCATAACACTCGCATTCAGAATGTTTCTGGCGACGTCGTGTCCTTAAGAAAAACCCTCCTGCGACTAATCAAGTTATTGATTTTTTTTAATTTTTAATGAATGGCAGGTAAATGCGCTACAATGCGCTATCTACTTATTTTTATTGTATCCCGTGAGGTAGGTGCGGGCTGAAAAACAGCCGTCAGGCTAGCAGCAAACGCTGAGCCCGAGCCTATTGTCGCACCTAACTTAATTAGTAATTACCTACTTGCTCTTCTTTTTTTTATGTGTGTCGAGATTGTCTTTTTGTGTTTTTTCTGCGACAATAAATCTTCATTTATTTTATTTATTTAAATGTTACTTTGTCTTTCTCTCATCCTTTGCCTCACCGATTCGCCGAATAAGCAATCGCATGCAGGCAAGTCAATGGGGGTGAAGAAAGCGGTAGGGATCCTAAATGTAGATAAAGCCGTAAGGCTGCAAAAGTTCTAAAAATAATGACGAAACAAAATTGGAACAAAATATTACGTTACCTTTCAATGTCTCATTGCTGGATGACGTAGCCATAATTTTGGGAATAGTTAACAGACTGTTGTCTTTCTCCTCTTTTTCCTCTTTTTCTTCTCTTTCTTCCTCCTTAGGTAAGCATGAAGCATAATCCAGTATGATTTTAGTAACTTCATTGGAATAGTCATTTTGGATGAATCATAAACTCACACTCATATTCCCAAAAGGGATAGGGAGAACATATTCGTTTTAAGTGCCACTTTTAGCAATGATAGGTTTGAAGATGGAGCAGTGCGCAGTGACATTCTGCCACAACGCACGCAACACACTTCAATTATTTTCCTATAGTCGACTCTTATTACACCTACGGGCATAGAGGGATGGTGTTAGTCTAACCCAGGACTCATTTTAATAATGGTCATCTTTTGCATGCATTATTTTCAAAGTGTAGAAGGGACTAAAACTGCGAAGTTAAACGGATTTAAAGCACTATAATTTATCTATCCTCTATCTCCGCAGCAGAACCAAGGTAACCGATATAGCCCTCCGAATCGCTAAACTTAAGTGACAGTGGGCGGGGAACACTGCACGTAGAACCAATGGCCGTTGGGGCGGGAACATTCTCGAGTGCCGACCACGTACGGAAGGCGCAGCGTGGGTATGGCCCCACAAGGTGGACTGATGACCTGGTAAAGGTCGCGGGAGTCCGCTGGATGCTGGTGGCGCAGGACCGGTGTGGCACTCTTTAGGGGAGGCCTATGTCTGGACATAGGCCTCCCCCAAAGAGACGTCAGTGGACGTCTTTCGGTTGATATGATGATGATGATGAATTTATCCATCCCCAGTTTTTGTGCTGAAGAAGTTCGTTTTAGAATACGAAAGGACTAACAGTAATAATGTTAAGATTATTTTATTACCTTGCATACACTTATTGAAGATGTCCGGCGCGATGGTGCCATCAAATATGGTGACAGCTTCTCGTCATCTTCACCTGAATGTTCAAATCATAAATCATATTAGTGTGTTGAACTTAACAATGTTAAACTGCACTTCCTTGTGATAAAATGGTGCGCAGCAGTACAAAGCAGATGAGAAAAAATGTTCTGTTTTAATTTTGTGCTCTAGATTACCTAATCTCAAAGGATACTATTATTTATTAAAATATTTTCGTTTTAACTTTTTTGTCTAAAACATATACATACTTTTTATGCGGGAAGGCCTCCAGTGCCAGTCCCTTTCACTGAATTCTGATCCATATCCTGAAAAAAAAAGCAAACCCAATAATGTAAAGTATTATAAACACGTTGCAAATCATAAATAACGTAGTTTGAGTTACGTATCTTCTGTTGGACAATGGACATGGTTGAAGATAAAAACAATACGAGTATGAAATCACCCGGAAACATAAATCTAAAGCCATGCAATCCATAAATAATCTTTCAAAGGTGAAATTTGCGATACAAATTTGTCAAATGACTGTCATCGTAGGTAATATTTGGAGGGACATATTTCAAACTCTAAAAAGGGGCTTTACCTGACACAGAACTGGCGGCACTGGTCTTCCTAGTGCTATCAGGTGGTGGAGCTAGCTCCAACTCCTGGGCAGACTGCTCGTAGAACACCTGCTTCAGAGCTTCCAGCACGGTCACACCGTCGGTAAACACGCGGTAAGTTAGCAGGAACGTGTTCAAGAAGTCCACGGAGAGGAACCGGAGATCTGCAAGCAAGTTTTGCAACGTTGGTGTGTTTTATTACAAACACAGAAATCGTAAATAAGGAAATGCTCATGGTGGTTGGAAATACCGAAGGTAAAAGCTAGTGCAGTCGTTTACCTACAAGATGGATCGATCAAGTGAAAGACTTGTCGTCCTTTAAATTGTACACGGTCGTAAAGGAAAAAGGACGCGCTCCAGCGTTTGTCCACAAAAAGCTCCATAGGAGCACAAGACGCACAGATGATACTGACCAGGATCCTCAGACATGAGGGACCAATGCAGAGACAAAGAGAGAAATAGTTCCAGGGTTTTGGTGTGACGTTTAAATATAAACTCACCAGTAAGCCTTTGTAGTAGTCTTTGTGGTGTGGCTGACCTGATCTGAGGCACCTTGCAGGAATTTAGCGTTCTGCAATCATAGACACATTGATATAACAACATGTCGGGTCGTTGTGAGCTGTGGTTGCAACTGATAGGTTATCCATCAATAAAACGGGAGGAGGGAAGTTACCTGCTGAATCGAATGTCGACGTCATCAGTGAATAGAGCGCGATCGGAGCGACAAGCAGGCAAGCTGGCGGAGGCGGCGCCGCACGACCCACAGGCCCTGAGCAGCTCAGTGAGTGCCGCGCTTTCCATGCACTGGGCTAGCTCTGACGTCCAGGCTGCTTTCTCTTCGAGGGTCGCTGCCACTGTTTGGCCACACACAAATATCAGCTTTTAGAAGAGCGAGTTAGATGTAACGCCTTCGTCAGGTAATAATGAGGAGCTTTCACTCGAGTTCCTGATTAAACGGTTTTGATCACATATTTTCGTCGTCAGGGCATTCAATCTATTAGTCACGGAGAAAACGTATTCCTAAAGTTCACGAATTTCACTTTCAAGCGCCTTTGGTGCCATCTATACTATTACTAATGTTATAAAGAGGTTATCGTAGCTTTGTAAAGTGTTAGTAGGTAATGGACTTTCTGGATGGTTTAAGACCGCTTGAGGGTTTTTTCACATGTGTAATTGTTTTTACATCATTCATACGGTATGAAGAGCTGATGGAAAAAATATTCATCGCATAGCGGTGTAACTAAGAGATTACAAGGATTCTCATGATTCGAAGTGTGTTAGGTACAAAGAGCCCCTTGACATAAGATGATAATGAATTTCATAGCTACATACCTAAATGAGCACATATCTGTTCCCCCTTGACTTCGACGAGAATCTTGAAGTCTTTTCCCTGATAGAGGTCGCCTCCTGGGGAAGAACAGATGGATGTTGAATCTGAAAATGAACAAAGTATAAACAATGTAAAGAAAATACAAAGCGGCCTTTGAAGTACGTTTCTACTGCGGCATAACACAGCGGAGATGTTCAGAGTTGACCAATCAAATTAATTCATTGAATCGAGGCTACATTACTAATTTGATTGGTCAACTCTGCACGTCTCCTCTCCGCTAACCATCTCACTCATTAGAGCAATATAGTTTCACTCCCCACCAATGCATCTAAAGGCCACTTAGCTGGAAGATGTTTTGCAAACAAGCTGTGTTTGCAACATTCCTGTTTTCTAATGGAACATAGTACATTCGTGAATCAATCGAAATTACCTCTAAGATATGGAGAAATTCTACTTGCAAGAAAAGTTAAAGGGTAGCAGTAGCACGAAGGCAACCACTCTACGTATCAACATACGTCCTTGTAGCACCATTTTAAAGAGTTGTTTATAGATTCCAATCATCACTTAACACGTTGGTGATTTTAACCCAGTAAAATAAATAATTGAATAGATCTCTTCCTCGTCATGATAGTTAAGTGGCATGCTCACCATCATCGTCATGGCTGCTTGGATCCTCAACCAACAGCGCGTCATGCAGCGGCAGTCTGCCAGTTGGAGGAAGATGCAGTCTCCCTCCTGTAGCCCTGGTGCTGAGCAGCAGATGGTTGCTGAAGAGGAACGCTTGGCGAGCTTGGAGTGAGGCTCGACGACCTTTGCCGATCACTTGGGAAATAGTTCCTGGAGAAACGATCAGATTAAGCCTCCATATCAGAAACACAACACGATACCATACAGACACTCTTTATTGTACAAACGACAACACTGTTAACTGACCATCCTGTGTTTATATAGAACCTTATTACAATGCACTTAAGGTGCACCGATGGTCAGTTAGCTGTGTTGTCGATAGTACACTTCACACAAACGACACAGTAAAGTTACTAAGAGAAACAAAACAATAATCAACACTCGATGGAAGCAGTTCATAAAATGTAATACACAATCCAGACTAGGAATTCCATAGGATTGTGTCCTGTCCTGTACCTGGGTATACTTCTGTACGAATCTATATTAATAAAGAAGGTAGTATAAAGGACAGAATAAAGAGGTTTGTGAGCTTGTAGCTTTGGATCGTCCCCTGCGTAAGCCACACAGGGAGGTTATCCCACACCAAATCTATTACTGGCCGCTTAGCAGAGGTCAAATAGGCTCAAGTTAATATAGGAGATCTTCTTCTTAAAAAAATCTTTCACCAGTTTATTCCGGGATGAACAGTAACTATGCTTTCCCGCGGCTCCGCCTGTATTCTCTGTAATACGCGGAGGGAGATATAGTTTTTACATACCTTGTCTGATGAAAACTTGGTTGACATCCAGCAGAATATCGCAGCCCTCGATGATCATGCGCTCCACTGCTAGGTTCTTGCGCAGATTTTCTGTCTCGCTCACCTAAAAATATCGAAGCATTTTGTTGAATTTATTCATTTGATTACTGTCTTTTCCAAGATCTCACGGTTCTAAATACTGATTTGCCATACGATAAATAAATTTCATTGTCTCGTGCATTAGGACATTCAAAAGGAGAAGAATAGACTTCTGTGCGAGAAGTATATACCTACACATGGATTTAAAATAAACTTCTGAATTATTTGGTTTTGTTTAAGGTTATATTGCGTAAAAGAGAAAGAAGAAGAGAGAGAGAAGTAAAGAACCTTAAATTATAAAACAAAGAACGTTCAACGTACCTCATCATGCATCTGCCGGGAGAGTTCCTCTAGCTGCGCCCGCGCATGCTGCAGGCTGCGGCGCTCCACGTGGTCGTGCGGCGTGTGCGCCAGCAACTCGTGCAGCGTGATGATATAGCGCGGGATCTGGATAAGATACGTTCAGGACATCCGGTTCGAAGGACCATTGTCGAGCGTTAAGATCGATAAAGACCATTACCTACCTCACGTATAAATCATGCCTACATGGTGTGCGTTACAACGTAGTGTGTAGCAGTATTTTTCCGCCTTGTTGAAATCGCTTGTTGATGCATGTCTTATATGTGAGTAATGGGCCTTGTATGAGTTAACAGTTTTTTTTTGGGTGAGTAAATCCTTACTATCCATCCGGTCAGTAAGGCTATCACAGGACGCGGGCGACCTTTGTCGAGGCGACATAGAGTATCAGTCTCTTTCTAAGCGTTCTAATTTAAAGAGACTGATATTATGCGACACTACTATTTTTCAGTTAGGTAAGGACCACTTTTTCAGAGTTCTAAAGACCGGACAAGCAAGTTAAGATATGAGAGCATTGGAATAGGAGGCCTAAAGTGGCGTTTTCGTGCGACTTTGAAACGAGATGTAGCTAATATCCAAAGAATACGCAAATCTGATAATCTTTCCATCCTTTTATCAAGTATCAAAGTACCAGAGAGAAGTTTCTTTTGAGGGACGTGTGACCATTTAGCGATGTTTGTGCTTCATGCAAAAAATGTTGTTAATTAATTGTTTGTATATTTTATATACAGATAAATGTCGTGAAATTGTTATATATGATGTGACACATAATTATTTGGAATTTTATAATGATTGTTAATATATGTTTTATGTATTATATAAATTAAAATGAATAATAAGTAGCAATAAGTTAACAAATAAAATAAGATAACATTTTACGCAATTTGATGACTGCACACTGTAAGCTGCTATGTAAAAATAGAATAAATAAGTTAAAAAAATATCGACAAATAAAAGCGTCGCCATTCCAACAAAGTTCGTCTTATAAATCTGTACATATAATTAAAACCATTTCAAGTATACTGTAAATTAATGAACTTACCTGATGCATAGGATACGTCAGGAAGGTCTCCAACGACCGTCCCTGACAAGCCGGTTTGCTCTCCAGCCTCGCCAATAGCGTAGCAAATGGCTGACTCTGCTTACACTCCGTCAGCACTTGCAGCGAGTAGTGGTGGTTCCTCACATACTCCTGGTATATCGTCAGCATCGGCAGCAGCATATCAAAGAGATCCCCTGTGGACACGCCTACCGTCTGATTGTTTGGTTGACAGTTCATTAGGGGCAGCTACGACGACACCGAATGCCATGCTAGCTATCCAGGCTATGAGGGCTGGTCTCCCGACCGTCAACGTCGAGACATACGCCCTGTCAGGAGTCTAGACTGCCAACCGTGACAGTTGAACGTTGCTAAGGATCTCGTTTTCAACATGAGAATACGGTCACCAGCATTATGCCGTATAACAAAGCGGGCAAAAATATCTGACACGCTCTAACAGCCTTAGAAATAGGGTCATGTCAGATATGTTGTTCGTCGTTTTCCCTCTTGAGAGAGTGGTCCTGGTTATCAAATCAGGTGTTGGTAGCAAGCAGTTATACGCTCTTTGTATTGCCTGATATTATTGCCGGTGACTGTACCAAGGGTGATAAAATATATGAGCGTTGTTCTTGGCTACACACGGTCTTCAGTCACGATTTACCGCCCCACTTCAGTATGGAAATGGTCAAGACATGGCCAGGAATTTCAGCAGTAGCGGCGTGCCATATGTTTAAGCAAGCTCCAGTTTTCTCGCTTTTGGACTAAGGGGCATTGTACACTTGCAGAACTTACTTGGAAATCTTGCATGATTGAAATAGTTAAAAGGAGAATAATGAGTACGATTGGGCCATATTTTTGGCACCGCCATTCGTTGCACTTGGTATAGACAATGGATTTGGTTTTACATTGCAGGACGCTTAAACGACAATGGCATTCATTGGGTTAAATTCAACATTAAGTATGAAATATTATAAGGTTTGTCGAGTCACATTAGAACCAGCATTTCCACAAAACCGCTTAGGTCTTTGGTCTATCGTGATTATTTTGGGGCTGGTGGAGCTTTGCCATGCTGCGCTGCTTTTCTATTTCATCTAAGCTACCTACAGATCTAAATAATCAAATTTAACACTCTCTATTAACTAACTAATCTACACAGCTAAGTCTTATAAAACTTGGGGGAGGGCCTTATTCTTTCGAGACATCTATTCAGGCTATCGAAACTGATATGCCACTAAGTACATCTCTATGGATATCAAGAGTTCAAGAATTGATACGTCACTTATGGTTAAGTCGACTTTCAGTTTAATAAATACCTTTTCTTGTGTCGACATTAGTACATTGAATATAACACCCTCACCGTAGCACACAAGTAACTGATTACGTTCTACTACTAGCTTTATGTCTCATATACATATATTCAATACTCTATGTATATCTACTTCTAAGCTATCTAACTAGTTTCCACACAGCGCTCTAAACAAAATTAAAATACCATTTTGTAAGATAATGAAACTTTACAACGTGAAAACTAGTTTTCATTAGACAATAGCTTGACACTATATCCTAGTTCTTGAAGACATTTATGTGTACCTAGAGTACAAAGGAAGAATACAAGGAAGGAGTACATTAGTTTGAAAAATAGCAGAAAGTGTTGTAAAAGGAAAAAACAGTGAGTAGAGTGGATTAATTTTGATAGCGCACTGGTGGTCTGGGTTAGTGGAATGGAATGGAAGGGTCCATTCATAAGTGTAAAAATCTAGCAAAATTTGCTAATGTACCAATTTTGGGAAGATGAGCATATCAAGTAGGTAGTAAAAAGGTTTAGTTTGGTCAGGTTTGACAAATTTTGCTTGTTTATTTTCACTGAACTGCTTTTCCATCAAATATCCATAATGAATGCTCTCTTTAGCCAGCGTGGTGTTGAATAGTACAAAATGATGGAAAAGCAATTTCAGACCATGTTCACAAGAGATACAGTAATTTAATGTCTCTATTTTCAACCATTATGAAAACGAGAAGAAATATAATGGTAGTCCTGTTAAAATTGTCTTATCTTAGCTTATCATTGAAGGTCAAGAATAAAGGGAAGGATATACAAACATCCAAATATTTCGAAAATCCACTTATTATAACCTCAAGATAACTTTACATAATTAAAGATAAAAAAAAACTATCCTCTAAAAGGTTAACGGCCTAGTCCTCGAGGTGCTCTGGTGTATAACATGGGTACTTTAATTCAAAGCAATGTGGCTTAAAAAATTCAAATGAAGAAACATCCTCTTAGGGCTCTTAGTTTGAATTCAATCCATATTGCTTTGACATAAAGTTATCAAGATCATGTCATATATACTAGTACAACGTCAAGGACGTTTACCTTAATTCTAATTTATCCCTTGTGAATACGGCCAAGAACTTTTGTCTATCATCTACGCAATGCAGAATCTGCTTTAAAAATGTAATGTCAAATTGGTAAGAATGCATAACTTAGCTACGGTAACTATAGGTGGATTTATTTGGATTCCATTGAGGTGAATAGGAGCAGAGAAAAATCTTCTAATCAAACATTCTTGCCGGCTCAGCTCCTCAATGGAACCATTGCCTTTAGATTCTTCAAAGACAGTTCAGTTTCAGTTTAAAAGACTACATTTTAGGCATTTCTTTGAATGATAGACCAGCAGATCTCCATTAGCGTAGACGACAGACCAGCGTAAGCATGCACATCAAAATCCTTGGCATCTCACCTAACACAAGCGTCGGCCACGACTCCATGCGAGACGTGAGCCCCTTGAAGAAGATCTGGTGGAGGAAGAGGACCGTCTCGCTGTTCAGGAAGATGGAGTTCACGTCCTCGTGGGTGCAGGGGGGCTTTTTGGAGCTGGCGGCCATTTTGAAGGGCCGGAGGAAGCAGGTTACCTTTAGGGAATTGTACTATTACACAACTAACTAGTAGATCATGGATTGGTATCAGTGGTTTCAGTGGGTTAAGTTTTACAAAGTCTTGACGTTTTATTATTATATTCATTTTCATGTACACCTCTTAACGAAACAAATTATTTAATTTTTTTTTTAATATGTCAATTAAACGTGGAAGTGACGTGGAACCACGAAACAGTTGCTGTACCGGCAATACAGAGGGCAGAAGTTCCGGTTAGGCTTCGGACGATGATGGTTTATTTTTCCCATATTTTTGTCCTCTGTATCACATCGTGTATGTGTTAATGTGTTACCCGCGAAATACAAACACCTGTTTCAGTTGGGTATGAAACAGGATGCAACTTGCAGGTTCTGCCAGGAGGCAGAGGAAACAGCAATGCACATTCTCTGCTCCTGCGGAACACTCTGCACAAAAGAAGTATCTACCTAGGGCGACACGTCGTGCACCCAGAAGAGGTACAACATATCACTGCCCAAAGAATCTGGAATTTCCTAGAGGCAACGGGTCTTAACGGTGAAATCTAATAATAAAAGGGCTGCCACAATAGATCACCTGCTGGTCGAAGCGGCAAACAAAGGCCCATAACCCAACAATAATCATAATACCCGCGAAATGTAAAAGCGATGTCGATTGGACTCGACGCATTCGAGTCAAGCAGAGGCGAAAATATTTTTATCTTAGGGCCCGCGCTAGTGTGTGACAGAGACGCCGCTCGCCTACGGTGTTCATATATCGCTTCAACCGCGCCCGACCCGCACTGCGTCCACCCCGCGCCGCTCACGACCCGCGTTCGATGTGTGGAGGCCTTAAATCTCCATTTGTCAAAAAACTTCTAAGAAAAACAAATGCATCTATCTTTATTTTCAGACGCTTACCAAGATCTCCATTTGTTCCAAATATTCCTCTTCTGCCTCTACCATTTTGAAGACCAAGCTGTAAGCAATAATCATAGCTGACACTGTACCTATAGTCACACAAATGCAATGTCCTGCTTGATATAGTCAGAATAAAGGTTAGGTTAGGTAATTGTCCAAAAAAATCTTTTTAGAGACATAATGGAACGGGTCACTCACATCTTTAAGGTCGCGGATACGCGGTTCTTAATCACGAGCACTCGCGATGCCGGCGCCAGTAGCGATATTCGACCTTCGAGACTTGAGTGCCCGATATTTTAAAGTGTGAATCACATAGTAGTTTGCTATATAAAAAAATTGTGCAATGCACATCATTGAAAAGAACACTTAAGTTTCTGATTCTGCAGTTGACAGTAATGTTAGTTTTCTAGACCCCAAATTATGATTACTTAACACTTATTTAGTTCTTGAGTTAATTATTTTTTACTAACAAAATGTGCATGGGCTTTGTCTGAAATAAATGATTATTATAATTATTATTAAAGGACACAAGTGGTTTAGAAACTAAGGTATCAGTACCTGTTTCTCTTCCGCATGCTCTCAGCATGAGGGCTTTTGATGTACTGGTCCACAATCTGCTTCCACCGACGACGGCACAGCCAGCCGCGGAAGAAGCTCTGAAAACATAATTGATGATATGTGGTTCTTAATTATTTATTTATTTTATTTATTAGCCTATATTGTGTTCCACTGCTGGGCAAAAGCCTCCCCTTTTTTCCGCCACTCATCTCGGTCCCTGTGCTAGTGTTTGCCAATCTTTACAAAACGTATCAAGGTCGGCCGCCATCTCATTTTCGGTCTGCCTCTAGGTAGACCGAAAAGGTAGACCTCGGAAGCCATCTTGTGGAAGCCATTCGGTAGCTAATTTGGCCCAACGCTCCGCGTGCATCCGGCAGACATGTCCAGCCCAGTCCCACTTTAGCTTCGGGGTCTTAGCACCCACATCTACGATGCCAGTTTTACGCCAGAGAGCACCCAGCTCCGTGTTTCTGATCCGATAGACCCTACGAACTCCGAGTATGCTGCGTTCCACTGCGTCGGGACGTTTCGGCTTCTGTTAGTGACCAGGTTTGGGCGCCATAGGTTAGGATAGGCAAGATACACGTATCGAAGAACTTGCGCTTCAGTGTCTTAAAATCTATGATATGTTTATTAACATAAACTCTTAATTTAACAACTCTTAAACAAATACGAGAAACAAATAACAAAAAATATATATAATAGTATTAATAACTATAATAAAAACCAAACAACTAGGTACTTCATCCATAATCCCAAGATTTGGCATAGGTACTAGTTGTACGAAAGGGACTGCCATCTGACCTTCCAACCCAGAGGGAAAACTAGACCTTATTGGGATTAGACCGGTTTCCTCACGATGTTTTCCTTCACCATTTCGGTGAAGGAAAACGGTAAATATTCCGTACATGAGTTCCGAAAAACTCATTGGTACGAGCCGGGATTCGAACCCACGACCGCCGCTTGACAGCCGCATGCCTGAACCACTAGGCTACCGTAGCTCCCAACTAAACAACTACTTAAACATTAAAAATTACTCAATCAACGTTTCGACCCCTTGGTGCGGTATCCATCACGCAGGCAGCAGGCAACATTCCCGCGCTTGAATTTTAATACTGCATAATTGAGGAAGGCACTACTTACTTACAGGGTCCTATGTTGTACTGTTAATTTTGTAAGACCACCTGTACATTTTGTTGGCACATGAAAGCAATAAAGTTATTCTTATTCTCTCGATACAGGTACAGTGCGAGAACAATCGAAAGTAGGTCGCGGCCGTCCCATGATAAACGTGCTGGAACCATTTGATCTTGCGAAGATCTACAGAAATACATTTAAGCCAGCTTTAAAGGTGGGATGGCCGGGACGGTCGCCCTACTCGTTTAACACAAGACGGAGCGCGAGCTGTCTCGCGGCGAGATAGATTATCGGTCTCTTTCTAATTAGAAACAAAAGACGGATACTTTACCTCGCCTCGGCGCAAGATAGCAGCTTATGCAGGTGCCGTGCAGGGCGCCGAGGTGTGATGACCCTAACTAGATGTTTAAGGTCGACCCTGGATATTTTTTTTATTTTTATACAACGACGGTGGCAAACAAGCGTACGGCCCGCCTGATGGTAAGCGGACACCGCAGTCTATAGACGCAGGCAACTCCAAAGGAGTAACATGGGCGTTTCCGACCCTTGATATGTTTGAGGATTCGCCGTGTTGACAGCTGAAGGAACAAGTTTCCTCGCTCTCAATACAATACATCCTCCGGAGCTCTGGCGACCTTGCTCACCTCCACGAACAGAACACTACTATAGAGCAAGTAGTAGTGTTATTATGGCTGTGGTCTTCCGCAAGGCGGAGGTACTTCCCCAGTTAGGCTGCTCCAAATTCTCGATATCTCTGTGCAGCTGGCAGTGGACTCAGCTTCACTTTTCGCTAACGCTACAACAGTGACCGTACCTGGACCTTCTTGATCTTGCGCAGCTCCGCCGGGTCGATGTCCGGCGAGTGGCTGGGGGAGCTCGCGGTGGACTCGGAGCGGGTCGGCTGCTCATGCTCCTTCTTGAACGTGCACAGCTGATGGCAAGCAAATAGAAAACTCCAGTGAGTTTCAGATATATTAGAATTTATAATCTAACGGGTCACTGAAGTCTTTATTGTGACATGGCTATTGAAATCAGTCGTCATCTGAATTTTGAACAAAATGTATGTTGTCGGTAAACGCCGTGGCTTCTAACAAAGCGCAACTAACTGGGTCCCTTAACGCACATGATATCAGGGGGCCTAGACAAGGTTACAATCGCTAACGCTTCGTAGCGAACGAAACGCAACTGTCACTGTCACACTAATATGGAAGAGTGATAGAGAGACACAAAGCGATTCTATGGCGAAGCGCAAGCGAATGTCACTTTGTCTAGGCCCACAGGACACCCGGAGTAGGTGTACTATCTTGTTTATACATACTTTCGATCGCTTTTTACCAATTAGACCAACATTTTATGTTCGGACATATGTGGCCCGGTTCACGAAGATACAACTTACAATTTTAGAAGACTAAACAGGCATCACATGTCAAACGGCCAGTCGTTATTCCTGATAGTCCTCCTCCTAGTCGATTGCGTAACGTTTCGTACGTCCATTAGGTAGATCTAAATGTAATTTTTGCATGGGAAAATGACAGATTAGTTGGCATAACCCTTGTTCTAAAAGTTACTTAATTGCCTCTCTGGAGTCGACTGACCTCAGTTGCATTGCTGAGCGTACTGCTGCCTCGAGGTCCTCTCACTCTCTACCACTTGGAGGAGGTGGAGTTGCTTCTTCTCCAGTTCTTCTTTCGGAGGAGCCTTTTGAAGCTGTGGACAAAATGAGCCAACTGACCTCAGTCCTGAGCTTCTTGACCTCGCTGCTCAACTCGTCGCATTGTTGAGCGTACTGCCACCGCGAGGTCCTCTCGCTCTCTACCACTTGGAGGAGGTGGAGTTGCTTCTGCTCGAGTTCTTCTTTTTGGAGGAGCATCTTGTTGAAGCTGAGGACAAAAGTATTTATTTTAATGAAGTGTAAAAATAAAAATACTTTAGTACCTACTAGAGAAACGATAGTTCGGCTTCGTTTATGGATAGGCAACGCGTGCTGTCAGACGAGTACGGAGCAGTGGCGACGTGTTCTTTTTTTGATGGGCAACGCGGAACAAATAAGTTATGAAATAGTATATTATTCAAAAATAAATTTTAGGAAAGCCCGTGGGAATCGGGTTGTATGGGCGTTCCATCGCTGGCATGGAAACACTCGTAAGCAATTGACATATTGTATACTACGACAGTGACAAACCTACGATCTACCTGATGGTAAGCAAACGTCGCCTGTGGCTTTTGTGACAAAATAATCACAAGCGCGCCGACGACCCTTTATTGATTTGAGAATTCGTTGGGTTGACAGCTATAGGTAGAACCCTTATCTCAGTCATCCGCATGCGCGGTGCGTGGGTGCAGGTATATGACGATATCAGGGCGCGGGCGGCGGAAGCAGAGCCCGGCGCCCGCAGGCCACGCGCGCACCGTTATCGTCATCCCCCTGCACCCGCGCGCCGCGAACGCGAGGACTGAGATAAGTGGTGTACATATAGAGATCAACAACGGTATTCTGCGCGGTCGTGCGTCGAACGGATTCTGGCTTGAATAGCTTTGGGTCCGCCACCACGTAGCGTAGGTGACTCAAACCATTAGTACGGCGACACGCCAATACGGGCCGCGGCGTACCGAGGCAGTGGAGAGAGGGAGAAAGTGAGACCTCTTCTGGTCAGTCGCACTTTCTCTAGGAGCGGATCCGCAGGACGGAAAGAGAAAACAAATAATTTTCAGGTATTCAAGGCTTGATGGTGAGTAAGATGGCTAGATGTTTTCGGCTCGAGGTGCAGGTGATTAATGGAATTAATTTCGAGAGCCTCTTTTTATTTATATAGCCAATTGACATACCATAAAGTGATCAACTTCTATTTTCCAAATTAGATAATTCATTACATAATTTTCATTATCGATTTAGTGCTTACGTCTTAACACTAATTATATCTAATTATCTCGAAATGCTGTGTTGCATTTTTATAATACAGAATTACGTGAGGAATGATAAGATGTGAGTGTTATGTATATAATTCAATTTTATTTCGAGAAATTGCTATGTGAATGTCTAATTTTGGAGCTAATATGAACAATTTAGATGTTAATATCGATACTGAGACTAACAGCGATCTTACATGCTAAGTTTAACTGTGTTGACGGCTACGAATAGTTAAGCAGAATTACAATTCAATAAAGTCTTTTAGCTACTGTTAATGGTTAATTATTTATTTACGTGTGAATGTGGTTACATGAGTGAGTTTGTGGATTCTATCTAATACAGATTTGGGTATGACGAATGATCTATAATCTAGAGAAATGTCTCTCACACATTTCTAACTTAAACTAAGGTAGGCGCAGTGCCTTTAAAACAGAATTACTTGAAATACTGACATGAAGCTACTTATAAAAACAAGGTTAATAAATTTACGTTAAAACAATATGGGTCAATATATGTGAAAGCTAAGTTGTGGTCCGGTTAGCATGCTATGCAAGCCTAAGCACGACCCGATAAGGGTGGTCAACCCAGAGTCACCGTTCGGGTATTATATTCGAGTAGGCTATTCAAATGTGCGTTCCTCGGGAACGCACAATGACCTAAGGCACACAATGTCAGAATGTCACATAAGGGGATACAGGGTATCTTTGTTTTGCGGCCTGATAATAATTTAAAGTCAAATCCGGTGTTATGAATGGCTAGTTAATCATACCTATTCGTTATCTAAAGATGTTGTTATCGGACAGATGATTCGTATGACATAAGTAGACATACGTAGCAGAGAGAGCTATTTCCAGGTGGCAACTAGGTATGGGAAAGAAATAGTCAAGATTGACGGGTGTTCCAAACAACCGGTCTCCCATTGTGAACACAGAGCGACGTCGTGAGTTTCAAAATCTCAAAAGTTACCAAAATTATCTATGACACAAATAAAAACCGCATTCAAATCGGTCCATGTGTTTGGGAGCTATGATAACAAAGATGGGTACGCAGATACACAGACAGACACGTTATACTACTTATAACACCCCTCTTTCTTCTCTAAGCGTCGGGGGTCAAAAAACGAGGAACAATCTGATTACAATGTAACGACCGCTTTAGCCTAGTTGGTAGTGACCCTGGCGACGAAGCTGGAGTTTGCCCGGGTTTGAATCCCGGTAAGGGCATTATATTTGTGTGACGAGCACGAATTGTTCATGAGTCATGGATGTTTTCTATGTACATAAGTATTTATTTATCTATATAATAATGTTTATCGTCGTCTAGTACCCATAGTACAAGCTTTGCTAAGTTTGGGACTGGGCCGATTTGCGTGAGAGGATTGCCTGCAAGATTGTCCCCTAATATTTATTATTTATTTTATTGCAAGTACCTAACTATTAACGAATAGAATCAGTGGAAAAGGTCATATGGGAGTAATTAAACACTGAATCAATACCTAATCACTTAAACAAAACACCAACAACAGTGCCCAAACCTAACAATATATAAACCAACAAGAATGGACTAAAAAAGGGTTTTTGACAGCTACAAACATTTATTATAAATTATGCACCCCATGTGGCCAGTTACATTTAAATGTTTCAAGCTAAACGAACAAGTTAATATCAAATTCAAGGATAATGAATCTTGTTACTCGCAGTTACGGTTCATAATCGTGTAACGTTATATCGCACGCACGGCTTGATTAAATTTTGACGAGACAAAATGCCCGTGTAATAACACAAAGCGCTACCAACTTAGTGTTGCAGGTCGCGAAAAAGGGAACTTCTATTGTTCTACACGGTTGCAGGTGAGTGAGGTCAGTGGCGATACGGGTAGCCGCAAAAAGAAGTTTGTACTAGGATTCTCATACGATTCATCAAAGATGAAGGGCAGAGATTTGCACGGTTAATAATTTTAATGGTGGTCCTTGGGCGTTCCCTTTCCGCAAATTAAGAGTGTTATATACGATGTTTTTAGATCTTAGGCAGGGCAGAGCGAAAAGTCATGTCTCCCCAGTAAATACCCCAGTTAGTCAACCTGACTGCGCAAACTTAAAACTTTCGCAACCAAGAACCCGTCTAGCGGGCGCCTACGCCGTAGTCGTTTTCCGCTACATACGAGGAATACCACAGGATCGGCTACGAGCGTAGCGCGTAGCGATTCTTGCTAGTGTGGAGAACAGCAGGCAATGCTACGGAAGTAGCATTTAAAAAAATCTCATACAAACCGAACGATGCAAAAAAAAATATAAAGCATTATTAGCGCCAATTTTATGAGTCTTTGAACTAGCGAGCGAAGCGAACAAAGGTTCGGCTTGGGCCTAAAATCGTTCGTATGTCGGGTGTCCCGCTGTTCCGCTCCTTTACAGATCTCATTTACTCAACCGATTACTTGTGAAATTTTGTGAACAGTTATAATAATTGTATAGACTGTTTTTTCGATTCACATTACCGAAATAAAAAAAAATGTCAGGCTGGCGAGTTCTACATCTCACAGAACCATAAATTATTCGGATTACTTAGGTGATACGTGATTGAGGAAACAAGAATAATTACATTAAAATGTTCGGATACGTTCGATATTCATAATTTCATTTGCGATTGCCATAAACATAATTTTCCCTATGAGGATTCATACATTACAACGCAGCGGTGTATACGTGCTGCACACGCAGACGTGCTGCACACGCAGTCGGTGTGGCTCGGCCTTAAAAGTGATTTTAGTTTTACTAACATTTTCAGGAAATAAAATATTTTCGTATAAAAACCTGCAGGTAAGGTTAGGTCAAAGTTAAAGTCAAAGGTTTATTTAGGTGTTATGTTGACAATTCGGAGGATCTCCACTTTTTGCCGATAAAACGGCATACAAATTTGTATTCAGGCGATTTCATCACCTTATGTACCAACCTAATTACAAATTATTTAATAAACATTATGACATTATTACAATTTCCTTAGTCAAGCCATTAAGTATAAATAAATATAAAACATAAAACACAGTGATATAAATATTATTGTCATAATAACATTTATCTTTAAGTATTTTACCGTTTTTACCTATTCTATTTTTAAATTTGTTAGTTGGTAGCGTTTCCAGAGATTCCGGCAACTTATTGAACAGTTTGACTGACATTTAGAAAACGTTTTTTCTAGGTCTTGGTTTATAAAAAATCCTGAAAAGCCGTAATTAATAACTAACTAACGCTAATTATGACTATGGCAAATGACATTATGGATTACATTATTAACCCGAAAATCTTTTGTAATTAAGTTATGTAGTCGGTAAAACATTTGTATGGAAAATCCACGCTGTCATTCCTTGAGCTACAAGTATCCCTATAAAAATAGGACAGCATTTACGTAATACCTAATCCAGTATCTCTGTTCCAGTATCAGTGTCCCTACTTGAATGCCATAGCAACAGCCGACGAGTGTCAGGTCTATTTCAGGCAACAATCGAGACTGTTTACGTCCACTAGTCAGGCTTCGCATAAGGACGTAAACAGACATGAGGGAAATAGTTTCTTTAAAGCAGAAAATTGTATTGAAAACATACGTAACGTACGGGAACACCCAAAATATACGAAGACTAATTTGTCCGAAAGCATTGTTAGCTCAAGATAGTTTACGAAAGGAGCATTTCAAAAAATGATGTACAAATTAAGGATGTCAATTAAAAAAGGAAGTTTAAAACCGCCACTGAAAATATATCTGCTCAGAGTGCTATACAATCCACTATTTATTGCACAGGTCAAAAATTTGAAGAGGTTTACAACAGGGCGGTCAGGGAATGTCAAAATGCCTTTTAAAACTCTACGTACGTACTATTTAATATGAAGATCCTCCAACTTTGCATCATCAACATAATTTTCAGCTTAAGCCTATCTTCGAGTAAGCCATCTCTATCGTATAAGCTAGTTTTATCCACGGGTGTGGTCAACCCATCGAGCTGGTGGAAGGCCAATAATGGCCCTTTTACCTAGCAGTGGCTACCATTTCAACACAATTTTAGTCCAAAACTTTTGCATACTTCGAGTAAACAATAACCAAGATCATGATTAATTATCTGGTACCATTTATTTATTATCCATCCATCAAAAATAAATTGTAGCTCGTCAGTTAACTAGCCGAAAGAAGAACTATTTGTAGTGAGGTGGAAACACATTTTCCTTTTACGATATCGCACAAAACCTGCATCTTTAACGTAATCTGCGGATCTCCACGCCTCATTACCCGGCAAGTGGGCGGCGTTTCTAAATGCCACGTCACCCGACAACCAACGCTCTTATTACGGGTTGACGCCTGTCACAGATAGGTATATGGCCAGGGTTGCCACAAGAAAGCCAAATAAAACTACACTTAGTCCCAAACACATTTAGTGCCTGGAACCTACGCCGTACTTTAATTTTATATGTCATGATTATGTTTTAACCTCTTATTTTGTACAATAAACTGCTTATATGCATACATACATATGTTATCCTCTACATGAAACTTACAATGCTATACAATCTAACCGACTAAAAAGTCAAAAGTCAAGGTCAAACCAAACTCAAACAAACATTACGCCTTTTCTTCAACTATGTATCAGAGGCAACCCTAGCAAACAAATCGGGAATTAGCGTGTAAAATACTTTCTGCGCGGGAATAACCTATCAATTTAACGCCAGTATGGATATTCCGGCGCTAGCCTCAACGAGCGATAGCTATCGACGCAGTTCGATAATTGTGATATTTTCCAATGACTAGGTAGAATCGCATTGACAAGTTACGGTAGACGTTAAAATATATAGAGAGTGTTACTGGCTCGCGTGCAATTATTAAAACTGATAATAAGTAATATTATGTTCCATTAGAAATCGTTTGCATTTTGTTTAGTATTTAAGCCTAGATATTAGTTCTGCGGACTGTTGTAGCGCCGCTCGCGCCGGCCGCGTTCGGGAGTCCTCGGCAACGGTCGGCTGCGCGTCGCGCGGCGCCGTCGGGACTCGGACTTTGCCTGTCGTCGCGATAGAAATCGGTTGTGTCCTAGCCGCGTACGGCTAGCGATATCTGAGGCAAAGCTAACGGTATATTGTGAATAAGTTTTGATTCTATACGGCACGGTTGTGTATAAGTTTACGGAAAGGAGAATCGTCAATTTTGGATAGTGTCGGCGCGGATGCTCTCTGCGGGCGCTGGCCCCCCTTGGACTCCAGGGACCTACGGAGGCGCTCAGCAAACCCACAGACAAACATACACACACAACACCACACAAAACATACCACACGAGCTGGAGACGCCTGGTAGCGTCTAGAAGTACTGCAACCGGTAAGCATTAATATTAAGTTTAGGAATATTTATCAAAGACGGTGAATCGCCGTATTTGTTCTCATTGGCTCAGAGCGTCCGGTTGGAGCCATCCATGGGCCCGTGGCTTTCGTTCTTGGCCGGTGAGAAACAAATTTTGGTAGCTAAGAGCGTGGTTCTTACGTAATAACGTAAAATCTCTGGGTAATTATTAGTACTAATCGTTCAATATACGGTCATTGTAAGGGTTAATTTGTAGATTGCGAGCATTTACGGGTATTTACGACATCGAATGTTTACGATTTCGCAACTATAATTACGTATTTGGTTAGTAGTTAATCATTTAATTCACGGAAAAGTTAAGTTATAAAAATACGTAATTGTAGGTAGCTTGCGAACGTTTTAGTCGAGAACATTCCAGACTCGTAAATAATTTAGCTTAGAGTTAAGCGGTTCATAAGAATAAGTGTGGTATTATATTGTACGGTTGGTGATAAGTGTTGTGGTATTTGTTTTCGAGAGTTTACGCGTGATAATTTAGGGGTCCGTGAGTCAAACATTTATTCACCCAATATAATATCATCACTTTCGGAAAACATTGAGTGTTAATGTGTGTTAGTGTATTGTTCAATACTCACTAGAGAGTACGGGAGGAATTGTTAATTCAAGAAATTGGAACTTGAAATTGTAAAGAACGGAACCTCGTAAGTAATTGCGTAACACGCGGCACAAGTGGACGCGAGGTATGAAACAGTGTTGGAACGACACTCGGAGTATATGGCCCTCGCTGGCGAGCCAGGATCAGACGTGGATGAGGCGGCGCGGGCCGCCGTCGAGAGTAGTGTGGACCAGTGCGGTGAAATGCTGTCGAGCATCGTGCAGGCGGCATTGGTCATTGAAAAGACACGGAAGGGAGAGGTACGGGTGTCGAGCACTAGTGCCGGCGCGGGCATAATGGCCCCCCTCCCCCCTGTCAACGTACCAGAATTCACGGGTGATTACGCGGACTGGTCCAGGTTTAGGGATATTTTTAAGAGTGTAGTACATACTCGTACGGATCTGTCCCCTGCGTACAAGTTGGCACAGCTGTTGGGCCGCCTACAGGGGGAGCCACACGACATGATAGCTCACTTGGAGATTGCAGACTCCAGTTATGAAACGGCGTGGGACTTGTTAGTCGATAGGTATGATAATAGGCGACTCATCATTGACGGGCTTATAGAAAAGGTATTTGAGATCCCAAAGGTCACTTCGGTTAACGACATAAGGTCCAAAATACTAAATCCAGTAACGGTGGCGGTAAACGCGTTAGCGCGGCTGAACGTCTCACTGGGGGACAATAGGTATATTATCGTAAATCGGGTTTTGCGTAAGTTGCCTACTGATGTGGTTGCACGTTTTGAACGGGCGCATGGGGGTGAGTCAGCGGACCACCTTCCCTCATATGAGGATTTACGGGCGTTCTTGGAGGGCGAGTGTAGGAGGGCGGATTGCCAGGGGGCAACCACGTCGCGCCCCCCCCCTCACCCCCCGCCGCGATAGTGGGCCTAAACTGGTCGAGCCTCGCCGGCGGGACAGGAAATTTAATATGGTTAAATCAGAGGTGTGCCCCTTTTGTCGGGGGGACGGACACGACATTACCGCCTGTACGGAATTCAAGGCACAGCGGGTGCACAGGCGTAGAGGGGTGGTAAAACAAAGGAATTTGTGTTACCGCTGTTTAGGCGCACACCAGGTGCGTGAGTGCGGTCAGACCACAAATTGTCGGACCTGCGGGGGGGCCCATCATGCGCTCCTCTGCCTAGCCAAGAGTGGGGAGGCGTACTATGGGGCCTCGTCAGGAGGTCGTTCTCTCCCTCCTAGGCAAGCATCGGGTGGACGATCAACCCCCCCCTGCGGGGGGAGAGGGTCACCCAACGGTACGGGACATCGCCGAACGCCGCCATTCTGACCGGTTCCAGGATAGCATGAACGGGCGCCCGGGGGTCCCGGAGGCACCCAGGGGTGGAGGCCACGCCCGAGGGTCGGGTAGGGGCCCGGAGGTAAGTCGGGAGGGGGCCGGTTACGCGACTTACTCGCACGGGATGGGGGACTCGCTGTCGCCCCCGAGTAGTCGTTTCTCCCCTCCCCTCGCAGAGCGCCCACGCTTGGTAGCGCTTCCGCCTCCGGCAGGACGGTTGCCGGTGGGGTACTTCCGGCCGGCGCGCATAGCTCAGTCGGGTCGAGGGGAATATGACCCTGGCTGGGACCCATATGTGGGACAGGGGCACTCATACCCCCCTTCAGGATTGGGGGGTGGTGGCCCCCGCTAGGATACGGTCGCCTGTCCATCCACAACGGCCCCCCAGCCAGCCACGGTACTATTACCGACAGCTAGGGTTACGGTCTGGGGTACGGATGGCCATTCAGTGCAAGTCAGGGCACTTTTGGATTCTGGAGCACAAGGTTGTATAGTGTCCAGTCGACTGGTGGACAGGCTAAATCTTAGATTAGAGCCATCACGGGATGGCGCAGTAGGCATAGGTGGCAACCGGGTGCCTCACCTCAGGGGTCAGATTACTCTCCAGTTCGAGATGGGTGACTCGACTTCGATCACTCGAGTGAATGCCACGGCTATTGTTTTAGACGAAGTGGTAGGGGTCCTCCCGCAGATACGGTTTCCGCCGGCGGTAAGAGGGTTAGCCAACGGGTTGCAGTTGGCCGATCCCCACTTTGAGATTCCTGGACGGGTGGACGTCTTGCTTGGGACTGACGTCCTCGGGAAGCTGCTACGGAGCGGCAAGCGGGAGCTGCAACGGGACGGATTGGTGGCCGTACATACCGCAGGAGGGTACGCAATATTGGGCCCAGTACGGGAACCACAGGAGTCACTGGATGATAGTCTCGCTTATTACGGTAGCGTACTGTCGGAGGTCCTGCAGAGGTTCTGGGCGACGGAAGAGCCACCTTCAGCTCCTAGGATTAGCTTGTTAGATGAGGAGTGCGAGACCTTCTACCAATATAACACGGTTCGCCTCCCGTCGGGCAGATTTATGACACGGTTGCCATTTCTATCGAACCCACCTCCACTGGGGAGCTCTCGCAGTACAGCAGAGAAACGGATGGTGTCGATGGAGAGGCGCATGAAACGGGACTCCAACTTCCGTCGGAAGTATGTTGAGTTCATGCGTGAGTATTTGGCTTTGGGTCACATGTCGGTGTCCACGGTGGACTGGCGTCGTGAGGACCATTACCATCTCGCTCACCACGCGGTCCTGAAGACACCAGACTCCAAAATTCGCATTGTATTTGACGGGTCAGTGGCGACCTCTAGCGGGGTGTCTCTGAATCAATGTCTGCACGCGGGTCCTAAGATGACTAGGGACATTGCAGACATTTTAACGGACTTCAGGAGACACCAGGTTGTCTTCGTTACGGACGTGAGGATGATGTTCCGTCAAACAGAGATCCATCCGGACGACCGTCGGTTCCAGCTGATATTGTGGCGAGAGAGCCCAGAAGAACCGATGGTCACATATGAGCTCAACACGAATACATACGGATTAAAGCCCAGTCCTTATGTAGCAATGCGTACGCTACGAGAACTGGCTGAACAGGAACGGCTGCGCTTTCCTCGCGCGGCTGCAGTCATTGATAGGGACGTCTATGTAGACGATATTTGCACGGGCGCGGATAGTGTTGAGCAGGCGCTCGTCTTACGGGATGAATTGGTGGCGCTTATGGCCTCCGGTGGATACGAGCTTAGGAAGTGGCTGTCGAACTGCCCAGGGGTCCTAGCGGGATTGCCAGCTGAGCACCAGCAAGACCCACACTGCTTTGAGGATCCGGATAACCCTCATGCACTGGCGATTTTGGGGGTCCAGTATCGACCGGGTCATGATGTCTTCACCTACAGCTGTGAAGCCGAATTGCTGTCGAAGACCTGGACCAAGCGTTTGGTCCTTTCGACCATCGCGCGAACGTTCGATCCAAACGGTTGGATTGCGCCGGTTACGTTCATGGCGAAATGCTTCATGCAGAAGCTCTGGTTGGCCCAATTAGGTTGGGATGATCAGCTCACGGAAGAGCTTTTACGGGAGTGGTCCTCATTTGCGACTACGCTGCCACATATTACGGAGATTGAAATCCCGCGCAAACTATTCCCGCAGGCGGGAGCCAGGGTAACCCTGCACGGTTTCTGCGACGCGTCGGAGAAGGGGTACGCTGCCGCTGTCTACCTGGTTTGGGCATCGTACGCTTGGTCATGGCCAAGAGCAAGGTTGCGCCTGTACGGACCCGTTGGACTATACCGAATATGGAATTGGCGGGTGCAGCGCTCCTGATGCGGCTCTTGAACCATGTAGTGCAAAATTTGCGTGGTACGGTGGACTTGAATGACACGGTTTATGCATGGACACGCTCGAGGTTTTTGTGGCCAACCGGGTGTCACAAATAAACGCCTCGGAGACTCCTCTGGTCTGGAGACATGTTCCAGGCGAGTTCAATCCGGCTGACTGCGCCTCTCGCGGCTGTCTGGCGCCTGCCTTGGTTGAGCACTCTCTTTGGTGGGGTCCGCATTGGTTGGAGTTGCCACATACGGAGTGGCCATTTAATGAGTGCGGCCGGCATTTATTACCCCCAGACCTAGGTTTGCGAGTCAACTTAACCACGGTGGTTGAGGCTACGGCGGCCCAGTCTCTCTTAGAACGGTATAGCTCGTTGGGGAAGCTACTAAGGGTGACTGGTTGGATATGGCGGTTTATTTTCAACTGTCGTAAGTCTGCTGCGCAGCGGAACATGTCGCGCGTTCTGGGACCTGAAGAGCAGCAACGGGCTCTCTTGCATTGGGTGAAGGTCATCCAGGCAGCTGAGTTTGAGGATGAAATTAAGATCACTTTTTTTTTGGGCGGTAGATGTAAAAACAGTAACACTTCACTCTAAACGGAAATATTTTAATAATTAATAAATACTTACAATTTATAATTTATAACTTTCATAAGTATAGTTTAGTGTATAAATTTACACAGTAGATGTTTGCAGCACTGTAGATGCAATAGTTATTTGTAAATAGCACTGTGAAATCCTGCTGGTTTCTCACCTGTCAAAACATAACCTCCAAGATCAACACACAAGTATGGCAAACTTCTTGGAAATCACCGAGTCCCAAAAAGCCCTGGAGTCAACCGTCCTAAGGATGTTCACCGAATTCGAGGCCAGGCTGAAGTCTCCTGCTGCAAAAGCCTCAGTGAACAGTCTGAGCGAAGATCTTTCTGCATTCAAAGAGCAGACTTGGACGGTCTTGAAGCTTCTCAGAGATCAGATTAAAGCTCTCAGTAAGTCACAGGAAATTATGGAAATGAGGCACAGGCGGAAGTTCCTACTTTTCAAGGGTGTCCCGGAGGATCCTGGTGAATCCGTAATATCTTCAATCTCTGACATTATCAAGTGGCAACTGCAGATCCCCGACATTTCATCTGCATCATTCAAGGCGTGCCACAGGCTTGGTAAGCCTTTGATGGGACACAATAGACCCATCCTTGTGCGCTTCACAGACTTGCGCCTGAAGTCCATGGTGTGGCAGAAGAAGACAGCATGCAAGGGAACTACTTTTGCCATTTCAGAGTTTCTAACACCACAGCGGCAAGAATTGTTTGTGCAGGCAAGAAAGGCGTTCGGCATGAGAAGCTGTTGGTCACTCGATGGTAACATCTTTGTGAAGTTTCCCTCGGGTGCGCGTGAACGCATCGCTTCAGTAGAAGATATCGAGCGCCTCAAGGCCTCCGGCAAACCACAGTCTTCATCGACACCCGAGCCCAATGCACCCGCTACGCAGGCCGCCGTTGCTGCCCCCAGTGACCTGCCCGGCCGGCCTCGGCGTGGCGCTAAGCTGGCTGTGTAAACCTTTTGTGATGTGACAACTGTATCATAACGTCTTAACTTATTTTACTATTAGTGTTGTTCATTTATGGAAGTAGTAATCAGTTTACTTTGCTCACTACAGCGTGCTCATTCACTTGCGTAACACTTTTTGTCTTGTTTTACCCACTTTTACCTTTATAAATTTAAATTTTTTATTGTGTTATAAAAACAAGGTTGTATCACTTCGGTTTGACGTTTGACGTTTCATACTTTTTAATTTATTTCATTTTATTTGACGTTTCAGACGTCAGTTTGTCTCAGCATGTTTAAGTACTTTTTTAAATCGCGTCAATTCGTTTTGAACTCTTTTTTTTTTTTTTTTCTTGTATAATATGCCGAGTGTGTATGTCGTATTACTTTTTTCTTTGTTTTCTAAAGTTTCTTTCTCACATTGGCTAACCAGCAGGAGAAGCAGGTTTGTGTTTGTATTGTAGCAACTTTAATTAATTTTATCTTATTATTTGTGTGTAAAACATATATTTATATTATTATATATATTCATTTAATATTTATGTCAGATGATGAAACATTTTACTCTGCCAATAATGACAGTGCTGCCTTTCTCTTGTTAAGCTCACTTGATACTTCTCACTCCTTGGGCACTCTTGTGTCACGAGAATTTCTCAACTCATGTCATTTCAATGTGTGCCATATAAATGCCCAAAGTATTCCATCTCACTATACCGATTTGTTAGATACGTTTCAGTCCGAATTTGTTCATGCGATACTAGTATCTGAGAGCTGGCTAAAACCCACCCTTGCTTCGACGTCGTATGCCCTACCCGGCTTTGTTTTAATCAGAAACGATCGGACCGGAAAGGGCGGCGGTGGTGTTGCCATTTACCTCAGAAGCTCCATTCCGTACAAAATATTAAATTTATCTCAGTCTCTGTATTCTGGTTCCGCGGAATGGTTATTTCTCGAGTTGAATGTCAAAGGGGTAAAAGCCGTATTGGGTGTAGTTTACTGTCCTCCAACTATTAACTACTTTTCTGATTTAGAGCAAGTCCTGGAGTCCCTGAGTTCGGATTATACACATCACCTGGTTATGGGCGACCTGAACACTGATCTTTGCAAAGACTCTCCACAGAGCCGCAAATTAACATCCTTAGTCCAGTCTGTAAATTTTTCTATCCTTCACCTTGATCCCACTCACCACACCGCTACCTCTGACACATGGCTGGATGTCATACTTACATCTTCCCCCAATAATGTGATAAAACATGGTCAATTACCGGCTCCTGGATTTTCTCACCATGACCTAGTTTTCGCCTCTTATAAAATTAAACCCGCCAAATATAAACCTGCGTTTGTCGTTATGCGTAGTTTTGCCAAAATTGATCCGAATTTATTGCTCAGCG
Organism: Epinotia demarniana; assembly: GCA_945867215.1. Taxonomy (NCBI): domain Eukaryota; kingdom Metazoa; phylum Arthropoda; class Insecta; order Lepidoptera; family Tortricidae; genus Epinotia; species Epinotia demarniana. The sequence goes on from OX244273.1 coordinate 21,969,872, forward strand.
ATGCAACGGCCATTGATTGGTCTCCTGTTCTCTCAGCTTCATCCGCTGAAACCAAAGTCACACTCTTTAATGCAGCCATTCTAAAGTTATTTGACAAACATGCTCCCTTACACAAAGTTAAAGTCAAGCGGCCCCCTGCACCTTGGATTACTGAGGGCGTTCGCATGGCCATGCGAAGGAGGAACCGTGCGTTCACACTCTTTAAGCGTGACCGCAGCGACGAGAGCTGGAGACTTTTCAAGAGGGCCCGCAACCGTTGTAATCATATGGTACGTACAGCGAAGCGACGGTTTATCCACCAAAATGTCTCTTCATCTTCCATGGCTGACGTCTGGAAGTTTGTCAAATCACTTGGCCTCGGGAAACCTTCCAGTCCTTTTGATGGCACCTCCTTTTCTCTACAGGATCTTAACTCTCATTTCTCTTCTGCCCGCTGCGTCAACAACAATGTCAGAATCAACACTCTTAATGAGATCTCTTCCCTACCGCTCTCTATCACGGATCCATTTTCCTTTTCTCTCACTTCACAAGCTGATGTTAAGGCTATTATCAAAGCTATCAAATCCAAAGCCATCGGTTGCGATGATATCAGTCGGTATATGATAGTGTCGATTCTAGACTGTGTGCTTCCTGCATTGACTGATATCATCAACGCCTCGTTTTTCAATGGCGAATTCCCTTCCTTATGGCGCAAGGCATTTGTTATTCCCCTTCCAAAAACCAGCAATCCCACTGTACTTAGCAACTTCCGACCCATTTCAATACTCCCCTTTTTATCGAAAGTTGCTGAAGCGGTGGCTCATAAACAGTTATCTCGTTTCATTTTCTCACATAATCTTCTGAGCCCCTATCAGTCCGGCTTTCGTCCTTGTCACAGCACCAGCACTGCTCTGCTGAAGGTCACGGAAGACATCAGACGTGGCATGGAGAGTCAATTGGTCACGGTTCTTATTCTTATTGACTTTTCCAACGCTTTCAACACTGTTGACCATGAGATTCTTCTTGCTCTGCTAGAACATTTAAATGTGTCATCTGTTGCCCTTAGGTGGTTTTCTGCTTACCTTCGAGAGCGCCAGCAAGCGGTCCGTGTCGACCGAGCCTTATCCGACTGGTGTGAGCTAGCAACTGGCGTCCCTCAAGGAGGCATTCTTTCTCCACTCTTATTTTCCATCTTCATTAACTTCATAACCCCTGAGCTTCGCTGTTCTTACCATCTGTACGCCGATGACCTACAACTTTATGATCACTGTAACGTGAGTGACCTAAGCGTTACCATTAACAAGCTGAATCTGGATCTCTTACACATCCAGCGGTGGTCAGAGAAGTTTGGCTTATTTGTTAATCCGTCCAAATGTCAAGCTATCGTCATTGGTAGCTCTCAGCAGCTTGCGAAACTTAATTTTAATTCTGTTGCTGCAGTTGAGTTTAATGGTACTCCTATCCCGTATAGCAAAAGTGTCAAAGACCTAGGTGTTTATCTCGACAACACTTTGAGTTGGAGGCCACAGATCTCTGAGGTTAGTCGGAAAGTTGTAGGTTCACTTCATGCACTTAATAGGCTAAAGCATTTTTTGCCCGTCAAAACCAAGATTTTATTAGTGCAGACATTGATATTGCCCATAATCGACTGTGGTGATGTGTGTTATCCTGACTTGAATGGAGAGCTTCATGACAAGTTAGATCGTCTTCTAAATAATTGTATTCGGTTCATTTTCTGTCTTCGAAAATACGATCATGTCTCTTCCTTCCGCTCCCAATTGGGCTGGCTGCCCATCCGCCTACGTCGCAAAATACGTTTGCTCTGCACCCTCTTCTCTATTCTAAACGATCCTAAATCTCCCGAATACCTCAAAACTCTCTTTCAGTATTACTGTGTCTCTCGAGTCCGTCAACTTCGCTCCTCTGGCAACCTTTCCTTATCTATTCCGCCTCATCGTACTGGTTTTATGTCCAATTCCTTCTCCGTCCAAGTAGCTCGCCTATGGAACAGTCTCCCTGTCAAAATTCGGCAATCTCCAAACAGGCTTGTCTTCAAAAAGTCCTTACAAAATTTCTTTGCTGGCAGAACTAAAAATAATCTATCTGATTTGTAAGTTTCATCTATATGTATGTGTATGTATGTATTAATAGGTATATATTGTTTTATCATATCATATTGTTATATTATATTGTATCGTATTCTACTATATTATTTATCACATCTTTAAACATGTTAAAGAGTTTTTGTTTTAAATTAAGTTGCACTGCCCACATTTTATCTGCTTTGCCTTAAGGTTGACTGGTAGAGAATGCTTTATAGCATTAAGTCCGCCTTTTGTACCATAAGATATTCTTTTGTGCAATAAAGATTAAATAAATAAATAAATAAATAAGATCCTGCGGACGGGCGCTGGCAGGTTGAAGGGAGGCATCGTCCACCTTAACCCGTTCTTGGATGAGCACGGACTGCTCCGGGTGGGAGGCCGATTACGGAATGCTGACCTGCCGTACTCGGCACGACATCCTTTGGTGCTCCCTAAGAAGGGATCTTTGGTGGAGTTATTAGTATGGGACCGCCACATCAGGAATTCACACGCGGGCTGCAACGCCCTTCTGGCCATTTTGCAGCGTGAATTCTGGATCCTGTCGGCACGGAGGTTAATACGGAGCGTTGTGTTTCGGTGCTTGCCTTGTTACCGACTCAAGGCAGCCATAACGCAACCACAGATGGGGGATCTTCCTCCCGACCGAGTTACGGAAGCTCGGCCGTTCAAGGGCGTAGGTACAGATTTCGCGGGGCCTTTTATCGTCAAGACTTCACGCCTTCGTAATGCGAAATCGGTTAAGGCGTACCTTTGCGTCTTCGTGTGTCTAGCGACCAAGGCCGTTCATTTGGAGCTCGTGGCCGATCTCTCTACGGAAGCCTTTTTGGCAGCATTGGATCGATTCGTGTCGCGAAGGGGACTACCTGCACTGATTCGTTCGGACTGTGGTACCAACTTCAAGGGCGCGGACCGCTCCTTACAGGAAATTGTATCGTTTTTAGGCCAAAATGAGCGGGAGATTGGCACGAGCCTCGCCAGTCGGGGCATTTCATGGTATTTCAGCCCCCCCGGATGCCCCCACTGGGGTGGCATTTTTGAGGCAGTAGTTAAGTCGGCCAAAACGCATTTGTATAGGGTCATCGGCTCAACGATCCTCACATTTGAGGAGCTGGCTACGGTGTTTTGCAAGGTTGAGGCGGTTTTAAATTCCCGACCTCTTTGCCCGTTGAGCGCTGACCCGAATGATCTTGAGGCCCTTACGCCAGGCCATTTTCTGATTGGCCAACCACTTAACGCATTGCCGGAATATCCTTATACGGACGTAAGGTTGTACCGGTTGTCACGGTATCAAATGTTGCTGCAAATGACTCAAGGGTTTTGGAAACGGTGGTCGCTTGAGTATTTGCACATTCTGCAGCAACGCGTTAAGTGGACGGACAGGACGACCCCTCCCTGCGTTGGAAACCTCGTACTGGTTAAGGATGCTAACCTATCGCCTTTGTGTTGGCGACGGGGGCGCATCGTTAACTTGATTACAGGCAAGGATGGGTCTCCACGGATCGCAGATGTGCAGGTGAGGGATTCGATCCTTAGACGGGCGGTTTCTACATTGTCCCGCCTACCGGGGTTTGAGCGGACCGACGACGGGTCGGTCCGGGGCGGGTGATTGTTTAGTATTTAAGCCTAGATATTAGTTCTGCGGACTGTAGCGCCGCTCGCGCCGGCCGCGTTCGGGAGTCCTCGGCAACGGTCGGCTGCGCGTCGCGCGGCGCCGTCGGGACTCGGACTTTGCCTGTCGTCGCGATAGAAATCGGTTGTGTCCTAGCCGCGTACGGAAGCGATATCTGAGGCAAAGCTAACGGTATATTGTGAATAAGTTTTGATTCTATACGGCACGGTTGTGTATAAGTTTACGGAAAGGAGAATCGCCAATTTTGGATAGTGTCGGCGCGGATGCTCTCTGCGGGCGCTGGCCCCCCTTGGACTCCAGGGACCTACGGAGGCGCTCAGCAAACCCACAGACAAACATACACACACAACACCACACAAAACATACCACACGAGCTGGAGACGCCTGGTAGCGTCTAGAAGTACTGCAACCGGTAAGCATTAATATTAAGTTTAGGAATATTTATCAAAGACGGTGAATCGCCGTATTTGTTCTCATTGGCTCAGAGCGTCCGGTTGGAGCCATCCATGGGCCCGTGGCTTTCGTTCTTGGCCGGTGAGAAACACATGTATTAACAAATCATAATAATGTAAATTAACTGCTCAATTAAATTCCCAAAATCCGAACTCAAACGTATCCCTACAGACATCTATTGATGACGTCGTAATAAACAAAGTAGGATATGAAGAGCTGTCATTAACACTTCGGTACTTGTCAATTTACATTGCTGGCAGTTGAAATCTTAGAAAACTTATGAAGTCGAAATTTTAGTTGGTTAATTGAAATAAGGTCATGGAATCGTAAAAGAACTACATTTATGAGTAACCATACTTCAGAAAACCCACTAGGTAGCACAAAAGTTTCCATTTTTGCAATTTACCTATTCCTTTGTTATACGGCGCATAATATGTACAATAGATCGTATGTACGACCTTTGACGTCGGATTTATATACAGTTTTCATTTAAGTGGAGTAGAAGTACCCACATCGACATGCAAAAATGTCGCGATGGATTTTTTAAACAAAGTAGTGCGTACGACTCAGAAAAGCCGTGGAATCCATTTGATATTAAGCTACTCCATGCATAACCCGTACCCCTTAAACTGCATGATTCGATCATAAAAAAAACGGAAAAAAGACTTCAATTTAAATATTTGTGTGACCTTTGATTCTACATGAACGCCCGCTTGTTGTCCCCTTGCCTGCGACCTAAGTGACACTCTGTATGTATTACGATATTTACGATGTAGTAAATCATAAATATTAAAACACGCATGCGTATAATACTCCCTGCCTCGTAAAGCTGATTTCCCACGAGGGTTCCAAAACTAAGAGTACCTATGCCTAAAACTACCGGGTTTCGTAGTAAATTGGATGTTGATTTGGTTCGACACATCACAAACAAGCGCTTCTCAGAGCTCACACTTCACTCATCCAGCGAGTCTGTATATATGTTTCTGCCATTGCCCATTATTAATTAATTTGCAGCTCTAGGTACAAAACGCATTACTTTCCACCTGCTAATTAGATAAGCAATGAGCTACTTTGAGGGAAAGAGAAATGAAATAATTGTTTGCAGTGCCCCATCTAGCATTAGGAAAGAAAATTAACATTACCTAGTAGAGAAATTAAAAATGTAAAACATCGCCGACGCAACAAACACAGCTAAACTAAGAACAATCATTCGCTTCGGAGCTACCATACTACAGACACACACACACACAGAACAGTGATACACAGATAGAGATGCAAAAAAATAGTACATTACTCAGGTGTACTAAAACAAAGAAGCTAGTGCGAGAGAGCGAGAGAGAGCTCACGTGCCGTCTTGTCCTAACTTGAAGATCGCAGGTATTTGACTCCCGACCCGAAATTAAAGGCGATAAATATGCAATCTAAGGCTGTCTTGAGTAAACAATTAGGTACGTCTCCCCTGCACGGCTATCACGCGACGGCGCGCGAGCTCTCTCGATTTTTTTCGCACTAACGGTCTCTCTCTCTTATTAGAACACTTAAAACAAGAGGTATAATGCGAGAAAAATCGAGAGTTTCGCGGCCGTCACATGATAGACGTGCTGGTCAAGAAGTGGGAGTTTCAGCACGCATAGCGGACGGTAATTGCTACTTTATGGACAGGTGCAGCGGGTGACGTAATAGTAGTTTATGCGACTGAACCATAATGAGAGGCCTTAAAATACGAGTGTGGTTTAATGAAACGAGCGGCAGCGAGTTTCATAATAGGATCACACGAGTGTTTTAAGGCCTAATTATGTACAGTTACACTACTTTATCTACACACATATCATAAGTAGTAGTAGGTAATAGCTAAAATCCGACAATAAAATGACAACAGCAATGGCGGCAATTCGATCATCCGTCATAACGAATGATTTTTTTTAAATCATAGACAAACGAATGAAGTCCCTATACTCATATCACTTGAGATCAAATGTCGTACGGTTTGCATTAAAAAACGTACTGAATTGACGTTTCGTATCGATAACTGTTTTAATATCTATGGATACTAGCATAGAGACCCACTTGAGTTTTGACAGTTGTTCCAAATTTAAACTCATAACGTTACAAAAATCTGTACTGCAATAATATTCCAGTACAGATTTTACCTACTACCACAGACAAGAAAGTTATCATAGTAAAATCGGTTGTAGTAATGCTGGTGATATCCTACGGATTCTGAACGCATTTTAGAGCATTAATGATATGTGCGTAGATAAGGATACATTTTTACATCCATGACAACTTCTCATCAAGGAGCATGTTATTTCAGACCGTCATGAGTTCCTTTCCGCATGGCTCATAAAGACCCGACATGATAAAGAATAATGAACCCGAGGAAGGGACGATTTCTCATCAACGCCTTAATGACACGGCTACGTGCCGAGCCCGCTATCTTTCAAGCAGAACCGTATTTAATATGACTTTACAGTACCTACATATGGTGCTACTTTCCCGCACTAGTGCGGAAAAGAGCACTTTCCGTGTATATGTCGAAACTTTAAAGAGCCATATGTATAGTAAAACGTTGAACGATACATGTGCAAATAGGTAATTCGCAACTCGTGTCGATTTAAAACACTCCCTTCGGTCGTGTTTTAATTTATCACCACTCGTTGCGAATTCCCATTTACAGCACTTGTATCGTAAATAACTATATTATGCTACTTCACACTTGCGTGTGTATGCGTGTATCCTATATAGTACGACGGAAATTGGCCAATATTGATAAAAGTCGTGGACACGTCTTCTATATACCTAAAACTGGTATGGATGTGTTCCTTGTTGTCTCCAGAGTACGAATCTACCGGTTTTAGTTAAGGGAGAGGGGGACGGACATAGCTGTGACGTCATAAAGATGGCGGCCGACGGTCATCGATTTTTGTTAAAATCTCGGGTTCTATTTTTCTGATCGGTTCATGTGAGGTGTCATTTGAATGTGTATTAAATGTTCTATAATTCATTCTTTGAGATCTGTAACGTAAATTCAACCGTTTGGAAAATAATTAAAAAAATAGATTTTTTTACCTTAGACGTTCTGCTTTCTTACCATCATAATTCGAGAAAGAGATAATTTAGCGTGATAAATGTCATTATAAAAAATATCAAACATTTTATTAGCTTTCCAATAATATGCAATTTGTTGTCATTAAATAATAAACCCGTCATTTATGGCCAATTCCGTAACGCAAGTCCGCGGGAACCGGCACGAGGCGTATGATTGAGATACTATGAGAGTTCAATTTTGGTGTTCCCAAATGAAAGGTACTGTTGTTTCTATTGGTGTTGCTGTTGTTGTTGTTGCCCTAGGGCATCCCCGTGGTGCATAAGGCGGTGCATTAGAAATTATCGCGTCCTTTGAAACGCCGGTCTGACTAGATTAATAAACAATAAGAGGTTTTCAGATATATGATTCTTGACTATATGATTGTTCATCTGATTTTATCGATGCATGATTGCTTAAAATTTCCTCTATAGAAAAAAAACCAAAGTTTGGTCTGTATTTTCCTTTTCTTATTTAGCCTACTCAAACGATGCATTATTTTACGACACAATCAAGTTCATACTATAGTATTTTATCTCATCTAAAATCTCACTTTATGAAATTTTAATAAAACTTCACCAACTTAGATATTTGTCGAGTCCACAACAGCAATTCCCGAAAAGTGTTACATCTCTTTTTCTCGTGGGCGAAAGGCATCAGCGTGTTTCTGTCTAGGGAGCGTGTACGACTCAAATCAAGGCATCCCTTTAAGGCCTTCATAAGCTCTCGCCACACCTTCCTGTGTGTTCCTGTAGTCCAATTAATAAATACAGTGTTTCAGGGGACGCCTTGATTTGAGTCGTACACGCCCCCTATATGTTTCAATAAAGAGGAATTAAAATTCATAACTTCTTTGACTGTAGGCCGCAAGCTTTCGCCAAAATCCAGCCCGAGGACTAGGAGCCAAACTCAGAACAAGGCCGCTCTTGCCGTACCCCACGCCCGCGCATACTTCATTTCATTTGAGTGCAAGTTGCGGTTGAATTTGAAGACATTTGCACTTGGTGATTCGTTACATTACCTTTCTAGCAACAGCTATATGTAAACATATTTTTTCTCTTGAGATGCGCATAGATATTTTTATATATAGCTTGTCGACTGATATGTGTTGCGAACTATGGAGCTCCATAGTTCAGCAGCTGCAAGCAGTAACAGTTTCGCAGGCAACAAGTTCGAACAGACCAACACGGCCCGAAGGCAAGCGGTGAGGCTTGCGGGGCCAAAGGCCTGGAGCATCCCTCAAGAGCGTGCTCTTCACGCGAGTACTAAGGCCAAAGACCCCAAAGGGCGGGCCCACGTGGACACTTTACTACTTCTAAGTGACCTACAAGCAAACCTGAGGGCCGAAGGCCCGAAGGAGAGCAGTATGGCACGCGAGGCGGCAGGCCAGGCTCTGCGTAGGACCAAAATCCCGAATCGTTCCTTCAGAGTGGGCTCTTGACGCAAGCCAAAGGGCCAAAGGCCCAAAAGGCGGGTCCACGTGGACTCTTTAGTACTCCTATGTGTCCTACAAGCAAACCCGAGAGCTGAAGGTCCGAAAAAGCAGCATGGCACGCGAGGCGGCAGGCCGAGCTCTGCGTGGGGTCGAAGGCCAAGGAAAAGAAAAGCGTTACTTCAGAGCGGGCTCTCCACGCAAGCCAGATGGCCAAAGACCTGAAAGGCGGGCCCACGCGGACACTTTGTTACTCCTAAGTGTCTTAATTACCAGCGAATCTAAGAGCAAGGCCCGAACCGTCCCTTCAGAGCGCGCTCTCTACGTGAGTCGGAGGGCCACGGGCCGGAAGAGACCCTCCAGAGTGCGTGCGCTCTCGGATACTTTACTCCTGGGCTGGGCTCCGTAGGGCCGTAGGTCTGAAGCGTCCCTTCAGAGCGCGCTCTCCACGGGAGCCTGCGCGGACAACTTGAGGGCCGAAGACCCGAAAGAGAGCGGCATGGTAAGCGAGGCGGCAGGCCGAGCTCTCCGTATAGGGACGAAGGTCTGTAGCGTCCATTCAGGGCGCGCTCTTGGACACCATACCCGCCGAGTGTTTTACAAGCGAACCTGAGAACCAAAGGCCCGTACGGCAAGCCAACGCGGCCACACACTCCCCTTACTCTATCACATACAAGACTCAAACACTCACCAAGCAGAGCTGTTTTTCACTTCTCTTTTGCGAGGAAATACATAGCCAAAACAAGTAAGATTTGGAAAGTACGAGTCAAATTACAACACAGGTAACCTGGGGCAAAAACTAGTCCTAATATTATAAATGCGAAAGTTTGGATGTTTGTTACTCAACCACGCTTAAACGGCTGAACTGATTTGGATGTAATTTTGTACGAAGATAGTTTATAGCCTGGATTAAAATATAGGTCAGTTAGGTGATCAGTTTATCCCAGGTCCACGCAGACCAAGTCGCGGGCGGAAGCTAGTTGTCTAATAAAGCTGCTTCACACACAGACACATCATCAGCCTATGTACGTCCCACTGCTGGGCACAGGCCTCCTCTCATGTATGAGAAGGAGCTGAACAGAAGAAAGAAAGCTGGAAAGCTGGAAGTTGGGAGCTGAGAGAAAGCTGCTTGCGTTCATTGATTTATTAATTATTTTCAACTTAATACTAGGAACTAGACTAATTTTACATCAACCGGGCGTAAATTGGTAATAACAATCTCACTTGTCAGCCAAAAGAACACGTAAAATTGTGTGTGAAGGGTGAAAAAGTACGCTTCAGTGTACTGGCCTCGCCTTCGGCTCGGGCTACAAAGTTCCTGAGGTGGCCTTTATTTTACTGCTTTAGGTGCGTATCATGACCGTCTGAATCGTATAATTACTGAGAAAACAAAAAAAGAGTTTCTAAAGGCGCGATGTGACGCCAGCGATCGCTAGCAGAGACGAGCGTGGTGATAGTTAATTGGTGCGTAATTCATAAAATTTATTATTACTTGGTTATTTATTAGTGTACTCCAACAAAATCTGTATTTTTTGGAAAGCTTATAAAATTACCTACCTTTTTTGTAATAACTTTTATTACGCTAAAGTTATTATTTATTGAGTTACAAGCATGTTTTATCAGTACTCGTTCAAACGCGCGGGGTAAAAAAATCACATTTTTTCTAATAATTAAAAAACTGTTGATTGTACGTCATACCCTTCTAGAAATCAATTAAAGTACGTTTAATAAGCTTTCAAATGACACCTCACACGAAGCAATCAGTAAAATTAAACCCGAGATTTGAACAAAATTCGATGACCGTAGGCGGCCATATTTGTGACGTCACAGCTGTCAGTCCCCCTCTCCCTTAACTAAAACCGGCAGATTCGTACTCTGGAGACAACAAGGAACACATCCATACCAGTTTTAGGTATATAGAAGAGATGTCCACGAAAATCGTGAAGGAGACGACTTTTTGCGATTTTGCCACCGTACTAATACTATTTAGGATATTTTGGTTTACAAGTGGATTAGGAAACAAAAGTAATATGTGCCTAGGTATCTTGACTATTTAATTTTGATGTTTGTCATAAGCCGTCACGACTGCTTATTTTTAGGGTTCCGTACCAAAAATAAACCTATCGCGGTGGAGTAATATAATATTCCATTGTATTGTATTGTATTGTATGTACTTGGAGTAAAAGCCGAAATTACACCTCGCTTCGTTTGTTTATCTTATCATCGTAACTTGATAGCCCCTTTGACACGAACTTTGCCATTTCATTTTGAACCCTTTGCAGACTGCACAACGTCGATTAATGAATGGGAAATAAAATTTAAAAAGAGGATATTACGGTTATGGTGCCGTGACTAATTTTATATGAGCAAACAAGCTATTTCAGTCGATAGGCAATTTGATTAAATTGATGAGCTTGTACTTTTTTGGTACAAATAAAATTACTTAGTATGCGTTAAAGTTAATGAATAAAATAGAATAAACATTTATTCATGACAACAACATAATATACATACACATAAATCATCATTCTCCTAGCGTTATTCCCGGTTGTGCCCCTAAAGGAGCCCAGGGTCCGCTTTGACACCTAATCCCAAGATTTGGCATAGGCACTAGTTTTACGAAAGCGACTGCCATCTGACCTTCCAACCCAGAGGGAGAACTAGACCTTATTGGGATTAGACCGGTTTCCTCACGATGTTTTCCTTCACCGAAAAGCTAACGGTAAATATTCCGTACATAAGTTCCGAGAAACTCATTGGTACGAGCCGGGATTCGAACCCACGACCGCCGATACACATAAATCAGCATGCAAATAATAACGACATAATAATTGTTGCTTATATTTCCCAGAAGAGAGCTTAAACCGCAAATCAAGTTCGAAGTATCGCACTATAGAGTCTAAAGTCCACGAAGGTGATTTAAGGGGTGCAGTCCGTATGCTTCTCTCCGACTCTTCAGTATCACCGTTAAATGACGATACTATGAACGCGTTACGCGAGAAGCATCCATCTCCATCTAGAACGGTTTGTATCCCCCCAGAGCCGGACCAAAACAGTGTCTTCTTAACGGTGACGCCCGTTGAAGTAGCCAAAGCCTTACATTCATTTTACAATGGCTCTGCGTCTGGTTTAGACGGTTTGCGTCCACAACACCTTAAGGAGCTCACATCCACGTCTGCGGGTAATAACGGATCACGTTTATTAGAATCCCTTACGAAAATGTGCAATTTCTTGTTGAAAGGTATGCTCAATTTAGAAGTGAGGTCCTACCTCTACGGTGCTTCATTGTGCGCTCTATCAAAGAAGGATGGAGGCGTAAGGCCAATCGCTGTGGGTAGTGTAATTCGGCGTCTTACTGCTAAGTTGTGCTGCTTCGCCACCCGGCAAGATATGTCAAAGTACTTACAGCCAAAGCAAGTTGGCTTTGGCACAGCTAAAGGCTGTGAAGCGGCTATACATGCAACTCGTGCTTTTGCGTTAGTTAATGAAAACACAGACAATATCATAGTCAAACTCGATCTTAAAAACGCATTCAATAGCGCCGAGAGAGACACTGTACTGAAGGAGGTTCTAGACCTTGTGCCACACCTCTACCCCTTTTTATACCAATGTTATTCCGATACAACCAACTTATACTCTCTCCTGTTCAACCTGTACGTGAATGAGTTGATCGAGCGGCTTGGCAGCTGATTATCAACAAAATACAGGATTTTGGGATTGCATGACCTCGCAATATTTACGTGCATACGTATGAAAGCATTTTTGCCCAAGGTTTTGAGCAACGTACCATCAGCTTCGCAGGCACCGGTTAGTCAACCGTGGCCCGCTTGCTGCTATTCACAATTTTACAAGTTGAACGCAGGCCAATTGGTAATTTTTTATTGGTCTACCGGTCTCAGTTTAGACTTGTTAGATTGTAACTTGTGGCTACATGAAAAAAAAAATGCGGTACATTTTTGTTCAGATATTATTAATATTTCTATTTTTTACATCTTATACTATATTATATTACATCATATACATCTATTTTTTAATAAGTTATTATTTTATTTTATTTTATTTTTATTTTATTTATAGACACAAAAAAAAAATAACAAAAAAATGTAACATTACAGGAAATATCCTAGGTCATTACAATTTTTTTCTATAAAATCATGGGTATATTAGGTACATTACAAGTTAAAAACAAATAATAACACTAATAACTAAGTGAGCATCTCACACAACTTCAAGCACTCTCTTTCGACAACCGTCCAGCCATCCGCAAACAGATCGCAGGAGAGTTGCTTCGCGTTAAGTTCATTGAGCGCATGCAGGGAGCGGCATACAGGAGAGTTACGATGCGCGACCGTACGAGAGAAAGGGACAGCAAAGAGCCGCAAACGATCTGCTCGAAAACGCACACGTCCATCAGGTACAAAGAGGCGACAGGCCTCATTGAGCAAGCTGGGACAATCGAGACGACCACGCAATATGCGAAGAGTTGTGATCAGCTGGTCAAACAATCTGCGCGTTGCCAGCGAGTTATATCCGAGGGTGCCCTGTAGATAAGCGGTAGGGTAAATTCGGGGGTAATAACCGTACAACTTCTTAAAAAGATAGCGCAGGAAGCACTTCTGTACCTTTTCAAGCATTAGTGCATAGGTCGACTCGTGCGGATTCCAAACGCACGAACTAGCCTCTAGTTTGGATCTTACAAGTGCCGAGTAGAGTAACTTCATAACACCAACATGTGTGAAGTCTTTGCAATTGCGGAAAACAAAACCCAGACGCTTAAAACCTTCACCAACTAGAGAGCGCATATGACTATGAAACGTAAGTTCATGATCGAACACTACGCCGAGATCTTTTATGGAATAAGTTCTAGAGAGGGGTATTTTATCGATAGAATAACTAGCGAGTACAGCCTGTTTTGATCGAGTGAAACTCATAATGTAACACTTGGAAGCGTTAAGATACAGGCGATTTTCGACACTCCACCGGTGGATCGCATCCAAGTTACACTGCATTTTCCGGCAATCTGCTGGAGTCTTGATATTATGTTTATTTCATTCATGTTTTGAGGTGTGCAATAAAGAGTATTTACGTCACACCTGGCCATAATGCGAGTTTTACTGCACGCTGCGCGTACGGGAAAACTCGCATTGTGGCCAGGTGAAGACGTAAAATTTTGTACTCAACACGGGCGGTAATTCGTAAAGCCCCAGAACGCATATTTATGGCCCTCACCTTCGGTTCGGGCCACAAACATCTGCGATCTGGGGCATTCACGAATTCACCGCCCTAGTTACGTAATGTACTATTGTATTGTATTGTATTGTAATATTACATTAAAGGAACGACTGAAAAATTACTGGGGTTAATTAATCTAGAATTAGCTCTCAAGCTATACCTGTGGTTTTAGCTGGATGTGAAATGAAAGGAATCTCGAATGAATGACGGGAAATTCCGTGCTTTCCAATATAAAAAGGAGTACTTATTACACGGAACTGTAATTGAAACTAGAATTCATATTGTTCTTCTAATTTTATTTTGATAATAATCCAATCTCAAATGCTGGCGGTCTTACTATCATTTATATTAATGGAATAATAATAATAAAACAAATACTCTTTATTGCACCATGACAACAGAGAAATATCTTACAAAAAATTTGCTTAATAAATAAAGGTAACAACAGGCGGTCCTATCGCTTTAAAGCGATCCCTTTCAGGTAACCTTTGTATAGCAGGCAACACTATTTTATTTTTTAAAGATAATACACAAGATAAAACACGGCTTAATGCTAAGTAAAATATAGATAAAAATATATATATACTGTTGGACAACCCTATACAAATTGATAAACAAAGCTTTTCCTACGGGTAGACACTAGATGACGCATAAATTGGAAGAAAATCAAATCAACAAACCAATAATTTCATCATAATAACTATAATTTTTGTCGCTTTTCATAATTACTTTATTATTCTTTATTTGCTCAAGCGCCGTTTAATAAAAATAATCTGATTTGACTATCACTCGAATACTGCATTTAGAATGTGTTACAACACTATTAACACTATAAACTCATTCACTATTTACCCCAAGACGTATAAGCATGAAGAAAATGTGCACATGTCGGTTGTCATATAGGCGATGTGTGTTTTAATAATATAAGTTACGCGGACGACATGGCGCTGTTGGGGCCCTCGGTCGACTCGGTGCGGCAACTGATCAAGATCTGTGAGGGGTATGCCGAGCAGCATGGTCTAAAATACAACACAGCTAAAAGTGAACTGCTAATTTTTAAAGCACGAAAGTACAACTCGACTACGGAGCCTAAGATCATGCTGTGCGGTGTACCACTTAAGGTTGTTGATCGCTTCAAGTATCTGGGGCATATGCTCACAGAGAACTTGAATGACGACCTGGACTTGGAAAGGGAGAGAAGGGCGATGGCCATAAGGGGTAATATGCTCGCCCGCAGGTTTGCACGTTGTAGCGAATCAGTTAAAGTGACGCTCTTCAGAGCTTACTGCCAGACATTCTACACGTGCAGCCTGTGGGTAAGGTTTACGCAGAGGGCATATAATACACTACGCGTGCAGTACAACAACATCCTGAGAATGCTGTTGGGGCTGCCGAAGTACTGTAGTGCTTCCAGCATGTTCGCGGAAGCGCGGCTGGATGACTTTTTTGCCATAAGGCGAAAAAGAGTCGCTTCCATGCTGAGGCGAGTGCGCGGCAGTACCAACGGTCTTCTCATGGTGGTGGCCGAGAGGTTGGACTGCCCTATTACCAAGTCTTGGGTTGAGGTGGCTATTGGGAGAGCGAAATAGACAGGACCAACTTTCTTCGCTTTCTCAAATACGAGTAGCACACATCTTGCCTTATTTTATACGTGCCTCATTTAATTTTATACTTATTTATTTTTCTTAATCACCTAACTTAGTTCGTAAGATTTAATACTAACAAAAATGTATGTACCTATATGGACCACATTAGGTCTGAAATAAACGATTTTTATTTTTTTTATTTTATTTATTATACATTAAAGAACATTTAATTTTGTCGCAGGTAGGAGCACAACAGGGCGATCCCTTGGATCCCCTGATTTTCTGTCTAGCTGTACACAAAGCCATTTCTGATTTAAGTTCCACACTAAACATCTGGTACCTGGACGATGGCACCATTGGCGGTAGGCCGGACACGGTACTAGAAGATTTGAAAAAACTCATTCCAGCCTTAAAAAATGTAGGCTTAGAAATAAACCCACAAAAATGTGAGCTCTTCACATGCGGGCCCAATGCAAATTCATCATTATTAAACCTAGAAACTTTGTTACCAGGCATAAAATCGGTCGACAAATCCTCCTTTTCTTTGTTAGGTGCACCCATTTTCACTGATGGTGTCAGTGAAGCTCTACAAAATAAAAAGAAAGCACTCATAGCACCACGAATCCACTTGGTGAATTTGTCGTCCCACGTTTCATTGACATTATTACGTAATTGTTTCGCAACACCAAGAATGACATATTTACTTAGAACTTCTCCATCGTGGTTATTTGTTAATGAAGCGAGGGACATAGATCGTGAACTGAAATTGACGGCTGAGCTATTATTAAACACGGAAATGTCCGATACTCAGTGGGTTCAAGCAGCTCTCCCCATCCGGTATGGTGGCCTGGGAATACGCTGTGTTGAAGATGTGGGCCTGATTGCATTTTTAGCTTCTGCTCATGGAACAGCAGATCTTGTCACTAACATCTTTTCACTCAATGGTGACAATTTCTCGGTTCCATTTCTGCAAGAAGCGCTTGCAAGATGGGCGACAACAATTACTAACGACACGCGGCCTGAAAATCCGTCCAGCCAAAGGCAATGGGACGATATTTGGAGCAAACACACTTACGACTCCTTACTGTCAAATGCCTCAGGCGTAGACCTGGCGCGCCTCAAGGCACTCGCGGAACCGGAATCAGGAGCTTGGCTGCACGCGATACCATCAGCCCAACTTGGTACTTTTCTCGACAACAATTCGCTGAGAATAGCGACAGCCCTTAGGTTGGGTGCTAAAGTGTGCGAGGCCCACCGTTGCCGCTGCGGGGCAATGGTGAGTGAAAATGGTCACCACGGACTAAGTTGTCAAAGGTGTGCAGGACGATTCCCGAGGCATCACGCCATGAATGAAGTTATTCGACGAGCCATGGTTTCTGCCAATATTCCGTGCCTGTTGGAGCCACCGGGCCTCAGCCGCACAGATGGCAAAAGACCGGACGGCCTTACGCTGGTTCCATGGCGGAGAGGGCGCTGCCTTTTATGGGATGCTACTTGCGTAAGCACTTTTGCAGCATCGCATTTGAGGCAGACTTCACGTAGTGCCGGCTCGGCCGCAGAGGCTGCTGCCAAGCTGAAGCACACTAAATACTCCGCCTTGGAGCCGGTGTACGACTTTGTACCGGTAGCCATAGAAACCTCGGGACCCTGGGGCTCGGAGGCCCGCCGACTTTTCAAAGAGTTAGGCTGGCGCTTACAGGAGAGGGGCTGTGACCCCCGCTCCGGGTCGTATTTGGTTCAACAGGTCTCCATCGCCGTTCAGCGGGGTAACGCTGCGAGCATCATGGGGACCTTTGAGCCGGGTGCGATGCGGGGTGGGGAGGATTAATATTTATCTTAGTTACACATATTTTGTTTTTGCTTTTATATATATAATCATATTCACGCTTACTAGTTTTAACGTTATTTTTATTTAGTTTTAGGTTTATTTAGTGTTTATCTTTCGTTGTGTTTTTAATTCTAGTAAAAATGTCATTTTATTATTATATTATGACAATTTACCTAAATCAATGTTAAAATTGTGAAATCAACACAATATTACAGGCTCAATGCTGCAAACGCAAATAGTGAAACTGGACAAATATTCAGAGCGACTCGCTACCTATAAAATTTGCGGTACCACAAGGATAATTTTTTGGTCCCCTATTCTTTTTAGCCTACGTCAACAATATTCACGAATTAGAGCTACATGGCCATAACGACATTTCCACGAAACGGCTCCTTTTGAACGCGCGTTATAAGATCCAACTGTCATTTTTCAATACAAAAAGTGACATTTAGTACATTCACCAGACGCGCGTTACGTGATCGACCTGCTTGCGTAGTGGCCGGCGCTGGTCTTGATTCCAGCGTAACACACATTACTTTAACACTCATACAAAAAAAGTACAATAATTTGTTGGAACATATCGTCGACCGTAGGTTCAATTAAGGTAAGGGACAAAATACGCAAAATGAGTTGAGTATACAGTTTTGTTCAGAATTTTTCGCTCTTTCGAATGGTGTGTATAAAAAAATTCTAGCTAAAAAATAATGTCCCTTACTCTACTTTTTTTTTGGGTTCCAAGTCAAATCAGCTCCATCATAACAATGTATCGGGTTATTATTTTAAAATAGTAACACTAAATGGTGTAATTACCACCGCCAACCCACTTTGAATAAGATAAGGGGCACACAGATTGTCATAGTTGTCCCTTACCCCAATTTGCAGTGTCATACTTTAAGCAATGTAAACGTTACCTTAATTTGATTAGATTATATTTGGGTACAGCGTACACTTTTCTATGCGGATTTTTTGTTTTGTAACTCGTAATTAATTCATTCAATTACTAGTGATGACAATGTTAGGATATTAGTTCCAAAAACTCATAGGTCCGTGCTTACTTGACCCACCAAACGCAAATACTTATCGATGACGCAAAGGAACCGTAACATCACAGTAACCGTTGCCATTGAGTCGGTTCTCGGTATTACCCGGATTTGAACTCTGCAAACCAATAAAGGACTCCGATATGGGGTAGTAGAGCAAGGTCGCTCGGTACAACCTGGAATAACTGTAATACCGGGAAATGAAAATCGAACTCCATAATTGTGAGTCAATTTTACAATATTATGTATCGGGTGATGTTTGTGATATGAAAGGAAAATGGTGGAAAACATGCGTTACCTAAATAAATGATGATGAAAAATGATGAGGACTTTCTTGTAGCATTACCAGTGGCCTCACCACACGATAAATAATACTACTTACTTAAGCACAGAATGTCTAACAAAACCTACATTTGACTTTGCTTCTTTGCCTTGCTTCCAACTTCACACGCGTGATGTGTTCTGGTCATACACAGATCACGTATACCTACTTAAACGAATTTCCTGTGGTCATTGTCAAAGTTAAGGACGCCTAATTTTTGGTTGGAGTTTTAATCCGCATAAAGTGCATCTCCTGTTATATATTATCATGCGATAAAAATATCCATACTAATATAATGAATCCAAAAGTGTATCTGTCTGTCTGTTACCTCTTCAGGATTAAACCGCTTAGCCGATAGAGATGAGGCACAGAGATAGTATAGATATACACGTCAGTGTATAAAATCAAATAAATGCACAGCCACCGGTGCTTTTTGTGATATTTTCTGGCTGCCCATAAAGGCGTGCCCCATTCTCTCGGTTCCCTGCATTCACTGTCCTATCAATATCTTTCTCATGCTTTCCGTCTCCAGTAAATAACGTCCCCAAATACACAAAATCTTTTACTTGTTCCAGTCTTTCTTCACCAATCATTTTTTCGCAGTCTGTCATAATTTCATCTTTTCAAATACATATAATTTCATCACTTTCGTCTTACCTACATTCATCTTCATACGTTTCCATTCAAAACATTCATTAATTTTCGTTCCCGTAATAATAATTTATTTACAATCTTCCGACCGCGACGTTGTCTGCGTGGGCCAGGCATGAAATCTATAACTACCTTTTATTTTAAACCAGGCTATAAACTATCATCGTGCAAAATTTCATCCAAATCAGTTGTGCGTGATTGAGTAACAAACATCTAAACATCCAATTTTTCGCTTTTATAATATCGTTATATGTAGTAGGATTTAAATTGCGGCGCTTTATTTATATATTTTGTGCTCTAGGGTGGAAAAGAACTCTCATCTTTACATTAAAGTATCTAAGCTGACGTGCACCACGAAAGGATTAAGTCAGCCCTGACCTGCAGTTGCATTGCACGCATGCGCCGTGACTCCAAGGCAATTTATTAATCTGCGTCGCTTCTCAGTAAATCCGAGGGTCGATTCACGTACGTTTAACATTTTAATTTGCGCACCCGATGTAGGGACGGATTCATATTTATATGAAGTATCGTGTGCTGACGCGACAGACAATGTCGGTTTCATAAAAGTACGATTACGTACATATTGACTCGGACTAAAAGGGCCGGTCATTGCGGTACTCTTTGGGGAGGCCTACGTCCAACGTCTCTTGAATGGTCCGGCACGCACTTGGCCGCTTTTTTTCTAGTCATATTGTTGAAAGTCATAAAATTTAACCATATAAATTGGAGTTCCGATTTTTGCAGATCATCATTATTGTTAGCCATTACATTCAATGCCCCCCCGGTGGTATGCAATTACATAATGTTAAAGGCAATAATCTTGTTTATAGTAATTGTTGTAAGGTCCATTTTCGCAATTCATAATCATTAGTTAGTCCTATCATTCAATTTTATGGTGGTATAATAATGTTAAAGCCTATAAAAACACTCCTCAAACGTACGCTTGAAACTTTTTCTTTAAAATCAAAAATGGCCGTGATATATTTGACCCGAAAGTTGGGAAAATCTGTACTAAATTTCGATGTTGTGTCATTATTGGTTCTGACGCTACCGCGGCACGCTCGCTTCGC
Organism: Epinotia demarniana; assembly: GCA_945867215.1. Classification (NCBI taxonomy): domain Eukaryota; kingdom Metazoa; phylum Arthropoda; class Insecta; order Lepidoptera; family Tortricidae; genus Epinotia; species Epinotia demarniana. Next base: position 21,990,285 of record OX244273.1, read on the forward strand.
TCGCTTCGCTCGCTCGGCTCGCACGCTTAGCGTCGCGGTACACCTAAAGCTCCTCCTCGCTTCGCTCGTTGTCGTACCTACTCCTAATGTTGGTCATTTTTAATTTCAGAGAAAAAAGTTTCTAAGTACTCGTATAGTACCTACCCTTTTCAAATGTGTGTCTGGCTGGAAATGTTTCTGAGTAATTGTCTCTATGACTATGGAGTATGGATGTTATAGATTTGGTCTCTTGGACGTTATTGACTTCAGGCATTAAAACGATACGATTAACAATTAGTACGTTGAAATATATGCCTTAGAATATTAAAGGGTCGGACAAACTGCCAGCGGGGCGGTAGCCGCGCTTGACGAGCGCTTGACGCGCGCGGGACGGCCGGTCACACAGAGCACTCGCGCATCGCGCTGGGCTCCCGCCATCAACAAGCCAGCAACGCGCGCTCGACGCGCGCGCGTCAAGCGCGTGTCAAGCGCGCGTCCCGCGCGCCTCGCGCCATCAACCCGCCAGCGCGTCCCGGCATCGCGGACCCGCTCGCTGTCATTTTACGGTTTCGCCAAACATTAATTTATAATAGCCTGTGTTTTTTTCTCCGTCATTAAATAAATATTTTAAGATAGTATATTTACGAATCTTAAAAACTTTCGACCCGGAATTAGGTATGAAGAAATACTGTCAAATAAACGACGATTTTTTTAAATAAAAATAATAATAGTTGTTTATAATCGTCAACATACCAATATTATTGTCTGTAACCTGTAAATGATGAAATACGACATTTTTTTACACGTAAAACCAATAAATTAACAATATGCATGGTCCTGTTTAATTCTACAAATCTTTAATTTCTACAATTGAACTTGAACTCTTTCGGCGTGTGTTAACGATCAGATTCGCTCGCAGCGGCGGCACGCAACCAGTGCTTTGCCGAGTTCGCTTTCAAGGTCGCGCTTTCTGTGCCCTAAGCCAAGATGCGACTTAGATAGGTAAGTACCTACATTACCTACGCAGATTATTTGTAATATGTATATCGTCGTCGACGATGTGCTAGTAGGAAAATCCGACTTTTAACGGTGTAGGTAATAATGGCGTGAGCGGTAAACGATTAATTAAATAAACATATTTTAAAACATGCCAAGAATTAAGAAAATTTCTGTTTGATGTCTCAATGTTTTATAATGATGATAAATGTCATCATTATAAAACCATGACGACAAATTTAACAGATGATTTCCTACTTAAAGTAGTTTAGTGTCCTTTTAGCAGAGCAGAGTAAGTAGTTTGTAGTACGAGATATATCTACAAATGATTGTAGTAACGAAAGTAGTTAGGTACTTTATTTTTGGTATGGGTAAGAAAGAAAACTCTGCTAAAATACTGCTAAGCTAACACTAAACTATACAGGGTGGAAAAATCTATGGGCCCTGAAAGAAAACCACCGTAGATCCTTAACATCAGTGGCGTGCACTACATAAAAGCAGAAAGACATTGCCTACCCTACTCAAATTTGTGAAATTTGTTTATTTATTTACAATCACAATTAATACCTACATTCCAAAATAAAACAATTGCTTCATCTGTCAGGCCACTAGACTATTGTTTATACGGGGCACCATCGGGGCACACATAAATGTTACTAATTCATATGTTTGTTTATGATAATGGTTGTTACTTATGCGTTTTCAATATTTAAAAACATTAGCAAAAAGTTTGAAATTAAACTAAGTGTATCCTCCCAAAGCTGTGTTTATGGTAAAAAATGTATACTAACAAGTTTATACTATTCTATTATTACTTCGGTATATGTGTGTTCTTTAAATACTTTAAACATTTTGTTTATCAAGTTATTTCTTCCGACTTGACCCTTATTACTAAGGGCCCGGTATTTTGCGTGCGTTTTTGATATACCTACTCGAAGGGAGAGAACACGAATGTTTATCGATATATTAACTGTATGGAAAAAGTTTTCTTTGATTTCTGGGCGTTCTAGTAGTCAAACCTTAGTCGGTCCCAAAGAGTATTTTGATCCTTAATAGGAATGGGATCGAATGGCATTAAAAAAAATCGGCAAAATTGATGATTTTCTCGCCGACTGTACTTTTTTCAAAAATCTGTGAATGTAGATTGTCATCACTTAAAAAGTTAGGAATGAAATCCCAATGACATTTTTGCGTGGCGGCAAGGGATCTAGTAGCTGCCCTTACTGCCCCGTTTTAACTTTCCACCCTGTATATATAACAAAGGCGGCAAGGCGTTTTTTGAAGAAAGTAGAAGAAGAAGTATATGTACTAACAGTCGCCATCAGATATATCGGGGCCACGGTGCTCAAAAATATCTGAACATGCACTCTAACGCCATGACAATAGAGGCCTGCTCAGATGTTTGTGAGCACTCTGGCCGCTCCGATATATCTAATGGCGACTGTACATAACATAGGTACCTCAGAGGTAAGTGTAATACACTAACCTAATTAAAATTGTTTTTTTTTTATAAACTAAAAATAAACAGACTATATCAATATCAATATTAAATGATATTAAATGATATTAATTCTTGATATTAAATGTATCGTCCACGTTCCCGTACCCGTAAACAAATGTGTCGCGTCTGCGACGGTGACAACGACTAGTTGGCCGCCCTCCCCACCCCCCGCACTGCCGTGCTTGCTAGCCAGATTTTGTTTGTGCCGTCTCTATGTAGGTACGTAGTACATTATAGTTCAATGTTTTAAGTATGCAAAGTATTTCTGTTACAGTTTAATAGACAATATAGTATAAACAAAGTAATAATATTATAGATAGTTAGGTATGTGTTTTTAGCCTCATCCCACTTCATCGAATATTTGAATACCACTATACTATGCCTAAAATATACCTTATAAGTATGATGATAGTTGCTAAACTGCACTAGGTTAGTAGGTGCTTAGTTACAAGCTTATTCGGCTCCTTTTGATATCGTGGCACTGGCGACTCGCCGTCTTCATACCTGCGAGGCGGCTTCCTTTGACGTAGCGAGTGAGCGGAGTGAGAGCGAGCGAACACTACAACGGCGCGGCCCTGATTGAAGCATTCTCCATCATTCGCGAAGTATGTGTGCGTGTGTACCGAATTTGGACACCATACCCAATTTATTACCAGGCCTACTATTACGTCGATTCTTTATCGTCATCGTCATTACTGACCTCCTGACCATTGTGTATGTTGGCGAATGAGGGAACGAGACTTGTTCTAGCCAAGAAGAAATGTAGGGAGCCTTAACCATGATTGTCCTCATTTCGTGATATTAATGCATCTGGTACATTTCCGAGCATGTTTGATTAGTACATTAAATATGGTAGGTAGATTACAAAAATACCATTTCACAAGGTCTATTTTTGACCATGACTCTATAGTATCTTCTAATAAAGCGCATGTTACCCACGAGCGTTAGAGCGGAAAACCGAGGTCATTCATCTCCCTTTGTCGCTTTTTCATCAATTCTATACGTGCAATCCAGCACAGCTATCACTTGTCTTGTGCCGTGCAGGATTGCACGTATGGAATTGAAGCATTCAGATTGAATAATAAGTTTCTGACAAAAATTTCATTTTTGGTACAAGCTTTTATTGCCGACTGTATTTTTCTGTATACCATCATCAACTACTCATAGAGACGATTCTAACGAGCCCAAACTCAACGGGATTACGTCGGTTAAGTACTGAATGTCCATGGCCACCTTGTCTCCATAATCATATCAGCTCGATGGTACCATAATATTGAATTGTCATCCAAACTATACTTATACCCAAAATTTCAGCTTAATCGATCACCGGGAAGTGGGTCAAATTTAACTTGCAAGATTTGTCCCATACATACACGGAGTTCCTATGGTCACCTTCCAGCTCCATCATCAGATCAGCTCACGTCATCAGAATATTGCATTGTCACGCAATTTGCATATTCGTGCAAAATTTCAACTCAATCGGAAACCGGGAAGTGGATCAAATTTAACTTACTTACAAGATTTGTCCCATACTAACACGGAGTTCCTATGGCCACCTTCCAGCTCCATCATCAGATCAGCTCCACATCATCAGAATATTGCATTGTCACGCGATTTGCATATTCGTGCAAAATTTCAACTCAATCGGAAACCGGGAAGTGGATCAAATTTAACTTGCAAGATTTGTCCCATACTAACAGGGCAAGTAGAATAAAAGCTTGTAATAAAAATAAAAAAAATACAAAATAACAGTCCCGTAGAATAGGATCCGAAAAGTCTGATTTGACTCCGCGCGCCCGCGGCGGTCGCGCGGCGCGAGCGTCGCGGGCGCGCGGCGCGACCGTCGCGGGTTGTTGGCGGGGCGTGGCAGAAGCGGGGCGCGTTGCCGGCGGGGCGCAGCCTGTTTGACCGCGCTAGCGGTTTGTAGGGAAATATCACGCGGCGCGCCCGCGACGGTGCTGTGTGTTCGACCTTTTATGAACCATTATCGATAGACCTTTGATCGTTATGGACATCAATTTTCTGACTTTTGTGATTATAATACATAATATTATAGGTCATTAATGTTAGAACTATAAAGCGTTATACTTTTTAACAAACATTATGACTATTGATGTTTATGTCTATAAATTATATGGATATCAATTACTGATTATCGAAATTCGGAACAATAAGTTTATGGGAAACAAAGGGACCCCCAATCGGACCTCGGCCACAACCGTTTATTAAATAAAGTAGTTTTCTGATGACCAGTTGTCTTTTTCTTTACGTTAAATTTCAAACGTCACACTGGATACGTGCAAAGGATAGTTATCTGTAATGCTAAATTTATGTCTAATATTGACCTACTTTCCGTGTAGCGTACGAAATGCTTTGAAGTCGTATTTCCGCTGATTTGGACCCGAGGGTCGTAATGTAAGCGGAGACTTACCTAGGGTAAGTCCCATGGGACGCAATCAACGGTCGGAAGTTTTCTATATTTATTTAGTGAACGCGTTAATTAACGATGTGTACTCGGTTTTATACAGATGAAGTGAGAATTATAGTACAATATAAATATACTCCTTATTTCACACCTCAAGATTATTAGGTAAGTACAGAAACAATACAGAACACATCCTATACTATTAAACGAGTAGTATACTGGGTTGACCAAACAGTGATGTCAATATTTTTTTTGGATTCCTCCCACCCAAGCAGGTGTACCCAAAAATACCCCATGTATGTTCCGCGATTCTCTGTCGTTTTCATGTATTTTTTTTTTATTTCTTAGGAAATTTCGGTAGGTTAAAAAAAAGTGTTGTTGTTTGTGCCACAAAACTTAAAAAAAAATCGGTTTTTTTTTAAGTGAGAACTTCTTTAGCGGCGCTGTGCACTTTTGTGACAGTGAAAAAATGTTAAACTCGCAACAGGTAACGTGACCGTAAGATTCGACTGATTGAAAATTCGTAAGACGGACATGTGACCTGATCGAAAAACTGTTACAATGTCATTGAGTTTTCACTTCTGCCGGCACTCCCGGAGTGCAACCCGGTCTTTTTTTTAAATAATTTAGTTAGGACCCCTGTCGGGTTAACGCCTCCTTCAGCTCTTGCCATCTTACGCCGATTGGCTTACTCGGTAATAATTGGACGAGCATTATCAAATTAAATACCTACCCACGTTTGATGCCATTTTTGCCGCATGAAAGTTTCGTAGCAATCAAGTAATTGCTACGAGCGTTGGCCGTAGCGATGCACTCGATTCGTAGCACGGAGTGAACTTTTTAGCGTAATTGCGCTTGTCATATTGTTATGATATGATCCTATACTATCCATACAACGCGAATAAATGTCAGTTAAGATAGAAGGAAGAGGAATAAACTACATTGAGCAGCTCAGAAAAAGAGTTGATGTTAGGTCGTATCGAGATGTGAAGAGGTTGCGTGGGATCGGAGTAGATGGAGGGCCTACTTTGAGGTACAACGACAAGAGCTTAGCTCTTAAATAAGCAGAACGATAAGATAGGAGTTCATTCATATACATACCATTTACTTTTCGGTGAAGGAAATCGTGAGAGAAATGTGTATGTTTAGTCCCCAACCAGCACTGAGCCTAAGTGGGGACTACCTTTCCCAGTATTTTATTTATATCTGAGCAGGAACCCGTGATTATAGTCATACGCGGTCTGTCGCTACTAACCAACTGAGCTATCGGAACAATCCGTCTCGGTCAACAAATCGCTCAACCGTTCCTTCTTACGATGCCTTCGGGAGGCGTGTAGCAACATCTACCCAGAAAACTCAGGCTTCTTAACAGCACCAAATCTTCCTAATAAGTTACATTGAAAAATCATCAGTAGCACTCCTCAATACTAAATTAATTTAAAATGTATACCTAAACTAAAAGTAATTATAATGCCACGTTTAAATATTAACGAATTTGAACAACGATAAATCCAGGATTGGTTAGATTTGAATCCCGGTTCGAAGGGTCGCCGAGGTTGCCGGGATTAGGGCCGCAACCCTGACCCCACGGCTCGATTTACTTAGGGGCTTTATTTAACGCATTTACAGATTTTAACGCAATCAAGATAATACGAGTTAATGTCTCGGAAATTTTGTATTACGACTCAAAATTCAATCACTATCAGCTAGTGACGGGTTCGAATATCGGTAAGGGTATTTTTTTATTTATTTATTTATTGGTATTCCAAAGAGTAAATTATGTAAGTAAATCGGTAAAAATTTGTGACATGAGCGTGAGTAGTTCATCATCATCATCCTCATCATCGTATGAGTCGAAAGATGTCTCCTGGACATAGGCCTCCCCCAAAAAGTGCCTAAGTGACAGTTTCTGCGCCACCCGCATCTAGCGGACTCCCGCGAGCTTTACCAAGTCATCAGTTCACCTTGTGAGGGCCAACCCACGCCGCACATCCCGGTACGTGGTCGCCACTCGAGAACCTTTCCGCCCCAACGTTCACCGTTTTTACGCCCCGCCCACTGCTACTTAAGTTTAGTGATTCGGTGAGTGCCTATTTAATATATGTTTGTACTAGTATGTAAAAGCAACGGTAGCCTAGTGGTTTGACTAATGAGTTTTTCGGAACTTATGTATGGAATGTAATGTGAAATTTACGCTTTGCTTTTCTGTGCGTGGTCGCCAGAACCTTTCCGCCCCAACGGCCATCGGTTCTACGTGCATTTTGGCTGCTACTAACTATACTATGCTAAATAGTTGTATCGTTCAGGGGAAGTTCTCCTGGTCTTTAAGGAAAGTTTATTGCCACCTCATCTACATAGTATACAATTAGGTACAACACGTTCAGTGTCAAAGTATTTCGTAGCGCTGCTCTAATAGCGGTAATTTTTCTGCTTTTTAGAGAAAAGTGCCTACAAACTGAGCCGCCTAGCCTGCGCCTAGCACGTTCCATGACACCGAAAGTGTTAATTACAAAAAAAAACACATCAGACATAGCTAAAAACGAAACTTAAGAACTGAGTAAAAAACACACTGAGATCGATTCACATCCTTTTGGGAAAGGTTTGGGAGCTCCAATGCGCGATGCCACAGACAGTCATACAAAAACATATGTTATACTTATAACAACGTTTTCGTAGGGTTGTATAAAAATAGCCGATAAAGCGTGTGCTTAGCCCTGCTCCACGTGACGCAGTCTCCGTAACCAAGGCAACCGCGGTTGCCCCGGCGCCCGGGATTAAGGACGCAACCCTGACCCGCTCCTGTTTGCGCGTTACTGTTTACTTACGCGCTTTATCGCTTTTGCAATTCTGCACCAATGTGGAGTCACACAAAAAGGTCAAATTCGATTTTTTTATACTACGTCGGTAGCAACTAGTTTAATTGCATAAGTTAGGTGTAGGTCAAATCAGTCCCAGGCATTTTTGTCATTAATATAATCCTTGATACTATAATAAGATTTACTCATTAATCCAATCTTAATATGTTTCTTGAATCTATTCAATGATTATTAATGATTATTGTTTATTTATCTATATAAGTATGTTTATCGTCGTCTAGCACCCATAATACAAGCTTTGCTTAGTTTGGGGCTAGGTCGATTTGTGTAAGATTGTCAGCAAATATTTATTTATTTATTTATTTATTTTAATGGAAGTGTAGTTACACTACTTGGCAGTTTATTGTAGAACCGTACACAGTTACCCTTAAAAGAATTTTTGATCTATTGCAGTCGTGTGGTTGGCACTGCTAGTTTGTCCCTGTGTCTGGTATTAATGTTATGTATGTCACAATTTGTTTTAAAGTTGTCTATGTGTTTATGGACATATACAATATTTTCGTAAATGTATTGGGAGTACACAGTCAATATATTAATCTCCTTGAAATTATTTCTAAGCGAATCTTTAACACGCATTTTATAAATAGAACGTATGGCGCGCTTTTGCAGCACAAAAACGGCATTGACATCAGCAGCAGTACCCCAAAGCAAGATGCCGTATGACATGATGCTATGAAAGTAGGCAAAGTACACTAATCTAGCAGTCTTTTCATTTGTTAGGTAACGTATTTTACATACTGCAAACGCTGCAGAGCTGAGCTTGTTCGCGAGAATATTTATGTGGGAACCCCATTGCAGCTTGGCATCCAATGTTAAACCTAAGAATACTGTACTGCTGGTTGGTTCCAATTCCTCATCTTTGATGGTGGCAGTCGTTTGTGTAGTTTTGACATTGGTAGTTACGAACCTTATACATTTAGTTTTCTTCCCATTTAACACCAGGTTATTGACGCTGAACCATTGCTCTACATTTGATATAGCACTGTTTACATGAACGTTGGCATCTTCGTGTCGATTGACCTTAAAGATGAGAGAAGTATCGTCAGCAAACAGTACTACATCATAGTGATCCTTAACTAAATACGGTAAATCATTTATGTAAATGAGAAACAGGAAAGGCCTCAATATGGAGCTCTGGGGTACGCCCATCGAAACCAGTGACCCAGGGGACCGTTTTCCATTCACGTCCACTCTTTGGATTCTCCCATCCAAATAAGATTTTAACAAGTTCAGCGTTTTTCCACTGACTCAATATAAATACAATTTTATTTTATTTGCTTTTGTTTACATTGTAACGTTTGTTCTTTTTTATGTTTTAGGAGGCAAACGAGCAGACGGTCACCTGATGGTAAGCAATTACCGCCGCCCATGGACACCTGCAACACCAGAGGTGTTGTGAGTGCGTTGCCGGCCTTTAAGGATGGAGCTCTGGGAACCTTACTCACCATCAGGAACACAACACTACAATCCCTACGGAATAGGCAGCAGTGCTATTATGGCTGTGGTCTTCTGTAAGGCGGAGGTCCCAGTCGGGCTGCTCCAGATTCAAGCGTGATGACATAACGCTGTGCCCTTCTCTCTCTGTTTTTGTTGACATTGCTTGTGTATGACATCAAAAACGTAAGAAATGTCACCTTCATGTCAAAAAAAGGATACACAAAATATTTATTTTCATAACACAGCTGTGCGCGCAGCGGTTGAAAATTAAATAAACCCTCCCAGCCTTCACCCTCGCGGGGGAATGTTGTCATACTCAAGCAATGTCAACAAAAACAAAAACTGTAATGTAAACAAATGCAAAATACCATTATCAAATGCATATTTGGAATCGCAATGCGCTACCGAATATGCCCTTTCAACAGATGTCGTATGCTAGCCCAGCTTACGCAATCTCCGTGACTAGTGCAGCAGTGGTTGCCCCGGCGCCCGGGATTAAGGCCGCAACCCTGACCCGCTCCTGTTTACTCCGCCCTTCATCGCTTCTGTTTCGATACGGGGAAGTTAGTTCTCTTTAAGATGGCAGTAAACGGGTTCCCGTCTAGTCAAAACAATGATTGGCCCCTTAACATCCCCAAAACTGCCTATAATTGGGGGTATACTCCTTTTTGACTTAATTTATCTGATTAGGCCTTCAATTCCGATATTTTTTATACCAACTTTCAGGTGCCTATGTCAAATGGTCTTTGAAAGAACTACCGGTCCCAATAGGGTCTAGTTTTCCCTCTTGGTTGGAAGGTCACATGGCAGGCGCTTTTGTAAAACTAGTGCCTGCGCTAGCTCTACAAGTCAGGTGCCAAAACGGACGCCGGGCTACAACCGAGAAAACGGTGAAGCAACGGAAACGAGATAATTATATCCATACTAATATCATAAATGCGAAAGTGTGTCCGTCCGCCTGTCTGACTGTTACCGCTGAAACAGATTTAGATGAAGGTTGATAAAGAGATGGTTTGAGTCCCGGGGAAGAATAAAAAGATGGGATAGTTTTTATGCCGGAAATCATCCCCTGAGGGACTGAAATGGGGGGGTGAGAGTTTGTATGGAGCTACGATATAAACGACTTCGACGCGGATGGAGTCGCTGGCACAAGCTAAAAAATATTCCAGAAAAGGAACCCATCTTAAAACTTTGATCACTTATAACTTTGTGATTATTTATTGTCTAATGAACCGGAGCGGCCATTGACAGGCGTTCCCCTCTGCCAAAAATATATGACCAGTGGTCATAGACATTGGACTGACGTTTATCTGACGTAGCTATTTTCACGTTACGCATACATTTGACGTTCCCCTCCCCCGCAAAATCGGCAGACTTTTTATGTATAGAAAATGGCTTTTGGTTTAATGTTACTTATTCGAGAAAACTCAACATTCTTGATTATTTAATTTGGTGTCACCGTCCACACACTGAATCATGTCGATTAGTAGAAGGGTATTAATTTAACACTTTCACTGCTAGGGACCCGCCTAGCGGGCGCCTACGCCGTAGTCACTTTCCGCTACATACCAGGAGCACCACAGGATCGGCTGCGAGCGTAGCGCGTCGCGATTCTTGGCAGTGAATGTGTTAAGACAGGTACAGTCTGCATCAAAAGTCACTGGGCAAACGAAGACTTCAAAAGTCTTTATTAAAAGTGAATAAGAGCCTTTAAAGACGTCAATTGCTGTCAATGCTGACTGTACTCTTCAGTAAATAGATGGGAATCTATACTGCAAAATGGAAAAATTGACGATATATTTATTAATAGACCGATCGATATAAGCCCGCAGGGCAGCCCAGACCCACAGGTTACATTGTTGCTCTCTTTCTGATCACTGGTGAACGAGAGTGACCGATGCTATGGTTAGGGATAACATTCACTTAATCAGAGAACCTGGCGATTCCCGGGAAACATTACAGACAACGCACTCAACCAATTTCCCGATTACACATGACCTAAAGAAATGAACACAGTCATTTGTTAAGGTCAATTGCTGGGGCTCCCTCTAGAATTGGAGTAAATTATGTATGCACAAAGAGAATAGCATGCGTTGGTAGTTATGTAATGAAGGTAATATAACTAGATGCACAGCTGATGACTTGAGCATCTTCAATAGGGATGACGACTAAGATTTTTTTATGATGTCATTCGAACCAGTTTTTGGAGAGGAACAAATGTTTGTATGGGAGTAACTACAATTAAAGAACATAAATACCCAAAAAAATGAGGCAAAGATTTACCTCGCTGGCGGTAGCGAAAAACGCTCCATACTAATAGACAGCTAATTGTGACGTCACAATATTGTTAGTACAAAGTATCGTATTATGGAAAATCAGGTAAATTGTTGTTTCGGTCGCGAAATACTGCGTTTAAGTACATAGTTGTCGTACAATTTTGTTTCTATAAAAGCGCAAGGATTCTATTGGTAACTTTAAATTTACTCTTGGAAAATAAAAAAAAATGCATATTTTTTCTTAACTTTCAAGGTTCATATCTTTTTACGATTTTAATCATATTTTATAATGTATACTTTATTACGATAATTCGATGGTTTACTATACATTTAGCATCACTACGTTATCAATTTGAACATGAGTCGTCATGCCTATATTGTTTGACCAACCCAATCACCGCCATGATACGCTCGTAGCGCTGTGGCTTAGCCCGTAGCAGCTTGATGTCGCTACGGTGTAGTCCGTAGCAGCTTGATGTCGCTACGTAGACCGTCCGTAGCGGTCTGACGTATACTGTCGTCGGTCGTCGGTCGTTATTGGCGCTGAACGAACAGAAATCTATGACCGTCGGCCGCCATCTTTGTGACGTCACAGCTATGTCCGTCTCCCTCTCCTATCACTAGAACCGGTAGATTCGTACTATGGAGACAATAAGGAACACATCCATACAAGTTTTAGGTATATAGAGGAGATCCTCTATATACCTAAAACTGATATGAAATCCTGAAGGAGACGACTTTTTGCGATATTGCCACTGCACTTAGATCACACGCTACAACCACTAAAAGAGGATTGTGGACTCTCATTTTATTGTTACTCCTAATGACGAAAGTCATATTCAAAATCTCAAAAAATTACGAAGACACAACCGTATTAATATTGCTTGAGATAGAGATAGAGAGAGAAGAAGACCCGTGAAGTTACGTACTCGTATCTCAAGCGTCATAGTAAATACGACAATTGTTTCATGTGAAGGTGCCTTTAGTGGAAAAGGTAAAGAGTTTACCCCATCTTAAAAGTTTGAACACTTATTGGTGATTTGTGTTACTCTTTTCTTTATGAGACTATATTTTTTATCCTTTTACTAGCAAACTCAACATTATTGATTACCTATTTTATTTGTTGTCATTATCGCACCCGTAACATAACCTAGCAATCTTAGCTTAGCGAAATAGTAGGCAAATTTGGACGGTTTAACGGTTCCTCTGTTGTCTCGTATATTTTTAAATGATGGTGTCATATGTCACCTCACTATCGACTAGGATGTCACAAATGCGGGTATCGCGTGTGGCCCATGACACGACAAACTATTTTTTTACCTAAACGGGTTACGTCATCTATTGAATTGAACCGTTCAATACTCCAAAATATAGTGGTGTTTGAATCAAGTTGTCTGATAAGCTTATTTCACACTACGTCACACTAGCCATAAACTCGCAATACAATACCTACCTACCTATACAGTGTGTAAGTCTAATACGGGCGATAAATTAAATCGGACATAATATTCATTAGTGTAATCATAAAGTAAAAGGTTTTTTTAAGTTGCAGGTCATTACGACCCCATAATTATTATTTTGTATATTTCTCAACAACAATGTACTGTAAACATGGTTGCGGTACCGAAATTCAAATGTTCATTAGTAACGTCAACGAGCGTTTAACGTGAGTGTGTTTGCATTACATTGCGGGCTGAATTATTTTGTATGGACAAAATTATGGTTGCAACTTTAAGTAAATGTTATCTAATTACCTTTACTTTGTCCTATACTAACCACCGTTAAGAGATTCGCCCGTATTAGACTGACACACTGTATAAACAGTGGCGGCGAGTGAACATTTTGAATGCGCAACCCCGAACAAAAAAAAAAATGATACTTAGAGTGTAGAGTTAACAATAGGCTTGACTAAAAATATTTTACCAAGCCGGTGGAAATCGGCATGTAAGGGCGCTCCGCCACTGCTTTAAAAAAATCTTATTCCTCATCACTTTGACGTCATGTTTAAACTGCCATAAGAAGTTGTCAAACGGTTGCACGCGACAAGGCATCAAGGTGTTTAGATATTTATGAATGCACCAGGCGCTGTACTTGTGTACCTACTCAGGCGAACCACCCTTAGCAATATTGAACGAGTTTTAGCTGGGGAAAACATTATTTCGTATGTCCGGATATCCGGATATCCGGGTATCCGGATGTTCTACTCTACAAGTCGCGTTTTTAACCAATTTCCGTGAAATTTCGTGAGGACTTGAGGAGGTTTGTTACTTTTTTTTTTGAATTCAGTTTTCGTTTGTGTACCAAATTTTTTTTTGGAAAAAAAGATTCCTTTGTGTTAGTATAGACATGTAATAGGTACTATATATTTCATGCAACCCTCGTCCCTGCTTGGCATCGTTTATGCATGCTTGTTAAGCCGTTTCCTACTCCCAGAATAGCATCAAATACCCCTTACATAATTAAAGAACTGAAATGGAGGTTCAACAAGGGCCGTTTATTTGTTTTAGAATTGCGGAAATACTTATTTGAGCTTAACAGTTGAGCCTAATTTAACAAAAGTACAAAACCCACAACTGAACGAGGGAATGCAGTTTTCAGATTCAGCTTGAGCCAAAATTCTTCCGTATGTCCGGATATCCGGCAGTCCTATTCAATTTTTTTTAAGTTTTATTCAGAAAACTTGCTCCAGCAAAAAATACTATATAATCAATGAACCTGCGCCCAAAATTTCTCAAGAATCGGTGGAGAAATGCGACATGTAGAGGAAATCAGCTGGACAGCTGGACAGCGGGACGGACACCGGACATACGAACGATTTTCGAGACCAAGCTGGAGCATAGAACTTGGTTCGCTTCGCTCGTTCGTTCGATTATACCTATAAGTAGACATTTTTGTAGATGAAATTTATTCGAAATATATAAAAAAAGACCGGGTTGCATTCCAAGAGTGCCGGCAGAAGTGAAAACTCAGACACACCTTAATAGCTCAATATCACTAGTTATAGTCTTACATGCAATGCAATCTGTATGTATTTTAACGACAAAATTAATGTTAATGTTTGCACGTCATATTTTACCGCGTCAGTGTACGAGTAATTCAGGCTTTATTTATACATATCTCCCAGCAAACGTGTGCCAGTATCTGACAATTGTGTCAATAGAAAATAACCTGTTTCTGATTCGTGACGATATGAACCGTTGACGGACGAAATTTTATGTAGGGTTCATATCGTCACGTTTTATGTGCCAAAGTCAAGAGCATGTTAGAATTTGACGTAAAGAAATAGTTTGATGTGCAAGACATATAAATGGTCACATTTTACGTAGATAGGCGTACGTAGGCGGCATACCATGTTAAGGTAACGGGCCATAATTTCGTGCTAGTACGTCATTTCGTTATTTTTGTTTTTGACGCTTATAATAAGCAACTCTAACATTTTTTATTGACATTTATTTTCTAAAGTATATTATACAAGATGATAATTATTACATTAACTAAATTAAATTAAAGCTAAGTTAAATCTAAAAAAGGCCCTCGAGGCATTGTACCGAGGATGCTGGCGGCATTTCCTCGCTGAATTGCAATGCTGATGCGTTGCGCAAGAAAACCGCCAGCTCTTCGGTCACCAGTTACGTCAACCAGACGTTTCGCGATTTCCGCAAATAACTTTTGCGCACTGGGACCCCATGGACCGAGGGTCTCGACGCCAAAAGGTACAAAGTTGTACTCTCTGCCGAGGCCTCTATATTTAATGTGTTTCAGATTTTCGGCATTTTCCGCCGCTGCACCCGCTTTAGAAGTAGTCCGTTGGAGGTGGGACGGTGCCAGTGTGTCTACACAGGTAGCGTCCGACACAAGCATCCGTCCCAAACTCCACGGAACCAGAGACACTCCATCAGGTCTTTTGCCATCATCTCTGACAATGCCAGGCGGCTCAAGAAGAGCAGGCACATTGATGGTGGCAAGAGACCGGCGAATTATGTCATTAAGAGTCGCATGTCTTGCAAAGCGGCCTGCACTTTTTTGACAACATAGTCCGTGGTGACCCAGTCGGTCCACGTCTGTGCCACAAGGGCATATGTGTGGAGTGCATAAAATTTCGAATCGGCTCATCAATGACGGAGTTCTGAGGTAACAAACATTGGAAATAATAATTTAAAAAAAAATACAGTCGAATTGAGAACCTCCTCCTTTCTTTTGGAGTCGGTTAAAAAGATCACACAACACAGGCCATAAATTGTTAAATTGATTATATTCTGACTTGTAAATGAGATGTACATTTATCAATAAATAATCTGAAATCTGACATCCGAAAACGTTTCATGTTGGGCCACAAATTACACGCGTGATTGATTGGTTTCAACCAATAGCTATTGTCAATTCAGGCGACCTATGTTATTGATTTAAATAGGTGTCCCACAGTCTTGCCCTATCCAAAGTCACGCTAGGAGCATGTCAATATTGTCGCCGCTGGGGAACGTTTGCTCAGCAAACACACGTTCGATCTCCGATATTGGCGGTGTTGCCTCGGTGGCAGGGCAATGTAAATATGATAGGGAATAGTTTATTAAAATACGTTTATTATTGAGAAAAATATTATTTCTGTAGATGCAGGGGAGGGGTTATACTATTTATTATTTATTTATTTGTTACTAAGAATTCTACAAAACACTAACACTATAATCCGTCTCGGTAGACCACGTAGGAGATGGCGAGACGAGCTTGACGTCTTTGACCAAGACTGGTGGGAGTCCGCCTAGGACAGGGATATGTGGAAGAAAAAGAGAGAGGCGTTTGCCCAGCGGTGGGACGGGTAAGTAATACGAGGTATAACAACTTATCATATAACGGTCATAATATATACGCTCACTGCGTATAAGTTTGTATAGTATAACGTTCATTGCACATAACGAACGAAAGGTATAATGTCAAAATATATAATTTCGTAAAGTATAACGTACTTTAGATATAATATCAATTGATATATTGATTAAAGCGTATAATATGCATAACACCTAAGGTTTATAACATATATTATTCAATTTATCTAACATCAAAAAATATAATGCTCGTATAGTATAATCGCCTTCAGTCATTTTGGCATCATCGCTTGAATCAGATCATTGATAAGGTGAAACCTGGTTTTTATCACTTTGCAATGGAGCTTCTACAGGAGAGTATTAAAATTATGGGGGATATAGAAAAAATAAAAAATGGTGAACTGGCTGCTAAGCGTAAAATAATGCATATAGAACAGGAGCGCAATATCGATAATATACTAAATAAAAAAGGAGCATATACTGAAAATGTGAATTTCTTAGAGCGATACCCTCAAATTTGAGTTTGAAAAAAAAAACATTAAACGTTTGTAAGATTGAAATTAAATTTATTATGATATCACGCCAATTATTTTAACCTAACCTTACCTAACCGCCAGCGTGTCGACGCCACCCCGCTTCGCGGGGTGTCTATTTCCGCTCTAAGGGACCCAAGGCAACCCTAACCTAACCTGCAGGTAATACCATTGTTAAGAGTATTTGTTGTTTTTTACTGCGTGGGGCTTCGCCCCCCGAGCCTTCTTTGTGGCAGGCTCCGCCCCCCGTAGCCCCTTTTCCTGGCTACCCTAACCTAATTGTCTGTATGATAATCCTTATACGAAAATATACTATGCGTTATGATCGTTATACGTTATGTATGTTATACGAAAAGATATTATATGTTATGATCGTTATATGTTATGTATGTTATACGAAATGAAATCAGTCAATTTGAGTGTTATAGAAAAAAACGTTATGTAATATGATTATTATGGCAATTGACCGTTATTCCTTATAAAAGTATTGGTATTGTTGTTATAGCAAACGTTCATTATATCTTGTGAACGTTATTAATATGAAATTATATATATTGTTATTATATCTCGTGGGACGTACCCGGTGGGACACTTAGGCTCATAATACTAATACTATGATCTAATGATCAGCCACTAACCTGGCCTCCCGTATAGTGTCGACCCAGTGCACGCAGTCGACCTCCGATGCGGCGCGCAACTCGTACTGGCGCTGACTCTCGCGCCGGTACGAGATCGTGAAGCAGAACTGGAACAAACAGTTTCATTTAGACTGGATTGTATAGAGAACGTCTTACGCCTAAGCTGTGATTGTTCAATGAGTTGTAATATTGCGCATTTACGCACGATATTTACGCATAAATTTTAATCCAGCAACCTTGTCGCCTGAAAGTGCGGGGTACTTTGCGTCAGAATTATCGGGTTTGACGCAAGCTGGATGTATGAAGTTACTGGACTAAATATTAAGGCATATAGAAACAACACAATCATGTCTAATCTCATATTCAACAGTTCATTCTTGCATACATTATTGCCTGCTTAGATGTTTAGTCATATGTAGGCAATGCTAATAACTTACAAGGACAATAATATGTCCTGTGTGGGTGTCTATGTGGTTTTATGTCTGGTTCTTTTACCGTTCAGGCAATTCGACTCTGGAACGCTCTTCCGCTAACTATCCGTCAAGCACAAAGCAAATTGACTTTCAAGCGCAAGTTACGCAAGTATCTTTCTGATAAGCGCGTAGCATAGTTGTCACCATAGTATTTTTTCACTAGGTACAAAAGGTAGTAATATGTATATATAATTAGTATATATAATTTTGTATATGTGTATGTTTTATTTCAGTATGTAATTGATAAAAGTTTATCTAAGTTTTCATTTAAATTTAAATGCCTGCACCTTCTTGTTTCTGTTTTGCCCAATGGTTGACTGGTAGAGAATGCCTTATGGCATTAAGTCCGCCATTTGTACTTTATTTTGTATTGTGCAATAAAATTTAAATAAATAAATAATAATGAGATGATTGGTGATGCAAACGACATGATAAGGATATTGGAGCTGATCTGCTCACCTCAATAACAACAAGGTGTACAAACGCCAACACAGTTCACTTAGGTACCATCCTGTATTATAGAACCTCATTACAATGCATATAAAGTGCACGGATGGTCAATTAACCGTTTTGTCGATAGTACTATTGCCCCGTGAACATATAGAATGTAATAATGATGGAAAGATAATAATGAGTGAATGACGGTTAGAGCATTATAATGATTATAATGACGTACCCAAGCAGCGGCCCGCTCCGAGATTTGCTAAGACGCTCGCTAGAGACCCTTCAGCATCAGAACCCCTGTGGGTCGTGTGTCTTCTTAGAACATCAGGGTTACTACTATAATGACGTTAATGATTATAGTGATGGCGATATTTATTAGTGAAAACGAATTAAATAATGATGTGTCTATTAATTATTGAGGTAGTGATGAACAGAACACAATAATGATGATGAATGACAATGATGATACAGATAACGGTAAGGACATGATTAATGATACTCCAACGTCTCGCATGCAATAGGAACTCTCCAGCAACATGACCCCTCAGTACCTTGTGGTGTTCGCCGTCTCGTAGTAGAACAGTAACTATAATAAAATAACGTTGTTCATTGACAGCATTCATAAAGATGATAATCATGATAAGATCAGTGAGGTAAGGGGAAAAAATGAATATGTCTAGTAAGGAACCTAGGGAGATATACTTAAGCGTACAAAAGTCAGAAGTAGACAGTGACAAAACGGATAATGATGTGAGTTTAACAATGATAATGTCAATTATTGTGAAGATCAAAGTCAAAAGTCGAAATCATTTATTTGTAAACATAGGTACTTACTCGTATATGGATGGTCCAAAAACAAAAACTTGAAATTATGTACCACCTCCACCTGTACATGTTTTGCCATTATACCCCAGGAAAATTACGTTTTTTTTCAAACATTAATTTATAACAGCGTTTTTTTCGTTTGTTTAATTTTGAAATGTTATTCTAAGATGCCTTATCCAAGAATCCACCAAAATTTCCATCGGGAAGTAAATATATAAAAATAAATGACACATCCATTATGTTTTTTGTGTGATTTATTTATTATTCTTGAAGAGCTCCTGTAAATTAACCAAAATAAAAATTAAAATATCTATTGATATTTTTCCTCTTTTTTCAGGAATTGGTTAAATATCGATTTTTTTGATGACTAATATTTTGGTGGATTTAGAGTCTACGTAATTAATAAAGTGATAATATATCAGTTACACGCAAAAAAGCTGCTGTTATGAATTATTTCCAAATTTGCATTTTTTTCCATACTAATGAAAATAAAGTGCTTGGGCTATTAAGGCATACAATTATTTGACAAGATGGAGCATGCTTCTAATTTACAAGTAATAGGTAGGTAGAAATAGAAGATGATAAAGATAGCTAGAAAATGATTTCATTAAGAATTATAGTGCAAATAATGGACAGGATTATGATGAATATGACACAGAGAAAGTCGTACCCCCACAGCGGCTCGCTCCAGTGGCTTGCTGAGCCGCTCGCAGAAGGATCCCTCCAGTAGCAGAACCCCAGTTGGCCTCGTGTTGTTCTCTGATTCGTAGTAGAACAGCAGGTTCTGGTGAAAAACGGCAGGGTTATGTTTTTTAACACTTCGGTGGCGGACGAAAGCTTGGAACGGTTAATCGTTTAACCGACTTCAATTACTGAATTACTGAATTACTAGTGCTGAAACCAAATATGAACATTTCCACATTTCCTTTCCGCTTTACCACATGAACATTGATTATTACAGAAAACAACCAAAAAAAGCTACGCAGGCCGATAACATTTGAGGAGTTCCGTTGTTTTATCAAGGAAGATGATTCTGAGAGGTTCATTAGTTGCTATTTCTCAACGGAATCATATCACAATTTGTGACGCACTTTAATAGATTTAAATAAATCATTGGGGAGTTCCAGGAGACATCTGTGGTCTTCATCATAAGTTGCACTTCACTACATTTGCGATTTCCGAGTGTAAATACACGAGTTATGATGGACAATACCAAAATTACTACATGCGTGCCTAATATATTTGAGGAGTTCCCTTTCTTTCTTTCATAAATGATGGAGTTCTGGGGTAACAAATATTTAAAATAATGACAAAAAATAAAAAATACAACAAAATTGAGAACCACCTCTTTTTTTGAAGTCGGTTAAAAAGAGGGAGTCCTTTGCCCATCAGTGGCTATTAATACAATATAATATACAGTTAGTGCATTTTGTCACGGGGGTTTCCGTCGAAGCCGCTTCAATAAGTATTAAACGTCGCGTAACCCAATTCGGCTGTAACTCGGCGCACTCAGGAAATAGGGCGGTTCCCTGAGGACGAGGATATTTACGACTTCGTTAGCAGCGTGTACGTGTCGCTGATACGCCTTCCTTGAAATATGCTGATGTCGCGATGAACACGCGTGCGAAGCAACGGGAAAAAAAAGCGGCGACATTTTGTCTCACGGGAGTTTTCTATACAAAAGGTCCTTTATCAAACATCAACTATGTTTGAAGACTACAAAACTCAAACCATGCCATAAGCTCAAACATATAGCTCGTGCTTATTCGTTTAGTTAAGATTGTCGCGTTTAGTTGCTGTATAGGCTGTTATTCGCTACGCGCTAACGTGGCTCACCCTGCCGGTCACCGAAACTTGACGCCTTGTGACGCTTGGTTACTACGCATGGCGGTGTCAAGATATATTTGTGGGTGAGCATTAAGGTGAGCAAGAAGTTACAGAATTGGGGGGCTGGTAGTGACAACGCTCACTGCGCTATTAGGTGCGAACGTTTGTGTCGCCGCCCGGCGGTGCCAGCAGCGATCGTTAAAAATAATTGGAGTTCAAAATACTTGACAGCGGCACGGCACGCGCCACGCACAAATGTATTGTACAAGGGATCACGCGGCTGTGCACAGCATGCGCCCCAGTGGGGCAGCCAGTGTACAATATTTGGGACTGGTCTTTTGACAGTTCCAATATGATGTAAAGAGTGATGTGGCTAGAGTAAATCGATTGTCATAATATCCGATTACGATTGATGATGGCTAATAAAAGGAATCGATTGATTACTGTGTAATAATTATTTTTAGGAAATCAAATAGAGAGCATATACACTGTCGTCTGCTAGCACAAGACTAGTGATGGGTCGTTACCAGTAACTTACTCAAAGTGGGAATATTCCCGGTAATGCTACCAGTAATGTTACCCCAGATCGGTAACATTGAGAAACTTTGAAAAAAATATTAGAATTGTATACGTTTTATTGTCTTAAATACTTAAATACATAATAATGCTATTATTTACAGTCGTAATACAGTCAAGGACTCTCTGAGAGAGTAAATTCCCAATGTTACCGGTAATATTCCCAATATTACCAGGTATTTTTCCAAAGTTACCGGGAACATTACTATCTGGAAATAATAATTAAAATAATGCTTAACTGTGTAAAATAAAAGAAAATATGTGTACAGATCATGAAAATCACAATCAACATTTATTATAGTAAAAAATGATCACAGTTTTATATAAATTAAATAACGCAGAAATTCCTTTTTGTGTGTCTTCTTCCGCGTAGATTTTTGATGATGACGAAGATATTTTATATCTTCGTCATCATAGGTAAGTAAATTTTATTCTTAGTTAAAATTAAAATGGTCTAGCCATATATTTCAGACAGTGGCAGACACTGATATGCAATTGTTAAAGAATGTTTAAAGAATTTCCAATCAGATTACGGGAATTTTTGCAGAATGCTTAATACTTATTCCGTCAGTTACCTGATGTTTTAATCTGATTTTAATCTTTGGCAAAAATGACTCTGCAAGATATATATATATATATATATATATATATATATATGCAAGGATTTGGAACTAGAAAATGGGGATCTTAGTTATTATGAGTGAGATTTAAAAAAAAGTTAGATATCGTAAGGCTGTTAAAACAATCTTTAACTCAGCACTGGAAATCGAGAAATGGAGACAGGTTAATGAAGAGTATATCTTTAAAAAATCCAGTGTTCCCCGTAACACAAAACCTCCAACCTCTTTTAACCCCCATTGGGATAGAATTTTCTTAAACGCTGAAATTACTTTTTTTTGTATTTTAATAAGTGAACTTTCTACAAAGTTTCAAGTCTCTTGTTCAAAAAATAATGTTTCCCCCATACAAACATTGCACCCCCATTAGACCCCCTTAGGGGTAGAATTTTCTAAAACGCTGAAATTAGTTTTTTTGTATCTTAGTAAGTAATTTTTCTACAAAGTTTCAAGTTTCTAGGTCAAAAGGAAAAGTTTCCCATACAAACTTTGCACCCCTATTTAACCCCCTTCGAGGTAGAATTTTTGAAAACGCTGCCTGCTGTTTTTTTGTATTCTAGTAAGTATTACTACAATGTTTCAAGTTTGTAGCTCAAAAAATAAAGTTCCCTCTTTGCATCCCTATTTAACCCTCTTAAGGGTAGAACTTTCTTAAATGCAGAAATTACTTTTTTTGTATTCTAATAAGTAATATTTCTACAAAGTTTCAAGTTCATAGTCTCTAGGTCAAAAGGAAAAGTTTCCCGCATACAAACATTGCACCCTTATTTAACCCCCTTAGGGGCGGAATTTTCTAGATGGCTGTAATTACTTTTTTTGTATCTTAATAAGTAATCTACAAAGTTTCAAGTCTCTAGCTCAAAAAAAAAGATTCCCCCATACAAACTTTGCACCCCTATTTGACCCCCTTAGGGAGGTATTTCCAAAAATCCCTTCTTATCCCTAGCCCACGTTATAAAAATATAACCTAAAGTACAAAACTCTAGTTTAAAAAATAATGTTTCCCCCATATAAATACTGCACCCCTAGTTAACCCCCTTAGGGGTGGAATTTTCTTAAAGGCAGACATTGTTTTTTTTGTATCCTAAATTCTAATGAGTAATCTTTCTACAAAGTTTCAAGTTCATAGTTCATAAATTAATGTTTCCCCCATACAAACATTGCACCTCTATTTAACCCCCTTAGGGGTGGAATTTTCTAAAACGCTGAAATGACTTTTTTTGTATCTTTATAAGTAATCTATAAAGTTTCAAGTCTCTAGCTCAAAAAAAAAGATTCCCCCATACAAACTTTGCACCCCTATTTGACCCCCTTAGGGAGGTATTTCCAAAAATCCCTTCTTATCCGTATTTCGAAAGTTGTACACAACACTGCAGAAGGTGCAAGTGAAACTAATTTTATTGTTTATATTATTTTCTGTAAAATGACTATACACTTGACTTTTGGGCTTCATTGTAACACATCCACTATCCGGTGTTGTATGTACTTCTCTAGTTATCACCAATAATACGTTCACTCTAACCCGTGTTTTAGATAAGACTAACCCCCTGAGCAGGGTTCCAGGTAGCAAATTGAGATAAGAAACAGATTGAGTGAAAGAGAAAACAGATGCCTAGCGTGAAAGATATATCTATGCATGTACCTATTGTACCAACATAACTTGTTGCGATAAGAAAATGACTTTTAGACCTTATTTTATCTCATATAAATCATCACTATCATCAGTTTTGTATCTTACCATCTTTTGGGAATGTTACTGGTAACATTGGTAACTTACTAGTAATATTCCCAAATGGAAACTTACTGGTAGCGGGAATGTTCCCGCTGCCCATCACTACACAAGACAAGTGTCCTGTAAGTAAAGAGAGAGACTGATAGTGCGAGAAAAATTGAGCGAGCTTGCGCGCCGTGCAGAAATCAATGCCATATTTTCAAACGCAACATTTTGCACAATCAAATATGTCGGTTTCGATCGATTTTTTTTTTTGGTTCACCAGCAATTGTTTACACTGTTTACACTAACAAAATTATATTAACGATGTACTATTGCTAAGTGTAACAATCACTTAAAGGTAAACACCGCAAGCAATATATTAAAAAAAAGCCTTAGCATTAACAAATCCAAATTATACAAAGGTTTTGCTTAACTTGTTAGTATTATATAACAAAATGATTTAAAACTATTTTGTGTTCGTCACTCACTTTTTAAGAAATTACTATTATTATCGTGACAGTAATTAAATAATACATTATTTGATTCATATCGATTTTTTCAAAATTGACAGAATCCAATCGATTAAACTAAAAACTAAATTTAAAAAAAAAACAAGTCGTAGGACGTAATGGTTTGCATACCGAGTTTTCTATACAAATATAAGTCGTAAAAAAATATTACAATCATTTTATAAGTGCTAAAAACAGCGTGCATGGAGATTGAACTTTGTTTTGTAACTCGGAAGCTGTTGAAACTTTTTTTATTATTTCGATGAGCAGTGCCAATTTACGTTATATGAGTGTCGCGATGTGTCAAAAGACCAGAGGCCCTAAGGCGGAACGAAAACGAATTTCGTTCGTGTATTTCCCTCTCTGTGGCACTTGCTAGTTCGAGCGACAGAGACGGAGACACCCGTACGAAGTTCGTTTTCACTTCGCGGTAGCCCCTCAGTTCCAAATCTCGAACACTGTATGTACTAAGTATTTACTTACACGAGACGGCGTGTACACGTTTACACGTTTAGGGTGAAAGTGAGCGTTCGGAAGAAAATACTTCAAGATAAGATCGTGCAATTTTAAAACTCCGACGTCTTAACCTTTTTCCCTCGTAAAAAGGAACAAAGAAAGGCACTTTTCCTTATATTATTGGCAAGCCTTATTCGTGATTCCATGTCGCCTCGTGCGTACGTACGTAGGTATTTACTTGACGAGACCATTTGGCCCGATCGGTTCCCGTGCCCAGAATAACAATGAAGGTTAGGTGGAAGTATTTTTGACTTGTTATTTGTTTATCCGATCGCCTCATATTATTATTAAAATTAATATATATATATATGTCACTGTATGTTTCTTTCCATATCCCGGTACCATGGGATCCCGGATCTATGGAAGGCATGCGTGGGGCCGAAACCACGAAACCAACAGCGCAGAGGCCCTTTAAAACCAAATTATTATTATTATTACGACCGCTTTAGCCTAGTCGGTAGTGACCCTGCCTACGAAGCAAGAGGTCCTGGATTCGAATCCCGGTAAGGGCATTTATTTGTGTGATGAGCACGAATATTTATTCCTGAGTCATGGATGTTTTCTATGTATTTAAGTATTTATTTATCTATATAAGTATGTTTATCGTCGTCTAGTACCCATAGTACAAGCTTTGCTTAGTTTGGGACTAGGACGATTTGTGTAAGATTGTCCCCTAATATTTATTTATTTTATTTTATTTTATTTATTATTCCCATATCTCGGGACCATGCATGCGGTTGCGGACTTTTGAAGGCATCCTTTGTTTATATCATTTTATTCGCCAAATAAGTAATTTTCGGTTCGTAGAACGTGAAACCCTTAAAACGGCCGACACGCAAAAATGCAAATTGCCTGCTACCGTATTCCCTTTACGCAAATAATTAGATGGTACGGAGCATTGCTAAATGATTGTTGAAAAATTGTCGCTATTATTTTAAATGCTTTTAGCGTAAAAAGGTTTTAAGCCGTAAACCATAAAGTTCCTAAATTGATAGGTACCTATTTCGTACATTATTTTAACGTAATGATTTCCGAGTTTTTCACATCTTTTTTAGCTTTAAAACGTTTTAGCGGTTGTTTCTGGTGTATAATATTATAATACTATATTTCAACAGTCATTATTTTGTAAGGGTAGAAAATTTGCTTCATGAAAAAATCGAGTTTAAGGAACTTGAAATCGCTAATGACTTAAGACTCTTAAGAGTCATCCTGATTACACTAACGTAGCAAGTATTGCTATTTTTAATACCACGTTGGTGGCAAACAACCGCACAGCCCGTCTGATGGTAAGTGGACACCGTAGCCTATGGACTCTTGCAACTCCAGGGGTGCCGACCCGACCCTTTAAATAAGTCTACACTTAGGCCCAGCGTGGGTAGGCCCCCCACAAGGTGGACTGATGACCTGGTAAAGGTCGCGCCGCTGGATGCGGGTGGCGCAGGACCGGTCATTGTGGCACTCTGGGGGAGGCCTATGTCCAGCAGTGGACGTCTTTCGGCTGTTACGATGAAACGCGGCCATGCTAGCCAGGCTGATGACCGTAAACAAGCGTTTCCGACCATGAACTGACTTGCAACCCTGACCGACAGTGATCCGAATAATTAAATTTATAAACTGTGTAACGTGTCACGCGAACCGCACATAAGCGAGGAGATAGCGTAATAGGTGGAGTCTACAGGCCACATGTGAAAGGGTAAATGCCCCAATACATGGCGCTATTAATTAATGGGTGTCAACTATGGGCGTTAAGGTGTCACACGCTGGGATGTTTACTTTGCTGTTTCCGGTTTACAAACTGATGAACGCAGCGCAAATATCGACAAACTAAGCTCGGGTGAACGTGTTTTGCACTGGGCAGACTGGCCAACACAGCCTACTCCCCCTACTCGTACGTACGTGAGAAGGCTGTGTGTATTGGTCAGCCAGAGATGCGGGCCCGCGCGGCCGACTCTCAGCGCGGATTCGTAATGCAAATTTGCAAAAGCGAGTATGGACACGTATAAACGTGTCTCAGCTGTCAGATTTGGTGGCCATTTTTAACACGGAATTTCATATAGACAACGTATCTACCTCTTTTTTATATAACATCATTGCCCCATACCATACCCAGAGCGGCGGTGTTACTATGATTGCGGTGGAGAATTCTTAGAATATGCAAGTTATGCTACGTATTTACGGCACCTATTATATATCGCCGGATATGATCGAGCCTCTCTCGATTTACACGTCTTATTTCCCTCGTATCGGTGTCGCGAATCATGTCAGTTGATGATATCGCGAGGACTAACTCATGGTCGGAGCGTGTTATACCGCCTTAAGTTAAGAGATTATTTACTCTGGCAAGGTTGTGTTATATTTGTCATTGACGGTATTCGAATGTCTTCTGCGTATTTAAACGTGTAACGCCTGTGAAGTGTGACCTCTTTTACCGTCTACCATGGATGGGCGAGGATCGAAGTACACTGAAGTAATCTCAACGAGGAATTGGAGACTACACAGCTGGACCCTCTTGAAAGCTAAGTGTCTTGGTTCTTAGTACCATATTCGTTCTGTATTAGAGTTATTGTTCCACTATAATTGTGATCCGTAACATGCATACTCTAGATGGTGCCTACGAGTAGTATTTCCTGATTCCACTGTCATGTAATGATAATAACATGCTCTCAGTAGCCTGAGCATGAGTGTAGACAAAACGTGGTGGAACAAAGACGTAATATGTGGATAGAAATGTACCCCTAGGAGAATACGATACTTTAAAGGACAATGAGCATTGACACGAGACATAACGACTGACCGATACCAGTATGACATAGTTGAGACTGCTAGTATGTATAAGGACAATACGAGACAATATAGAGAGAAAACCCATCTATAGTTGCTCGGCCGATAGGCGAAACCCTCAGACAAGAATATGAGGGCATGCACCTTTGTGACTAGCCTCCCAGAGTGTAAGATGTTGTCAGTATGAATTGAGATGTGCGAGACGATTAGTATATTTACATAAAGTAGTACGTTTCCAGTCGTTAGGTAGTTAGAACTTATATGTGCTAAGCATCTGAGACCTGAGTGATGGTGTTATCATATAACACTCAACCAACAGGTGTGGCAGACAAGTCCAGCAGAGAGCGTAGCAGAGCGAAGCAGAATTCTATGGATTGCGTTAGAGGATTTAAGGTAGGATTCAAAGTGATATCTCCTTAAATCATATTCAGACATTGTCGTGACATCCTCAAGTAACGCAATCCGATTGTATTAAATGAGAGCTAATAACATGTAATTAACATGTAATATACAGGATGTGACGACAATCGGCATCCTACATCAGTATACTTACCTATCTTAGAATACAGTTACCTTCAGCATCCAGAGATACAATCTTAGTTAGGGTTGGCACCTTCATAAAATGTACTTGGTATTTTTAAAGATGTATTTTCGGTAGCTTTTTAGGTAGGTTAGAAACCCATATCCCATATTAGAAGCTACGGTACCCTAGTGGTTCGGGCATGCGGCTGTCAAGCGGCGGTCGTGGGTTCCAATCCCGGCTCGTACCAATGGATTTTTCGGAACTTATGAACGGAGTGTTTACCATTAGCTTTTCGGTGAAGGCCTGTACGAATGTAAATGCCAATAAGGTATAGTTTTCCCTCTGGGTTCGAAGGTCATTTTCGTAAAAACTTATTCTATGCCATTTCATGGGATTGGGTGTCAAAGTGGACCCCGGGCACCTTTAGGGCATAACCGGGAATAATGCTAGGAGGATTATGAGTTTTTACCCAAAAAATTATTCCAAAAAAGTAATTTATAATTCCATGGAATATATATCATAAAGGTCGTAAGTCGCAACGTATGTAAAGGTACCTACACATAAGTCCAATAATAGTGGCATATTGAATGTTTTTCACCTAGGCGTTATAATTCGTATTTCGATCGTTTTAGCTACTTTTTCATTTAACGATCCCATTGGTGGCAACCCTGGCGAGCAAAAAGCCGAGCGAATAAATACGATACGTAAACTTGCAGTGGCATTGTCTTTTGCCCCGGTAAGGGTTCCGTGCGGGGGAAAACATGGTTTCACATGGATCATTCAGATGCACAAGGATATTGCAAATACGTAAATTTGTCTGTACCTTTTCAGGCATTAGCTACAGTATTAAGATTTGGTATGGAAGTCCCGGCGAAGGCCGCCCTATGATACCTACCTAGTTTTCAACCCAAAAATCATCTAGAAAAACATGTCTGCTAGCAAAACTGGCCGACTGTCCAGACAAGTGGCTCTCAAAATCGATTCTTGTCTCACTCGCGATTAGAAAGAGAAGGCTAGACATTATTTTCTCGCGTCGCATCTTGAAGTCAATTGTGATAGTCTCAGACACTGCGACAAATCGCTAGACGGGATAATCTATCCAACTCTTTCTAATTTGCGCACAGTTCGAAAGAGACAAAAAGCACCAAGCGACGTGCCTTGGAAGCACCTTGTGCTCTCTAGATGGACCGAATTAGAGGCAGAATATTTCTATAAAAAGTATTAAACACAGCCTAATTACTAAAGTACATAAATATTTAGGTACTGTAATTTAATATAATGTATTATTAATTCTAAGAGGCCGAAAGGTTAAAGAGGCAAGGGATAAAAGTACTAATTTAATATATAAATTGAGGCTAAACCGCTGGCAAAGTTTATTTACAAAGCCATTCATTACTACCCCCGATGGAATAAATTAAGTAAGTGTTTAAAAATATAAAGTTCCAAATTACCAAGTTATTCTAAATAGGTAGTTAGTTTAATTGTCTACTGCGCTAATTATTACACAGAGATACTCTGTGAGGGAAAGGTTCTTAGCTTTGGAAGTTGGCATGTAGGGTATCTCTCAACCAATTAAAAAAAATCTTTCACAAGTGTGTATAGAAAAGGCCTTTTTGAAAGAAAGAAAGAAAATAAGTTTATTTCGCAAAAATACAGAATATGATACAGCATTCAATAATATAAATTTGACATTTCGTGAGATGCGACAAAGGAGTCCAGGGAGGGTTTGGATGGACGGATGCTATAGTTTATTCTGCTAGTTTGCCTGCGTTGCAATACGATGGCGAGGCAGCGCTAGCAGCTAGTCATATTTATATTTCCAATTTAACCAAGACGAACAAGTTTCTGACGACAAAATTGTGAAACATTTATGAATTTAAGTAGGTACTTTCCATAACCATCGACTATGTATCAAGACGATTCTAGCAAGCCTAAACACGATGCGGTTTTCTTTGTTTTTTTGCTAAAGGTACTTTTGGGTTCTATCGCCAGCGGGGCTAGGCACAACTGATGCCGGGAAAGATCTCAGATCTGCCCTCCTTTTTCTAATTTGCACGGTGCGAGTGAGACAAGAGACGCTCAGTCCCGCGCGAAGCGACTGAGCAGCAAGTTGTGCTAGACGTACTGAACCCGGCCACAACATCCAGCGGGAGCGGAACAGCATACGTGGGAGCGAGAGGCCTCGCTTCGATTCGCTAATTAATACCAGTGTGATAGTGGTCCCGCGACCAAGGATGTTGTGACACATCCAAACATCGGAAAATCTCAGATGTAAATAATCCTGTTACAAGAATGTGTCGCTTATATTTACAACGAAACCGTTACCGAGAATCCGTCCATAGACATATTTAAACCCTCGTTTAAAAAAACTACCTTCTGCAGGAGGGCTGCGTTCACACTAACCAATTTTACTGTCTAAAGTGTTTGTGTTTTGTTTTTGGTTAGTTTAGTTTTTAGTGGTTTTTGTTTAGTTTCGATTAGTTTAACACATCTTACCTCATTAGCGCCCTTACTTTGCCTTACATACGCGGTTAAGGGCGGTTTGCATCCCTTGCGATTACAGACCGACCAACGTCAAATATGGCGCCGATATATCATTCCATAGAAACTTGACAAACGTTCCATATATGTAATCAGATTCGAATCAAACTCTGCTCGCGATGACAGACGGTTTGGTGCAACTCAGACCTGTACGCTTACCATGAGATTGACAATGACGACTTACGCTAACGAGTATCCAGTTTTCTATCTGTGCATCTCTATTGCACTTTGACAGTACGAGCGGGATGCACAGATAGAAAACTCGATACTCGTTAGCGTAAGCCGTCATTGTCAAACTCATGGTAAGCGTACATGTCCCGTTTAGTAATAACTACAACTTAGAAAAGTTGAAAAACCCCCGACATTGTCATTTCAAAGTTCATATCTCAAAAACGGCCGAACAGATTTTCATGAAACATAGCTAAGAACACTCGGGATAAAATTAACTGACACAAATAAAACCGCATTCAAATTCATCCGTTCGGGAGCTACGATACCACAGACAGATACACAGATACACAGACAGACACGTTAAACTTATAACACCCCGCTTTTTGCGTCTGGGATTAAAACTGCGTCAGCTACTCGCCACTTACCTGTGACTTACCCCCTGGCAGATAAGTGTCTACGCCAGCATACAATCTTTCAATCCTACGGAACCAAGAACTCACCCGACTCTCGCTTACCCACCATTCCTGAGTTTATTATGTTTCCAATCCGAAGCCTGCCTTTTACTGAGACCAAAGCAAAGGAAATGCGGCCCCGTCTCTGCCATTTGTTCATGCGTACTCATAATATAAGTAGGTAGGTCTTATACATTACGAGAATCTGCCCGAGACTCCGTCCGCGTGGAACTCGTTTATATCGCAGCTCCATACAAACTTTTATCCCCCCATTTTACCCCCTTAGGGGATGATTTCGGGGATAAAACTATCCTATGTAACTCTCCATCCCTTAAACTATCTCCACTTAAAAAATCACGTCAATTCGTCGCTCCGTTTTGCCGTGAAAGACGGACAAACAAACAAACAAACAAGCTTTATAATATTAGTATGGATATGGATGGATGGATAAGGTTCGCAACTTTCAGTCTGTATTGTACGAGGGGTGATCAATAAGTTTTGAGAATCGGCATAAAAAACAGAAGTTATCCGTTATATATCATTTTTAATTATTAAATACACTCCTTATTAGTTTACTTACCTAAATAATATATTAAAAATGTTTTAATTTTGCTTCATATAAATAAAAACTATGGATAGACGAAATGAAGACTAGTTTTTACATCGACGCAGTTGCACCGATTTTATTGAGGAGTTTTCAATATCTTAGAATAAGGAGTAATAGTAAAAGAGTTGGTCTGGATTACACTGTAGGTAACTAGTTTTATAGAAGTCACAAGCCTGAAAAACAGCCCTGGTAATCAGCAAGCTCGGCCAAGAAAAAAACTCATACAATAGTTTTTTTTTCTTTGGTTTTGTCTGAGCCGGCCTCACTTAATTGCTATAAAATTATGATGTATTACTCTCCCTTCATATTTGTATTCGTATATTTGTCACCTAGGTTCACCCTGCTTAAAAAAATATATAATATGTTGACATGAGTTTTATTTATTAATTTCGTGGCATCAAAATAAATAAACTTTACATTTTATTATATTTTTTTTAATTACCGCACCAGAATTTTGCCAACACCGTCCCAAACATGTAACAAAATATACTCCCATTTTACTGACGTCAAAATATATTCCATACCATCATATTTATTTAGCTATTGAAAAAAAAACAAATCAATGAAATCTTTTTTTTAAGTTTTTAGTGTATTATTGAATAATGGCACAATAGGAATGACAATCACAAATTATCATCACGAGACATGCTGATTCTCGAAACTTATTGATCACCCCTCGTATTACGACCACAGCAATTAGATACTTAAAAAATCGATGGCCCTGTCACACACAGGGCGTTTCAAGTTCGTCTAGCTATCAAAACAACTGATTGGTAGACGAGTGATTATTCTAGTGTCGCAAGCGTCAGTAGGCTACAGTGTCCGCTTACCATCAAGCAGGCCGATATGCATGTGTGCCACAGTTCAGTAGTAGTATAAAAATCGGCCAAGTGCGTGTCGGGCCACGCGCAGTGTAAGGTTCCGTAGTCGCCTGTCCGTCGCGTTAGGGTAGCCCAAAAGTATTTTTTTTTGTATTTTATTCTACTGTTTTATTGACGTGATTGATTAATACGAGTATATCCATGCCAAATGGCGCTTTTCTAAGTATTAGGGGTTACTGAGCTAAGCCGCAGAGGGACAGACGGACGAGGCGAAACCATAAGTTGACTACGGTACCCTAAAAATGTGGCGAGTCAATGTGTCTTCATAATAGGTTGGTTTGCTTAATGTTAAAATTCATAACATATTTAGTGTACTAGCTATATGGATAGTAAAACATCTTATTATTGCAATAATGTTGATTACAGAATATAAACAATATTTTAAAAAGATAAGTGAACTTAAAAGTTAAGATAAAATATGTTTTGTTTTATAGTCCAATCGTAAATGTATTAACTGTGCCAATACGATCCTTACACCATTATTAAAAAAAAACATCTAAACGCAGTAAGTATTTATTTAACGACCATTTTCCATACAACGATTAGAACAAATAGTCAGCGCCAGCGGTAACGTAGTTGCTATCATACAAACATTTGTTCCTGTGTAAAAACCTGGTTCGAATGGCATCGAAAAAAAAAGGATTCATGCCTATTGTGGCATATTGTGAGAGGAGGCCTGTGCCCAGCAGTGGGACGTATATAGGCTAATGATGTGATGTGATGTGGCATATTGTCACCAAAATATATACGAGAGGGTAGCAGCTGTCGCCGCCCAGCTTTTATTTATACGAGTTTACCCCGGAGAGACTCAAAGGTGAAACGGCACTCCTATTATAGGTACTATCATCTCGTAAGATTTTTGGAGTGGAAAAGTGAATCCGTGTGTAAAAGCGCACTGACGTTTTTCATGGCGCTAAACAGAACGAGAGAGAAAGATAAATTGCAAACTCACCCAGTCCAATGCACGTCAATTATATTCACTAACAGACGTAGTGCATTTTATAATAGAAGGGCGTCTCGAAGTCGTGCTTACGACACGTATCCACGATGTATACATAGACGCGCCTTTTGTAACATTGACAAGTTATACAAGCGTTGACACGCTTATAAGCTGCGTACAAACGCCCGTGATTTCGGCCCGTGTGGATAGGTGTGCGCGCTTTTTATTTCTATCCCTATCTCGCTCTAACCTATAACTTCATTCGGTCCGCCGCGCCGCGCTAGAACGTCTGTTAAGTGTTCTGTCAAGACGCCGAAATAAGAGCGAGTAGGCGCTTTACATTTTTACCCAACTGCAAGGTCTATGTTATTTGCAGCGAGCGCGAAAAAGCCTAGTGTAACTCGAGGGGATATCGACAGCGATTTAATTTTGAACTACCCTCCTAATCACAGAACAGTCCCGGCAGGGCGACCCCAGCTACCCAATAGGTCAACGGGATTGAAGCGCCTCGAAATTGTCCCGGGGCGCTCTCCCTTGCCAGGCCTGTAAAGCAGGCTGTAGTTCGTTTTTTTTAGTTTAGTTTATTTTATCTCAGTATACAAATTTCACATAACACTTTACATTTGCTTATGCTACTCGTCATATAGTGATCGTTATAAATAGTCATAATAACTTAAAAATGCGGAATATTTAATAAACAATGTGCACCGTATATACAAAATATATAGCTGCATTTAAAATAATGTAATAATATTAATAGATGTTGCAAAGAATTAAAACCAACAATGTTGTACCTGGGTACCAATCATAACATGTCACAGATTAACAATCGAAAATAAAAAATGAAAATGTGTTACCCATGAAGTACCTATTTTGATAATAACTAATAAGAGTATTACGGTAAACAAAGAAGCTGTCGTCGTCAACCTTTTCTGCTTGGGACAAATATTAGATGTTAGCCGGAAATTCATCCTTGCTGCAAACACACACCAAC
Source organism: Epinotia demarniana (assembly GCA_945867215.1). Taxonomy (NCBI): domain Eukaryota; kingdom Metazoa; phylum Arthropoda; class Insecta; order Lepidoptera; family Tortricidae; genus Epinotia; species Epinotia demarniana. Next base: position 22,025,157 of record OX244273.1, read on the forward strand.
TTGTAAATGTTCACCACTATATGTTTCTCATTTGTTGTTAATGGAATCTGTTTCTGTATCTTTGCTTGTGGTGAAGGCAAAACGTTCAGGGGAGAACGAGTCGATCTTTTTTGCAAGCCACTTGGACCTGCCCCTGGTTGGACCATCGCAGTCCGCACACCACCACACACGGCGAAAAATAAAATCTCAATATTAATTAACAAATAGATACTCGTATAATAAACTCGTAATCTTCTCTTCTCGTAATAACTTCAAAAAACCAAGAAAACAAGAAAAAGAACGTAAGATTCGATTGACAATTTTTACAATGTTGATAGCGAAAAAAAACGAACCGATCGTTTCAAACCTCTTCTTCTTTGGGTTTTTTATTGTGCAACATTTCCAGAACTGAATAACGAAATTCAAACTAACAAAATACATTAAAAATAATATATTGTTGTAAGCATTATTTAGATATAAATAATGAAAACTCTTTTATCATTTTAGGGTAGACAACGGAAGTCTTTTTAGTGGCTGTTTGAGATACTTTGACAGTTGTGTGGCATAATAGTACATTGTGAAGTGAGGTATGTTGATAATTACATCAGAGGCGAAATTGTTCACGCGAACCGCAGGTGAGCGTGATAAGGAAGCCGAGGATGTAATTATCAAAGCTCACGCATTTCATACGACGTTTTTCAACACATTTTGCGAGGAAAAAATCCTTTTCATAAGATGAAAATTTTATAGGCCTTCGAAGTTATTTTCTTTACTTAATGATGACAACAGGTTTTTACGCACATATTGCACATCGCCAAAAATTGCCAGTGGCGTCCATTCTAATTATCACTTTTCTAGTCACCACGAGTCAACATTTTTGATAATAACCAAACACGCATTAACAATGTTTACAAATATTTGTGAAATAACCTATAATGGCGCGCAACAGTTTTTTTTCGTGAGGTTTGCACAGTGCGCGCGCATGTGTTCGGCCAGATTTAGATGAAGTCTTTAAGCAGCCAATACAAAATAAAATATATATATTCGTTTTAAAATGTTATCTTTTGCTAATTCATGTAAAATGTTATCAAAAGTGAATAGTTTTACTAAATTAAACGTTTCAATATCATATCTAAAAAGAAATAGTCAATTAATTAACAAAAAGGATTTAATTTGTTTAGTCGAGTAAGTTTTATTTTATTTATTTTATTTTTATTTATTTATTAAGGATTACCAACAGATAATACATCTTACATGCTCTTAAATCTATATAATAATCATGACTGATGCTTATCTAATTATAGGAAACCACAACTTATATAAGTGTCTTGTACCTGTGAACAATAGTAAACATGCAGCAAACTGATTATTATGATTAATTAATTAATTAATTAATTATTCAATCAGTAAGAATCCATTTGCCGAGAATTCATAAAAAAGCTGTACATTCTGTACAACCCGGTTCATTTAAGAATGCACCATGTTCATGCATACATCTTGCTGCAAGGTGCCAACGTGACTTAATCGGGATATAACCATAACAAACAAGTATCGTAATATTATAAAACACGCGTGTTTATTACCCAGGATTATGAGCCTAAAAGCGACATAATAAGAGGTACGTTACGAGCAAATGTGTTGAAAGTGTCTTATATAAAAGACCTCGTGCTTCGTGCTTTAGCCTTCTAATGCTAAAAAAAACGCACTTTAGTCGTGAGGGTCAAATTAGCATGCGTAAGCGAACCTTCGACGCTCCTGGCTGGACAATCGTTGGGGGTTTAGTGGGTAGTCTGGGCCTTCTTTAGTTCTGGGCCCACACACCCGTCTATAATCCCCTCCCGACCGGGCGGGCGGTGCATGAACGCATTCCCCCCAAAAAAAACCCCATGACAGTTACTGTGTGAGCGAGACGGGCCCGTAAGCTTGAATCACTCGAATGCCAAAACACCGCGCTATAAAAACGCTAATCTCAAACAACTGCTGATGTACTCGTACCTGATAGAGCACGAACCACCGGAGCTGCCATTTGGTATTATCGGAGCTCCGCTTGTGGAGGTATCCCGCCTGCAACAATCAATATCATTTATTATTATTACCTACGTAATAATTTCTTGCAGTGTCAAATATTGGGAAGTTTATAAATAAATACATACATACATTCACGCCTTTATTCCCAAAAGGGGTAGGCAGAGCACATGAAACGTATGTTCCAGCGCCACTTTTAGCATAAATATAAATAAATAAATAAAAATAAATAAATATTAGGGGACAATCTTACACAAATCGACCTAGTAGTCCCAAACTATGAGTAGGTACTAGTCGACGATAAACATACATGTAGATAAATAAATACTTAAATAGTTACATAGAAAACATCCATGACTCAGGAACAAATATTCGTTCTCATCACACAAATAAATGGCCTTACCGGGATTCGAACCCAGGACCTTGGCCAGGTTGGACCAGGCTTGGTAGCAGTGACCCTGCACTGCTACCAACTAGGCTAAAGCGGTCGTCAAAAAAGCGGTTATGTTAACTTCTGTATTTATTTTTAAACATGTTAAAAATAAGGGTAACTAAAACCTGACCAATTTTACAAGTAGGTGTTAGGCCATAAATCACCCACAATTTAATAGGGTAGTTGCCTCGTGTTAAAATTGATAACATGTCATAGTTTTTTTTTTTTTCTCTTTATTTAAGGAGCTTGTCACACAAGTGATCATGTCGCTCCGTTATAATCAACAGGACATATTTTTCTTAAGTACGAATTATTCTATTGACAACACACTTTCGAGCTAACTGCAATAGTGATGTGGCCTCGTCTGACAACGGGGTAGCCAGGGCACTATTGCAGCTCCCGACATCATAGCTAGTCATAAGTGCCAGACGTCGCCTGACAGCTTCGTTTCGGACATATTCCATTATAACATGGTATACATCTAACATGTCATAGTGTTGATATAAAGATGAATAATTGTAATAAAGTATAAATTAACCCTTAACCAGGTAGTGATCTCATAGTGACCACTTAGCAAATGTTTTTTTTTCTGACGAGCAGAAAGATTATCGAAGGCACTAAATGTCATTGCGGTAGTCTATAAACTGACAGATTTCGGAACGCACCCAAAATTGATGTGTCAAAACAAAAATATTTGTCGTTTTACTTGTCAAATTCAAATTAAGAAAAAGTGGCCGGTTTTGTGTGTTGCTCCAAGTAAATATTGGTATTGTGCCGAATAAAATTACGGTAAGTGCTATGTGATGCTTTATTTTGGTAGTATATAAGATAATGTATGTGTAGTATGCCGTTAATAGTTACAGTAATAGTTTTTTATGTCAAATTTTTGCTCCTAAAGTTTGTGGTCCCTATAAGACCTAGGCCCGTTTCGGTTCAGTACAAGTGGTTTGTATGTGACCACTGCCCGGCATGGTATATAAGAGAAATTTAAGGGTAAGTTCATTACTTACTGTAGTTGAACTATTTCAAAAAAATAGTGAAAAATCTAATAAAAATTACCTACCTTAAAAGTAATAAGCTTGGTTTAAAAATATATATTAAACGTATTATTTAGCATGGGAAGTGACATGCGAGCCGAGCAGGTGCCGGCCATTTGTGCATTCCGTGACTTGAGTGAATATATACAATATCATCATCATCTGCAGCCTATATACGTCCCACTGCTGGGCACAGGCCTCCTCTCATGTAGGAGAGGGATTGGGCTATAGTCTCCACGCTGGCCCAATATATATATATAATTAAGTCTATATAAAAAATGGTCTTATTCAACAAGGTTGGTTTCCCATGGAACAAATACGAGAATCGCGAAAAAATATTAACGATTTTCATACCGACCGGTGCGGCAAACTTTTACGGAGAAATGTTTTGTTTTTTGAAGTTGTGTTTTTATTGTTGAATCTTTATTATGTAGATTCTATACACTAAAATGTTAACTTGTATTAATCACTTTGGAAAAAGTAAAGTTTTTAATTTTGAAACAAGGTTCGTATTTTTGAAGCTCTTTTTGCTAAATGGTGCTTAAATATAATAATAAATATCCTTTATTCTTACTTTTATTGTGGTCTTATTTTGCCGATAATTACATGTAAACATTATGACTAACCCTTAAAACTTCAATGTATAGCCAGCAGGGCAGTGGCCACATATGGACCACGTGGGACTATTGGTGACGGGCACAGGGCGTACGTATAGTGACCACAGGGTTTTTTTAAGGAAATCATGATACTAAAAAAAAACAAGAAATTAGTTTTTTATTGACGCTATTATCTACCAAAATCAGGATTCAAACGTAAGAAAATCGTCAGGCCTGTTTAAGGGTTAAAAATCATCATACATCGTCGACTATCCACCAATAGGTATGAGAAATAAAGGCGAAATGAAACATTTGGGAAAAATGTTATGCCAAAAGTTAGTAAACACCACAGAACAATTAAATATGTTCCATGGTAAACACACTAAATACTTCCCGTTGTAATTAAAACACTTAAGAGCAATGCCTAGCTGAGCAACTTATCAAATCTCGAATTTTTGACGCAATGTTTCTGTCGCGCTGATGTGGACGGGAGCTCCAATTCGTGCGATAAGGACAACTGCTGCTCGGACTAAAAATCTCACGCAAAATACTCAAAAATCGAGGTTCCGCTCTCGACTGTTTGCAAAACGCAACCAATCATTATAAAATTTTGGGAACTGCAAGAAGAAGAAATAATCTACGCCGATATGTTTTGATTTTTTTGATATTTCTTGTCATATTTGTATACTGCGCCTTTTTTGGCAGCCAATTCAACGAAGCCGTTTTTGGGATTTTCAAGGTTCTGTAAGTTTCTCTAAAATAAAAATATCCAAAAAAGCAAAACATAGCGGCATAGATATTGATGATATTGATCTTTTTTGAAAAAATCATTGCTCTATGTTCAAAAACCAGACAGGAAACAGTCGAGAACGTTTGTATGGGAAAATCGCAGTTAGGCATTCCTCTTAACCTACTTACTGATCTCATGCAAAAATAAATACTTACAGTCTAATTCGGATAATAGTTGTGAATCTTAATTTTCTTCTAAATTGATGCGAGACAATACAAAAATACATAAATTTTCGTATTTCTAAATATTTGTTTTGCATTCGTTTGTTCATTTAGTTTTTTCTATACGAAACTTTTGAAGAAGCGTCAAACACAGTGCACTCAAAAGTCGGCCATATTGAATTCCAACCTTTGAGCCCCTGTTAGCTTTCTGTGTATATTAGTTGAGCCTAGGAGCTTGTTTACTAACTTTCAGATTGGGTCACGGCGAATAATAGTGTAGCAGTAGTAGTAGGTACACGCCATAAAAATAGCCATAATCTGAGGGAACTAGACACCACTGTTGCGCGCTCGGTTGCACTTGTACCTACGTCATACATGATTAGATTGATTAGTGCGACAAAGAAGTGTCAAGGGATATATTATCGCCCCGAGCGCAGTTGATGATAATAAGTAGTATAGAAGCATGAATAGATAGCTACAAAGAAACAATTTTGTGGGAGGGGATATACCATTTTGTGGTATCTGTCATAATTAAGTACACCTTTTATATTTGCCACAATCGGGTTAATAAGTATCTCGCGACGGTCGCGCGATCGTGAATCGCGCGTAAGTATGGCTGCAAAAAACTCGCCGTGTGGTGTGTAACCGCTAGAGATGGGCCGACTAGCCGAGTAGTCGGCCGACTAGAAGGTCGACTAGTCGGCTAGGCTGAAAGTGGACGTTGGTTAAGTTCGGGACTATTATTTATTCTGTGGTTCGGGTGCAATCGGGAAACTTCGTTTCGCTTTGCCGTCGCGCTGTTTGATTTTACCGGCGGTGTTTTCATTTCGTGAGCATAATCAAATAAAAAGTGATCACACTATCGACTAGATTCTAGTCGATAGTTTTTGCTAGAACAATTGATTTTTATAACGTCGAAAATATTAAACGAATGGTAAAAAATGTCAGCTAACTTATTTAATGTTTCTTTTTCCTGTGATCCAAATGTGCCGAGTAATCGGCACATTTTGCCGACTAGTCGCCGACTACAAATGTAGCCGGATAGTCGGCTTTCCCGACTAGTAGGCTTTCCCGAGGCGACTAGTCGGTACATCTCTAGTAACCGCTCTTGTGAGGCTGGCCGAGCACTTGGGTACAAGACAAATATACTCGCCTGTATGTGGTCATACTGCGCCCGCTCTGAGAGGGCGATGAGCTGACCATCGTTGACGCGGATGGAGCGCTGGATCTTCGGGCTCAGCATCCTGGATCTGGGGAGAAATGAGAGGAGATATGCATAAGTACCTATACACCGACTTCGAAGGAAAGGAGAATAAACTTTGAGATCAGAAAGGTGAAAATTACAATTTACAATAGGCGTCCTAAGATTTTTAGGATGCCATTCGAACCCGTTTTTGCAGACGAATGAAGGTTTGTATATGGGAGCAAAAACAATTAAAGAACATAAATAAGTACCCTAAAATTTGAGTCTGGGACCGAAACGCTTTGGTGGCAGCCAAAACGATGGATACTAATTGACATAGAAGCATGACGTCATGACGTTTGCTATTTGTACTAATTATTGTATGGAAAATCAAGTTGTTTCAGTCGCAAAATACTGCGTTTGGTTGTGTAAACGCTGTTTCTAAAAAAGGATTATATTGGTAGCTTTTACTCTGGGACATTGAATGCATATATTTTTTTAAACTTATCTTTTTATGATTTTAATTATATTTTGTACTTAATTTATAGTTTATTACAATAACTTGATGGTTTACGATCCATTTAGCAATACTACGTTTTCAATATTAAAATGAGGCAACTACCCTATGCAGCAAGACCAGCAGCAACTGGACACGCCCAGAGTTTTTTTTTTAATTCGTTATTAGCAGAGCTGGAAATGCTGATGGTGTTGGGGCTTATGTCCACCAGTGGACGTCTTTCGGCTGATGTAATTATGATGATGATGCCCTACCTCCCTAACAACTGATTTCGGTACAATCCGTCTCGAAACTAAAAGAGTCATTCTTGCGTTGGAATTTACGACCAACATTAACTTTCAGCGCAGCGGGAAGAATAAAACAGCAAAGCGTCATAAAACGAAAGCGGCGGCTCTTGTATTCAAAGCTTTACGAGCTAACTTTGGAGAGCTTTTCTTTTGAACAAGTTTAATGTTTGAGCTCCTCACAAATTACTTTTAAGCCCAGCACGGTCGATATAGCTTAAAGCAGAAAAACCAATTCGTACAAACGGCCGCGTTCATTGACTCTTAGCTTGATACCATTTGAAGGGGACTTGACCCTGCTGAGGTTAGATTTTGGCACGATTTCAGGAAGGACTCTGATGCTTTTGGGGCCTGAGCCCCCTAGGCAACCTAGAATAGATAATAGTACAAGTTCAGAAGGGACACTCCTTTGACCTTTTAGAAAAGGCGCTTTTTTTCTCAGCCAAAACATTAAGATGTATGCCCTCTGACGTCGTCGACGTTCATTGCTACAAGTACATGCCGGTTCCTCAACTTTGGGGCACCGGCATATACTTGTAGCGATGAATTAAATTTATTTAATTATAATATGAATTTACATCGCGAAGTGTCCCGCGCCTGACGCCACAATGAAATTAAGCGGACTTCGACGGACTCGAGGTGTTGATTGCGTCAATCATTTAATTTTAAAGTGGGTACCTATTTTTAATTGAATAGTTATTAAAACTAGTTTGATGGTCCCTTGTCATCAGGTTGAAATTGATAGGAAGTTAAAGACAGGTAGGTAAGTACATTTATTTATAATATCTATGTGCTATGAGACACATTATCCGCCAATCGTTTTCCCTTTTGTGCCCTAAAAGAGTCTTTGGCACCAAATCCCAAGATTTGGCGTAGGCGCAATTTTTACGAAAGCGACTCCCATCTGACCTTCCAACCCAGAGGGAAAACTAGACCTTATTGGGATTAGACCGGTTTCCTCACGATGTTTTCCTTCATCGAGAAGCGAGAAGCCACTGTTAAACATCAAATGATATTTCGTACATTTTCGATTTTTGACAAAACTTAGTGGTACGAGCCGGGGTTCCAACCAACGACATCTAACTAGAAAGTCGTGTGCCTTACCACTCGGCTAAATTGGCATTAAACACATGAAAACAGTAGGTACACTACATAAATTATAGTACATTACATAACTAGGGCGGTGAATTCGTGAATGCCCCAGAACGCAGGTGTTTGTGGCCCGAACCGAAGGTGAGGGCCATAAATATGCGCTCTGGGGCTTTACGAATTACCGCCTGTGTTGAGTACAAAATTTTACGTCTTCACCTGGCCACAATGCGACTTTTCCTGTACGCGCAGTTTTCCTGCACGCGCAGCGTGCAGTAAAACTCGCATTATGGCCAGGTGTGACGTAAAAAATGTTAAATACCGCCTACGCAAAATAAATAGCTTAGAACCATTTCAACGTACAAGACTTACCTAATCATCATCATCATCATAAATATAAGAGCCGGGCTATTGTCGGTGGAGTAATCGCTCAGTTCTTCCCTCAGACACTGTTTTGAGCTCTTGATACATTACATTAACTTTCTCTTTAGCTTGGTCCAAAAACGCACGTCTTGGTCTTCCCCTGCCTCTCCTTCCTTCTATCTTTCCTTCAACTATAGTTTTTATGTAATTGTCATGTCGTATCAGGTGCCCCAACATATTTCCCTTTCTGTACTTACCTAATACATAATATAAGTACGTTTAAAAAATGCACTTGTATCCGCTTATCCATATGGAAACATGAACCTCTTTTTAAACGAATGTAGCATTCAAACAACTCGCGACCCTTCCGGGTGTTATGTCAAAGTCGTAAAATGTCCAGATGGCGTCGTCGAAATTGCGTCCATAATATACTATCTTCATTATATGGACTTCTTACGAGGAGGTCTATTCTTGCGCTACCGAATTTACAAGAGTGTGAGATAGCTCTCAGTATAGGTAGGTACGCAGTATTATTAAGATAAAAAAGCGAGTTAAAAAAAAAATAGAATAGAAGTAGGTACAGTCGAGTTCTTCAAAATATATACATAAGACCTTTCAAAAATATCTGTACACACAGGCATTATTGTTACTGACATAAGACGCATGTGTAGATATTTTTGAAGGGTTGTCTGTATAGATATTGGAGAACTCGACAGGTAAATGCCAAATTCGAAGCGACTGTAGCCGCCATAAGATCTGGAGGTCGGGGATTCGAAGCCCGGCTGTGTTCTTTTTAAACTTATGTACGAAGTAAGATTCATATTGGTATGATAGTCAACAATAGATTTTCGGTGAATCTGCTGGATGTGGGTGGCGCAGGACCAGTCTGTTTGGTACGCTTTGGGGGAGGCCTATGTCCAGCAGTGGACGTCTTTCGCCTGATATTATGAGATAATGATGGCACAACAGATGCCAAATGTATATCGATACTATATTTGTCGCTAATTAAACTTGTGAAAGTATTACGTAGAAGCGCGAAACGATATTATCATTTTTATACCATAGGATTTTCAAAATGATACTAGGTATTTTTTTAACTCGAATCGATTTGATATATATATTTAAATATGCCAAAGATAATATCAAATTATATTCCGTACATAAGTTCCGAAAAACTCATTGGTACGAGCCGGGATTTGAACCGACGACCGCCGTTTGCCAGCCGCATGCCTGAACCACTAGGCTACAGTAGCAGTAATATAATATATTTAAATAAAAATAGAACTGTCTGATACAGTTAAGGTAGGTTCCTATACTTACTTTTACTTCACAACAGAATTCATATTTTGCATATTACAAGTTCACTTCACAGCAACATCCACAAGAACACAACAACATCTTATAATGATAAAGCCAATAACTCGAACTCACACATCAACAAACACAACCATAAAACTAGCGCCTGTCGGTAATGTGAACGCAGCAAGTCACGAGAATGCGTTGCTATTAAATTTTTTCAGGCGCTATGATTCGCGAGTCACGGTGACGGCTGCGACCGTGCGACTGCCGGGCCGGTACCGGGCACCTGTAGCTTAATCGACCGTTGCGCGCGTGCGTGCCCTTGGTGACGTACGAAAGATGTACATGGAGCTGCGAAGAGTCGAGGAACTTAGTAAACGCAGTGACAGTTAACTATAGGATCCGATAAGGATATCTAAGGTATCAAGCAGGCTCCAATATCGGATATGATTTTATGATTTTGGTTTAGATGGTTTTTTGCCAAGTTCTTTTGATCCGCAATAAAAATAAATAAAAAAAACCGGCCAAGTGCGAGTCGGACTCGTGCACGAATAGTTCCGTACCATTATCAAGTTTGTTGTGTTGGAGCCCCCTTAAATATTTATTTTATTCTGTATTTTAGTATTTGTTGTTATAGCGGCAACAGAAATACATCATCTGTGAAAATTTCAACTGCCTGGTGACAGACGGACGGACGGACAGCGTGGCAACTGCACGAGGCCATGAATAAGGGTGATAGGAGCCTATTGGCTTATGAAGGAGTCTGGCCGGCAAAAGGGAAGGGGGAGGGGGAGGGAACAACTCAGATGACGATGATAGAAGAAAATCGTTGGTTTTAGTGGATTATTTGTGTTTTTGTCATTGTGTCAGTCGCGGTTCTACAGCATTTAATAGGTACAGCAGTTACATCACTGCAGAGGCTGGGGAAATAGGGTTTGCCGGCCAAGTAGATATCGAAGTACATAACTATGTACATAACTTGTTCAGTCCGTATTAACCTATTGTTTGCCTGTATGGGGAGGCGCCGCTAAGACTCGTTTTATAGATGTAGAGAGAGCTCAGCGAAGTCTCCTCAAAATTATGTATTTCAAGAAGATGTGGTTCTCGACTGACAAGCTTTACGTACCAACTATGTAACTTGCTTAGTGTTAGAAAATTGTACATACGAAACTGTGTCCTTAGAAAGCATAAAACCACAGCTTTTGACTGTAACCTTCTGTCAAAACGGAGAAGAGACATTGTAATGCAAGTTCCTATAACCCATACTACTTTTGCTTGTAGACAATACAACAAACAGTCATCGCATATATACAATGCTTTAAACAAAGAATTAGACATATACTCTAAGCCTCTATATGATGTAAATAAGAAAATAACTACTTGGTTAGGATATAAAAATTACGACCAGGTGGAAGACTTACTAAGATACATAGTCTAGCCTCACCATAATACACACGCATGCCCTCACACACACACACACACACACCCACGCACACACGAACACACACACACACATATGTAATAATTATGTATAAAGTAAAGTAAAGAAAAAAAAATTACTAGTTTTAAAATTAATAGGATAACTAACCTTGTAATAAACAATACTGTGTAAATGGAAGAGCGGTGCCTCCTAGCACAGGTTATTTTGTAAATAACCAAAAAGGAGACACCAGCCACTGTAAGAATTGTACTTTTTTGAACAAAATAAACTGTTTGATTTGATTTGATTTGATTTGATCGACGGATGTGCGTAGCGAGGCCGAATAGGGATACGAGGCTGGCAATCCCTTTTCACGCCAAGGTATGTATAGTGTTTTTCTTAAACATGCAATTTCATTAAAAAAAACTCCAGCATTTTTTATGACTAAACGCCATGAATCGAGTCATGAATTTATACTGAAACAAAAGAAGGTCGCTTTGCAGGCGTCATGTATGAAATTCTATTTCATCATGTTTGAGAAAAATATTTTTTTATTTAAAAGACAATCCTGTCCGATATTACTGTTTCCTGGCTCGGTGACTGGTCAGCCAGACCCAGACGCAGTATCCGACGAACATGATACGCGACATAATTTTAATTTAGGTACACGAAGCCCCAGCCGAGATGGTAAATTTTTAATTCAATAATATTATATCTCAGCTGGGGGCTCTAATAAAATGAAAAATATTAATATTAATTGTCTTACAAATCTTTTTAGGAGCATGAAGGGATCTTGAACAATATTGTTGCCTTATCTGCCATTCGGAAAAGAGTCATTGCTACCTCAAATGAGGGATCAAATTTGTACTTTTCTTCCCTCTTCATAGACGGTGTGACAAGCAGTAGGTATGTGCCACTCGGTAGAAAAAATATTCCAAATTATTTCCATCTTGGGCGTAAACAGTTGAGTCCCTCGCTTCGCTCAGGATTTTATTGAAGAATCATTCGCCTTACTCGGGATTCATTATACAGCCTACGCTGTAAATATATCACTTTGCTCCCTTGAGACACACTCTACAATTTTCGTATGCGTGCCCACAGATACATCAGTTTATAGAAAACGGCCACTCCAGCATTACTAGCCCGCAGTTTTTTTATTTACTTGTAAAATTTAAGCAATATAAATTATAATTTCGTTAGCAGACGAAACTATCTAATTATAAAAAAGTGTTGGATCATTGGATTGGTCAACAAGACGCAAGATCCCAGCGACAACGATTTGTTTATATATTGGACAAGCGAGCGCAGCGAATTAAGTTATTTGCTTCAGCTTGCAACAGCACATTTCCCGTAGAACCAATGGCCGTGGGGTCGGAAAGGTTCTCTAGTGGCGACCACGTACCGGAAGGCGCAGCGTGGGTAGGCCCCCCACAAGGTGGACTGATGACCTGGTAAAGGTTGCGGGAGATTTAACAAGGAAACCATCATTATATCGGAGTTCAAGATACAGTGGACGGAACATAAAATTTGTACCAGGTCAGTAGTCAACGTTGACCCCTTTCTTGTATTTTTTTACTTTGTCAACCAATATCTTTTCAAAATTTCAAAAAACGAACTCGACTAAAAAATCTGTATACTTACCGAACCTACTCACAAAATTTCATGAAATTGGTTGAGAAATGTGAGCTCTAGGCGAGAACAGGGGGAAATCCAAACATGTACATAAGGAAAAACGATTTTTCGTCCAAGCTGAAGCATAGACGCTTCGCTCGCTTCAATCGCTCGGTCGATAAATAAGATATCGGTCAAGAGCGCGTCAGACTCGCAGACTGAGGGTTCCGTACAAGTTTGTATACATACTAATTGGTATGTGAGCTTAGATTAACCTGCTTACAAAATTTCATGAGAATCGGTTGAGAAATGCGACCTGTAAAGGAGAATAGCCGGACAGCCAGAGATTTGGACATCCAAACTTACGTAAGAATTTTAGCCCAACTTAAAACGGAGAAATCATTCGCTACGTTCGCTCGTCCTATAAATAGGTATGTAGTTCGTCCATCACCTCACAAAAGAGTCAAAAGCTTAACTATTTGCCCCTCAGTAGATAATGAGTAGGTAGCTAAGGTAAGGTTACCAGAGCTGTCAACGCGGCTGTGTTGGTCGTGAGGGATCTGCATTTGCCTCTTACTGTCAGTACAGCGATTCAAGCGGTCTGTAAATATACCTACCTATTATTACAATAAGTGTTTATTGTAGGCAGGTGTATTAATAGTAGGTACTCATAGGATTATCTTTGATCATAAAGGCCGAAACGCATTGACAGTGGTGGCGGAGCGGCGCGGCGCGGTGCGGAGGCGGTACCGGTTGTAATGTTCTAACTAATACCAAAGGGTCGGCACAGAATACCGCGCCGCCCCGGCCGCTCTGTGTGGATCCTTTCATATTAGCTCGAACATTACAACCGGTACCGCCTCCGCACCGCGCCGCGTCGCTCCGCCACCGCTGTCAGTGCGTTTCGGCCTTAATAGCGAAAGCGCCTACACTATTACGTCTAGCAATATATGAATTCGGATTCCGTATGCATATAGTCCAAGTAGAGTACCTTACCTTAGGCTTTTCTGAGAACGACGATGGCGACGATCCGATAGGTTCAGCAGGAAGGTTTTATTATTCTAGTGAATTTAATAAAGCTTGAACCAAAACCTTCTTTCTAGAAAACCTTTTATTAAACCGATTATAATATGAAGACACAGTCATGGTAGTTTTGGTGTAGTTTTGGTACGTACGTTCTATCTGGCAACATTTGTTCATTTTGCTCGCTGTCACTTGTGTCACAAAAATAAATTTTGTCGAGACGTTTCGTACATAAATAAACAAAACTGTTGGTCAATACGTTATCAAATTGACGCCAATTTATCCAATATTCACGTAATAGTCTGTCTGTACGTCAATTTAGGTTTGACTTTGGGAGTTTGCCCCGGCTTTTCCAATGAGCGACTGAAGTAATTATGGCGCCTGTGTTTAAGAATGATGTAGTGAATAGATTGCTTAACGTGAGGCTTGACGATGGGGGCAATGGCGAGGAGGCTCCGCCGCAGAATATGCTGCCGTCTAACCAGCAAGCGCGGCAAGGGAACGACGCTGAAGAAGAAAACGGGCCTTCATGCGAGCCCTGCACTTCTTCATCCGCGATCGAGAATCTACAGCCTAGCAACAGCAGTGGCGGCCGGTTACACAACTGGCAAGCGACCAAAACGACAGTCAAAGAACGCCTGTCATTTCTCTTCAACAACGAAATATTGTGCGACGTCCATTTCATAGTGGGCAGGGAAGCAAATCAACAAGTGATACCCGCTCACAAGTTCGTCCTATCCGTCGGCAGTGCGGTCTTCGATGTCATGTTCAACGGCGTCCTAGCAACCAAGTCCGATGAAGTAGAGTTACCTGATGTTGAGCCAGCTGCGTTTTTGCATCTGCTTAAGTTCCTATATTCTGATGAAGTGCGGATTGGTCCGGAGAGTGTTATGACGACACTGTACACAGCTAAGAAGTATGCGGTGGCTGCACTTGAAGAGCATTGCGTGGATTTTCTCAAGAGCAACTTGGGTACAGACAATGCATTCCTGCTTTTGACGCAGGCAAGGCTGTTTGATGAGCCCCAGTTAGCCGCTCTTTGCCTGGAGATGATAGACAAGAATACGGCTGATGCATTAAACGCAGAAGGCTTCACTGATATAGATCAGGACACCTTGAATGCGGTTTTGGAAAGGTAACATATTTAATTTCTATGCTCTTTGTTATACTGTATTGTTGTTCTGTTAAGTTACTGCATGCATTTGTTTAACTTACTAAATAAACAAATGTTATGTACTTATAATTTATTCAATTTTATTTAAATTGAAAGATAGTTGAAGAATAGTTACAGAACTGAGTAAACACCAAGCTTAAGAGGCCGCAGTAAGCTCAGCCGAATTTCACCTTCCCATACAAACGTAGTTACGCTCTCATTTTAAAACTATGGGTTGGATTGTGACGAAACTTTGCATATACAACACACGACATACGACAACATACGACATGAGGTATATCTATGTCTGTAATTAGTTTATATGGTTCCAATTTATAAAACAAACGAAATGCAGCAAAAACTAGTTTGTATGAAATACTTAAATTCGCTGTATTTTTTTTATTATGGTACCTGAAGCTACATAAACTAATTACAGATATAGATATACCTCATTTCATTGAACATGCAAAGTTTCGTTACAATCCAACACGTAGTTTTAAAATGAGAGCGTAACTACGTTTGTATGGAGAATCGAGCTTACTGCGGAATCTTAAGGACTACAGTGAATTGTGGCATCAACACATTCAGTGCCAAGAATCCCGTGGTTTTCGGATCGGAAAGCGACTATGGTATGTATGGTAGGCACATGCTAGGCGGGTTCCTGGCAGTGAAAGTGTTAAGTCTGCCTTTTTTGTGTAATAATGAAAAAATTAAGTTTTGTTTGTTTGTGAAACACTGATGCACCAATAAAAATCTTAAAGCTACCTACAACAATTTAAAACAATTGACATGAGAACTTACCGGAACAATACAAGACCAGAACTTTATCATTTCAGGGACACACTCCGCATCAGAGAAGCCAAAATATTCTCAGCAGTCCTCCGCTGGTCGGAAGCAGAGTGTATCCGAAGACAGCTCCCTGTAACACCCACCAACCAACGCACTGCACTAGGCCGCGCCTTCAACGCTATCCGATTCCCACTAATGTCTGTCGAAGAGTTTGCGATGGGCCCGGCGCAGAGTGGCCTACTAGATGACAGAGAGATTGTCCAACTATTCCTA
Source organism: Epinotia demarniana (assembly GCA_945867215.1). Classification (NCBI taxonomy): domain Eukaryota; kingdom Metazoa; phylum Arthropoda; class Insecta; order Lepidoptera; family Tortricidae; genus Epinotia; species Epinotia demarniana. Next base: position 22,041,182 of record OX244273.1, read on the forward strand.
TATTTCACCGTAAACCCTAAGCCAAATGTGGGGTTTCTAGACACACCGAGGTGTTGTATGACTGGGAAGGAGCTGACGGTGAACAGATTCCCGCAGACGGAGTCTCGGTGGGGCTACAGTGGGACTACTGATCGGATCAGGTTTACGGTGGACCAGAGGATTTTTGTTGTTGGTTTTGGACTGTATGGGTCGTATTTCGGGCCGACGGAGTATGAAGTTCATCTACAGGTTTGTAAAATGTTAAGGCGGGATTCCACCGGTGTGTGGCACAAGCATATTCAGTACAAAAATGCTTGTGCCGCACGCACACCGATGGAATCCCGCCTTTAAGTAGACTAAAGTAATGTTTTTCACCATGTTTTATGGAGGAGAAGGAGATACAATCTCCGAAACTCCACTCTATTGGTGAAATATTTTTTGAAAACGGATGAATTGAGTAGTTCTACAGATTACCCCTTGCAAACAAAAACATAAAACTTAGAAAAGTTGAGAAACCCCCAACATTTTCATTTCAAAGTCCAATATCTCAAAAACGACTGAACAGATTTTCATGAAACATGGCTAAGAACACTCGGTCTCATGGTATGGAGAATGCACCTCTAAAAAATTTTTTTTTGTAATTTCGTTACATCACTATGTAGCGGTTAACAAAATACACCTATCCTCAAAATTTTATTCAAATACACCTTATAGTTTTCGAGTAAAATGCCTGTGACATTCGGACGGACAGACAGACAGACATGACGAATCTATAAGGGTTCCGTTTTTTGTCATTTGGCTACGGAACCCTGAAAACCCGTGTAAACTAATCTTTAAAATCCGGCCAAGTGCGAGTCGGACTCGCGCACCGAAGGTTCCGCACAAAAAATTACGCAATTTTTCCTTTATCTGTGCTATAAGACGTTGCTTCGTGTCAAATTTCAAGATTCTGAGTTCACGGGAAATACCCTGTAGGTTTTGATTCCTTTGCGAGTTTCGAATATTTGCGGAAATTTGCAGCATAAACGGCTGTATCTTCTGATTGCGTTGGCTTAGAAGTTTGATTTCTTCACAGCTCCAAGGGACAGTAGATCTGAATATTTGGTATAAATTTTAGCTTGATACGTCCACGCGTTCCTGAGAAAAAAGGGTCTTGACAGACGGACGGACGGGGACGGACAACAAAGTGATCCTATAGGGGTTCCGTCTTTTCCTTTTGAGGTACGGAACCCTAAAAATGTTGTTTGTGTTCCAGATAATCCACCTGGCGACGAAGAAGGTGTGCGGCTCGAACACCACCACGTTCTGCTGCGACGGGTCGGACGACACCTTCCGCGCCATGTTCAAGGAACCCGTCGAGATCCTGCCCAACACCTCCTACATAGCCTCCGCCAAGCTTAAGGTACTTATTGCTTCCAGGTGTTGGTAGCTTGCAGCTTTCCAACATGCAGCATTAGGCGTGTAGACGCTAAATAAAATACTAGATTAAAAATGGAGTCAAATGGAGAAAGAATGAACGCAAAAGGTTAAATAATCACGAAGTTATAAGTGTACAAAGTTTTAAGAAGGGGTATGTTCTGTCCGTTTTTCGCAAAACGCAACCTCATATGAAACGATGACGCTGGAAGATTGTGACGTCACTAATAGAGCGCAACGTGCCGCGCCCCGTCGTGTTCGACGCGGCCCCCGGCAGGATCCCGTAACGTGACGTCACATACTGTTTGCGTTTTCTCTCTAACAAGCAATATTAAAACGGTTGTAGCTTCGTTATTCTTTGAGATATCTGAATGGGATTTTCGTCACCAGGCATATTTTTTGGCCTTCTTTCTTTTGGAGTAACGATAATTTTCGAGTCTGCGCCCGTATTGTACTCTGACAGCTGCGTTCTTTATGCTTGCTACCCCGTCAGAATATCCGGATTCGGAGCACATCCCATTATGTAAGCGATAGAACACGCACAAGGTTGATCTCTCTTTGGACTTAACGGTTCAAAACCGGCGCATATGCAAGCAACAAATACGAATCTGCATTGAATATTGATATCATACGTTTAACCAGTAAGTAAGTATAAATCACAAAAAAATGTCTACAAGTCCAGAATGTTAAAAACGTCTAAAACGAATTTCTTAGTACTATTCAACTTAGTACTATTTAAGGTGAGTAGAGATGGTAGTAGTCTATGGGTAACACGACCACTTCTACTCTCCAACCCACTGTCTTTTTGATATTTCATCATTTGAATGTAATTGTTTGTCTCAAACAATGCAATGAAATAATCGGCTGCGAAGTGTCAGTTTGCAGCGTGCGACACGAGAGGTTCATAATTCCTTTTGTTCTAATATCACACACACAAATCACAAACAAATATTGAAGCGTTCAGCCTTTTAGAAAAAATACCTGGGTTTTTATTTTATTTCATTGCATATTTCTGCAAAGCCCTTCTAGGCCTCGCTACGCTCGGCCGTTTATACCTACTTAGCCGGCAATCCGGTATTGCAGCTTTATTGAGGAACTCCGGCAATGTATTTTAAAGACCATTTCGGAAAACTTATGTAGCGCAATCTACCGGTACTGTAGTTCCGTCCATCGCGATGGGAACATAAAATAGCAGGCGTAACTTACAATATGCAGCTAATTGGATTTTTACTAGGGACTAGTCATTTTTATGATGCAATCGTAAATTGACAAAGTTTTATTAAATTTATATTAGCTGCCTGGTCCGGCTTCGCACGGTTAGTAACGCACGGATAATTCTTACTACCTGTTGTCCTATTACCCGTTTTCCCGTAGGAATGAAGCATTTTCCCGGGGTAAAAATTAGCCTATGTTCATCAGGGATAATGTCGGCTTCTAATGGTAAAATAATTTTTCAAATCGGTCCAGTAGTTTCGGGGCCTATTCGATACAAACAAACAAATCTTTCCTGTTTATAATAATAGTGTACATTATTGTTTTTTTATTTTTGTGTACAATAAAATGACCACTATCTGCAACTGACTGTCTGAATTAAAATGTTTTATATTTATTTTTCATGTACTACTATTACAATATTTAACACGTTTTATTTTTAATTCCCAGGGCACAGACTCCTATTACGGCACCAAAGGTCTGCGCCGAGTCACCGTGGACTGCAACAACGGGGAGAAAATCGTCTTCCAATTTTCGTACGCGGCCGGCAACAACAACGGAACCTCCGTGGAGGACGGACAGATACCCGCCATCATATTTTACATATAACGCTGCGACTGGCAACACTGCTTGCAACGGTGAGCCAAATATCGACATTGGACTCTGGCTAACGAAAGTTGAACCCACTATATTATACTACTGGCTTCTGCGCGCGACTCCGTCCGCGTGGAACTCGTTTATACCGTACAAACTTTCACCCCCCCCCCCATTTCACCCCGTTAGGGGATGATTTCGGGATAAAAACTATCCTATGTCCTTCCCCGGGACTCAAACTATATACTAAATTTCACCTAAATCGCTTCAGCGGTTTAAGCGTGAAGAAGTAACAGACAGACAGACACATTTTCGCATTTATAATATTAGTATTGATACTATATTATCAAACTCTCGCTGCGAGCGGGGCTATACAATGTGGGAACGGGATACCTCTATTGCGCTCCCTGTCGCACCAACCACTACAGTATTCCGTTCAATAATGGTATATGCGTCATTCCCAGGAAAAAGGTACCTTACTGTTGACGCTTTTGCCATTCACATCAGCCGAAAGACGTCCACTGCTGAGCATAGGCCCCCAAAGAGTGCCAAAGTGACCGGTCCTGCGCCACCCGGACTCCCGCGACATTTACAAGGTGATCAGTCCACCTTCCGGTGCGTGGTCGCCACTCGAGCCACCTTTCCTCCCCAACGGCCATCGGTTCGACGTGCTATGTCGCCCACTGCCACTTAAGCGATTATGGGCTATATCGTTTGCCGTTTCATTGTTTCCGTGTTGACATTATCATGCCATAAATCAAGGCAGTTTTAGTAGCTTATTGTTAGTAATGGCATAAGCGGCAACAATACTGAGGTAGCTTGTCCCTGAGAATGATACAAGTATTCAAATGCAAGGGTGGGTTGCACCATAAGTTGTGTTCCTTAAAATCTTAATGTATGGAAAGTTTGACATGGTTCTATGAAATGAGAACTGTTGACGCCATATTTAACGTTCATAGGTCTGTAATTTTTGGTGCAACTTGCCGTAAACATCACACGTGTTGTGACCACAAGTGTTGCCGCGTGACTAAATCAAGGGGGTTCAATTTCGATTTGCCGCTCTCCCTAAGAAATTGTGAATCACAGTTATAACTTAATGTCGAAAATAGTTGTCGTCCATTTTAAAAGAACTTTTCAATGTAGCTGCATAGGAGCCTTTCCGTCTTCGGATGCGAGGTTGTGAAGCGATGAGGTAACAAATCACCAATAGCGTTGCTGGTTGCGTTCGCGCATCGCTTTCTATTGGTGCTTTTTTACCTCGCAGCTCCGGTGGAGACTCACCCTTACGGCGGCTCGATCTTAATCGCTTCTCTATGAGATTCTTCAAAGATTGGCAACGAGGCTGCCATTTTAATAAAGGTGTATCGTTCTAGATCTTAACCTTTCTAGCAAGCCTGTATGTGAGAGAAACGATTTTGTGTGGCGTTACAGTGTATGCAATGGATTTTAATTAGTACTAGATGGAATTAATTTAGAAAATTAATGAGTGATTGTATACACTGAAAATATATATCAAATATCTTAATTAGCTGAAACTATTTTTTTATTGATCCAAAATTATTTTAATTTATTGTAGACGTCAAGAATGAATCACTTATGAATGTCATATTTAATAATAGGTTCAATTGATTCATAATCGATTCATAAAAACGGTTTCAATTTGCTGATACAATCACTGAATTAACAAATTGTCCCACCTCACTATAAATAAAGTTCCTTAAAAATCGTGACTTCTCAACATTAAACATATCAGTCTATTAAGAAACCAATATTTCCATTTGTAACCGGAGTCAAGGGTCATCCTTTAGTGAATAATACGCGTTGGTCTCAGACGGTCCTGAACGCAATTTGCCTAGTTGGAGTTTTGCCCACATTGCAGTTTGACCACCGAGCATTATGCCTAAAACGCAAAGTGACCACTTGTAGGTACTCGTAGGTTAGGTTCGTTAGGTTTCTTCAGATGCCCGAAGGGCAAACACACCAGAAATAGGAGCCCCGCTCCGCGGGGCTCCGTCAATATCGCTAACGTAACCTCAAAACGACGAAAAAGTGATGTAGGCATTTTGCGTTTTAGGCATAATGCTCGGTGGTCAAACTGCAATGTGGGCAAAACTCCAACTAGGCAAATTGCGTTCAGGACCGTCTGAGACCAACCCAATAATACATGAATTAGAAAATCGAACATCACCATTCACCGTCTTAAAAACATCTAGATGCTAATGACAAGACTTTCGGTAAAAAATACCGCACGCAAATCAGTTCAAAACTACATTGCCACAGAGAGACGCACCAACACGTTAAACTTGCGGGGTTTAAAAGGTTTAGGAATGGTTGGTAAACGAAGTGATCTAATACTCGTGTTCGGGAGGTTCGGAAGTTTCCTGTTAATGTTAGACCACATTTCTCATGCCATTTACCAAGATATGAAAATAGGTTTCAAAGCTTCGATACCTACACAAGTATTTACGGTCGCCTTCAGATATATCGGTGCGGCCAAAGTGCTCACAAATATCTTAACGTTTCTATAGTCAAGGCATTAGAGGCGTGTTCAGATATTTGTGAGCACTTTGGCCGCTCCGATATATCTGAAGGCGACCGTACAGTACTTTCCAGCCGTTGATAATGTTTCCATCTCATTCTGATATCGTATACTGTTAAACGAATAAAATTTGTATATAGGTCTTTGTAATCACGTTCTCGAAAACGGCTCTAACGATTTGGATGAAATTTGCAAATTCGGGGTTTACGGGGGCGAATAATCGATCTAGCTAGGTCTCATAGCTTGGGGAAATTATTTTGCTCCGCATTTTCAAACGAACTCGGTCGCCCAGGTATGTTTGAAGAGAGTAATGATTTTTTATAGTAATAATATATCTACTATCTATGGTACCAGTAAATGAAAGAAGTGCGTGTGCTAAATTGTATCTTTTAAGATGATGTCACAAAATAAAATAATGTAAGTAAATTCATATTTAAGAGCCTACAATAGCTAATATAATATTAATCCTTTAATAAAATGAATATCGATTGTCTTTATTAAAATGTTAAATCCTGTATTTAATCAAGGCTCAAAGCTCTTTTTTTTTTTGCGAAATATACCTATACAATTTTATTATAGTCTGTATTTATTGTCGAAAAGCTACAAAAGTAATTATAAACAGAACACATCAAATTTAAATCGTCTCGTATTAGGTTAAAAGGTTATCCTTGTGTCATTATCATTTCTAGATTAAGTAGTTAACTAATTGTAGGCAATAAAAAGGTTTTGATTACATAGAGGCTTTAAAATCTTAGTCAAATTTTGAATTATGTATAAAAATAATTGGAACACACACATATATACTAAAAGTGGCGCTGGAACATACGTTTCATGTGCTCTGCCTACCCCTTTTGGGAATAAAGGCGTGAATTTATGTATGTATGTATGTATAATTGGTATTTGAGTTGACTTAAACCCTCATTTGATTAAAACCTGTTTAGTGTGGTTATGACATCTAACGAAAACAATCTACACAGGTTCTTAATATATGTACAGTCAAGTGTAATATGTGTGCATACAACTTACTCATAAATATGTGCCATAGGTGTTATGTCAGCGGATTAAGGTTTTGGTACATATTTATGAGAAGATGAAATCAATTACATATTTTTGCTCTTAAACATAAATAAGGACAGAAATATCTGTACAAGACTATTGGCAGTGTCACAAAGGCGTGTACAGATATTTATGTCCTTATGACACTGTACACGAAACAATATTGGTAATGGGTTACTAATTAAATTCATAATTTTATTTGCCATAAATGTAAAGGTAGCCATAATAATCATATTCATCATGCCTTAAGTAGTCTTCCTGAAAATGTTACGGCTTCAGAGAAAATCACTTTTATGGCAAATTAAATTATGGGCGTCGAAGCTATTTTTATCGGTACTGGGTACGGTCGGTAAAAGGGTAAAGGGTTTTACGGGGGCATTCAACGTAATCAATAACTAAAATGAAAAATATGAATTAAAAAACCTAATAATAATAAATAAATATTAGAGGACAATCTTACACTAACAAGCCCAATGGTAAGCTCAATAAGGCTTGTGTTATAGGAGCTAGACAACGATATATTTAATAGATATAATTACTTAAATACATTTAAAAAAACATCCCAGACTCAAACAAATGTTAATTTTCATCACACAAATGTTTGCCCTTACCGGGATTCGAACCCAGGACCTTGAGCTTCGTAGGCAGTGTCACTACCCACTAGGGTAAACTGGTCGTCATAATCATGATATTCATGAGCAGTCCATGCATTCAAGACGTAAACAGATACACACTTATAAACATTTCTCCGTTCACCCGCTGTTTTCATACGGCCCGGCCACGACTTCGAGCGGCGGCGGTTTTTCTAATCCATTGCGTGTGATCCCAACTAACCACAGTGTGTTGCGCGTCTCGACCGCGCAGTGAACAGATAGAACGCTTGCCGCGCCGCAATTCGCGCAATGTCGTGGCCGGGGCGTTAACACTTTCGCAACCAGACTAAAAATGAAACAATACACCAGAAACCGACAGAACTCGCTAGGCGTGTAGGTTTATACTACTCCGGCATCTGAGCAAACATTACGAGTGCCTACTAGGCGGGTTCTTGGTTGCGGACGTGTTAAAAAATATGTTGCTACATTATAAACCTTCAAGACTTTTCCTGAGACTATCAAACCCGTTTTATCTTTTGACTCAAACTTAATCAGTAGTTAGCGCTTCCCACGCACTTCCATCGCTCATGGGGTGAAATAACTTTTTGGAGACTTTGATAAAATTGTCTTTAATGAAGAAGATTCTCAAATCGACGGTTTCGCTAAATCACCTGTCTGTCTAGAAAAAAAATTGAACCCAAGTTTGGTTAAAATTGTTTGAAACAAGTTGTTAAAAATATTGTAATAGAAGTAAGTAGTTAATATTTGTTTATCGATTTGGAATGTATCCACCAAACTAAAACTTTCGGAAATATGTAAATTATTATGTTAGTTATTATTCTTATACATTCGGTGTCTGATATGGTCTAAAAAAGGTTAAAAGGTTAAATTAAACATTTGAAATGAACATTTGCAACAAAAAAATATGATCAAATATCGACCTTACGGTTTAGCGAGAAAGTTCAGTTAACAATGACAGCGCTTGCTCATTTCAAATAATTTCAACTATTCTTAATTGAAATCCTACCAAAATATACGGCGATTGTGAACATGGAAAATGTACTTTAAGATAGGAACACAGTTTAAATTGCGGTGTGTTCAGCGTGTTGGTATGTCAGAATAGGAAATCTGTGATAAGACTTATGCGTTCATCTCACTGGAAGTAAAATAACATTGTATGTAAAATATCAAGAGATATCGATATACAACGTGTCTCTACTCTCCGGACACTGAACGAGATCCTGAGTGGAGTTCCTTCTCAGGAATGTTCTAATATGGTTAATTATTTGCCTATCAAATAATTTATGTTACTAGTGTCACTTTAATGTTATCGTCATTGTGAACGACTGATACAGTATGTTCATCTAAATTAACAAAAAAATAGTTAAATTAATTCAAATAAATCATCAATAAATAGGAGCATATTGTATCAGTCGTTCACAATGATGATAAGATTAAAGTGACACTATAGTGACATAACATACTCTTTTAATTACCGGGTATCTACATACAGGCTGTTCCAAAGTATTAAATCGTAAAGCAATAATTTCTCCGTTAATACCGTGAAGTTTGGAATGAGACTGTACGTTGGTTAGAAATAACCTAATCAACACGTCCTATTCATCTATGTCCAGAGGGTAGAGACACGTTGCATAGAATGCATTGGCAGAACGCTAAACGCTTCCAGCGGGTGATACTTTATTTATACCGCCCTTATAAGGCAATAGGCGGTATGTACAGTCGAGTTCTCTACATACAGAGACTTACTGTTACTGACATAAGACACATGTGTAGATATTTCTGAAAGTCTGTCTGTATAGATATTAGAGAACTCGACTGTACCGTCAAATGAAATAATTTCGTCAGTAGGTATTTTTTGTGTCAGCACGCGAAATACTGCAAACATTTTGAAAAACAAGAAATGTAGGTAATTTGTTTATTGATCGGTACATTCGGCATGAGTAGTAGCTAAGCCAGTCAAATATATCGATACACGCCTTTATTACTGTAAGAGTTAGAAATGTTACGATATTTTTGGCTACTATTTCTGCTACTACGACACGGACTGTACCAAAGTTTTCGCAGCGAATACTTAACAATAGTATAACTGTGTCCGTCACGGCTAATTTTTCAGACACTACCAGCCTATTGCTTTATTAGTGTACAGTCAAGTAAAAAAGGAGAACGAGTTAATAAATATGTGCCGAAACCTTAATACGCCGACAAAAGGGACATATTTTAGAGTAGTTGTATACACCCGTATTTTTATTTGCACTTGACTGTACTAGCGTGATCTGGGTCGATCTCTTGTAGACCCGTTATAATTCGCCCAAATGTAACTTAAAGTCAACTTATACTTACGAAACTATTTAGTAATAAAATGTATCATTCAGGGCGGGTTGCACAAACTTACGATTACCGGCCGATCAACGTTAAAAATGGCGCCGGCAGCTGTCATTCCACAGAAACTTGTCAAACTTTCCATACATTCAGATTTTAACACACACCGCTTACGATTACAGACGGTGTGGTGCAACCCACCCTTAATGTATATATCTATTTTAGTTGTTTTCTAATATCTAGTCATGGGGTTGTATGTATGGACAGCACTCAGTTATTCCCATCTGTCCCAGCAATATCACGGCTTTCAGTAGGGTAGGCAGTTTTAAGGTTGTTACCTGTTTGTGACCACTGGTGTATGTTATAGTCAGATCACAAAGTCTTTTTTGCGTGCGTTTGGTTAACATAATTTACTGTCATAGTTTAACATTAGTGGTGACAAATAGGAACTATTCCCAGTACTTGCTGGAGGGAATAACCCCTTAGTTATGATACCACTCAAATCTGGTTTGAAAGACGAATGTGTGATAGCTGTGTTGTCTATAAATACAAGCATAATTTGTTTATGGTCCCCGGCACCAAGGAAGAACCAGAACGGCGTTCGCGCATGTTCACTAGTGCACACGCTCAGATAGCATGCCTGGTGCCCCCCGTTACTATGGATACGCGCGCCCGATCAAAAATCGATAACAGGTTTTACTTTCGTTTCGGGGACTGTACTAGTATCGATCAATTATTTTTTGTCGTCAATTTGGCGCATTATGTATATAATCAAAACCAGTAAATTGTAAAGACTGCAATTATAAAATGAATTTCGTTCCTCAAAATTTACATAAAACTTATATTGTAAAGGAACCATTTATTATCAGTAGTCATCTTTATAATTTTCTCTTTTTGATTAGTCGTATATAAGTTAATCAATAATCACACTACAAACTATAGTGCATTCATCCTTACTTGTCTTATTTGGTAAACAACATTCTAACCTCAAAATGTATCTTTTTAGACTATAGCAGCTATTTTATCGTAAAAAAAGCGTTGCTAGACAAAAAAATCGTGAAGTGATGTCCGAAAAGTCGTCTCGGCATGATCTTATACTCACAAAATTGCTATTCTATCCTAAAAAGATGCATTTTGAGGTTAGAATGTTGTTTACCAAATAAGACAAGTAAGGATGAATGCACTATATGCAATTTGTCATTATAACTGACAGAAATGCTGCTATAATTCGAATGAGGCAACATATCATTCATTCTACGTTACTATAGCTGCGTCTGTGACAAATTGCGCCGTTTGTAGTGTAGGAACTGTATGGTCATGGGAATTTCGACAAAGCAGACCCAGAAAAAAGACCAAATAAAAATGCGTTCTTTTGTCGCCTCGATTGAAGAGAAGTATGTAAAGGTCCTTGGGTCGCATGATAATCGATTGTCCTAACTCTTTTCGCATATATATTTATGCCTAGGACCTTTAGGAAAGTCATAAACTAACAGTTGTGGAATAAAACATGACGTATTATGCGAAACATTAGGACAAACAATTTTATGCGAAAAGAATATCACCCGATAGAAAATATTGTATAAAGCCAACGGCCCAAATTAACATAGATATGGTTTCACTGGAATTGAGCTATGTCCTAAAATTAGGGTAAGATCTATTTTAAAAGAGTATTTTGTATAGTGCAGGCGGTAGTATTAAACGAATGTAATTTATTTGTGTGTTTTATTCAATTTAGTATCTGTGGGTCGCATAATACCTCCCGCAACTTTATCCGTTTACGGAGTAGCTAAGACTACCTCTATGTATAATGATATCGATTTAAAACTTCACGATATCGACACATTGTATTGCTGTATTTAAACAACCCGTTGTATCATGACTTGTAAATAAAATTGAAACACAATGGAAAGCCTCTTTTCATCTTTTTATTCGATAATCACTTGTAATTTGTATTGCAAATGGAATGCTCTTTCTTGTGAAAGGAGTTGAAAATAGACTTTCACTTGTAAAACAATGTAACAGGTACAACACGCTAGGTACAGAATAAGCCCCATGCTAGGACTGTAAATATCTACGTTTAATTTTCATTTTGGACGTGTCGCGATAGAGCCTTGGTTCCTTAAGTTAACGATACAATTTGAGCAGTTCTACCATTCTTCGAAAATTAATTGTTATTTTTAATTCCACTCGTATCGGTAATGATCACTGGACTCGAGAAAATTTGCACTTAAAATGGACTGAATAGGGTTTCTTTTACATCACGAGCAGCCTGTCTGGTTCTGCCAGTCTTCGTGCCTCTTCGACAGGTGTCGGGAAACGGGTTTAGTCTTCTCTATGGCGGTTAAAATGGCGGATAGGTCTAGGCGATCTTTGTGGTGGTTCTTGTCTCCTGAAAATAACGAAATATTATTACGGGCATTACATACTCGTATCTTGTTGAGTTATGATTCTACCTGTCCGTTATCTTTTAATGTACGATTCCCACCGAACGGGCCGGGCCGGGCCGGGTCGCCTGGCACCGCGTCGGCACCGCGTTTATATAAAGTGCAGTTGGCAAAAGCCGGACGGAGCCGGTCACATGTGACGACAGCCGACCACAGCCGTCCACGTCCGCGAGGAGCTCACCGGCTGCAAGTATATTCGAATATGAAATTTAACGTCTAACTATATTAAAGCTTCAAATTCCTTTGGCAACTTGCAAAAAACGCGCAGGCGCGCTCCGGCCCGGCCCGGTCGATGAGAATCGTAATGCTGTCAAATATGTGAAGAGGTGACTGGCATAGATCTTCTGTCTGTGTCGCTCTGCGGTTTTTGTGAAATGTGTAGGTACATAGAAGTCTTACTAGCAATATAGGTGTCTAATGTACGATTCCTACCACCGAGTCACCTCTTCAAATATTTGACAGCATTTTCCTCACCTCAGCCTCCGCCTCTGCAGACTAGCTTGATGTCGTTCCCTGAATACCCCTCGACTATCAAAGCCAGATAACGAGTGGACCTATATCAGCATCCAGGACCAAGGCGAACCGTTCTGCCTGCGTCTTGAAGAGGAAGGTGGATGTAGTTTCGATACCTAAGCGATAGAAGTAGAAAAGCTCCATCACATTACTCGCCTCTTCCCATTGTGGGCAGCATTTTCCTCACTCCAGCCATCAACGCTTCTTTGCAGACTAGCTTGACATCACTCCCTGAATACCCCTCTGTCCTCACAGCCAGCTCCTGAAGATGTGGACCCATATCAAGACCCAGGAACAGGGTGAACAGTTCTGCCCGAGTCTTGGAATCAGGAAGGGGGATGTAGATGCGTTTCTCTAGGCGACGCAGCATTGCGGGGTCGATTTCCCTGTAAGATGGAAAGGTTTTTTACCACGACAAACAAGCACTGGGCCTTATTGATGGTAAGCAGTCTATGGATCTGCTACGAACGCTTTGATGGCCAATTGATCATTAATGGTTCTTTTGTACAGGAATTTTAAGGAGAATTACGACGGAAGTATGGAAAGGCACGATTTGGGGACTACTTCAAATTCGTTTTTGATTAAAATGCACCCTAATCAGAGTAATTCATTATTTTTAGTATAGGTACTTACCGAACAAATTGCACACGTTTTGATCTGAGATCCTAGCTAGGGTTGTAACATCAATGCCCAATGTGAATATAAGATACTCGTAGATAACCTACTTAACTGTCATTTTACAAGTAAAAGTGTTGGAAAAGTAACGGAATTTCCTGCCAGATGCCAATGGAACAGTGAATTTCGTGTTATTCCAGCTTTTCCAGGTGATAAGCGGCTGTAGTGTTTCATGTGTGCGACTCACTGTCGTTGGTTCGAAAACCTGACTCGGACAAATGAGTTTTACGGAACTTATGTACCTACCTACCGCTGGCTTCGTTATATATCCAGTGGAACACGCTTGATTTGATTTACCGGTACCTACACGATCGCAACAATTGTAACAACGCTAGCCGCTGTGAATGGTTACAGCGGTTCCGTGTTTTGTAGACCCAGTTGCTGTCTACGACAATAGTCATGAAGTTGATTTAAAAATCTACCATGGCATGTTAGAGCAGGCCAGAAGGCACACGCCGCTCTGCTCGCACACCCCGTCCAGCTCCATCAGCAGCTGCGCCTTCAGCCGGCGAGAGGCCTCGTGCTCGCCGGGCGAGGCGCGCTCCGAAGCCAGCGTCTCCACTTCGTCGATGAACACAATCGAGGGGGCGTAGTAGGAGGCCATCTCGAATAGCACCTGAAACAATACAAATACTCTTTATTGCACCCTTCACACAGATAAAGCAGGAAACACAGAGACAGAGGTGGAACTCTGGCACTCTTATCGCTAAAGAGCGATCTCTTCCAGACAACCTTGCTCAAAGAAGGCTCCTACTCTATAAGACAGACAGTCGCCGTGTAGCCGGTCTTCTGCACAGCTCAGTAAGAGACTGTCCAGATGACGCGATTTACGCGCGATTGCACTCGCGCACTGCAATCTAAGCATGGTCGTGATGTATGGAAACTGACGTTCACTCGCCACGAAACGCCAGGAAACGCGCGGCACTATCTGGACGGGTATCTCTAGTTTCTGCGAACGCACGAGTGTAGTCGCGTAAATCGCGTCATATGGACAGGCTCAAAGAAGTGTGCGCGATCCTCATAGCGTTTTTCCCAGTAGTGCCGAAATGCGAAAGCGTGTTTGTCTGTGTTTCTGCCTGTCTGCCTTGCTGTCTGTCTGTTTGTTACCTCTTCACGCTTAAACCGCTGAACCAATAAGGATGGCATTTGGTACCTATATAGATAGTTTGAGTCCCTGGGAATTACATAGGATAGTTTTTTATCCCGTAAGCCATTTCTTATGGGGGTGAAATAGGGCTGAACATTTGTATGAAGCTACGATATAAATAAGTCCCACGTGAAAAGAGTCGCGGGCACAAGCTAGGAGTTGGTAAATAACAATTTCAAAAGCTTTTACGTCCCAGGAAGGTAGGTAAGCTGCGCTATCGTGCAACGTTTGACTAGCTAAGGCCGTGTTGCACCAACTTACGATTACCGGCCGATCAACATTCAATATGGCGCCGGCAGCTGTCATTCCATAGGAACTTGACAAACTTTCCATACATTCAGATTTTAACGAACACCGCTTACGATTAAGGGTGAGTTGCACCAAACCGTCTGTAATCGTAAGCGGTGTTCGTTAAAATCTGAATGTATGGAACGTTTGACAAGTTTCTATGGACTGACAGCTGTCGGCGCCATATTTAACGTTGATCGGTCTGTAATCGTAAGTCGGTGCAACCCGCCCTAAGAAGAATAAGAATAAGAATTTATTTATTTAGCACACAACGCGGAAAAACAGAAAATACAATCAAAAAGGTAACCTAATATAATGAGCTAAACTGGAGCCACAGAACACTGCACTGAACGCTGGATTACAGAACATTTGGTGCAACCCACCCTTATACCTACCTACTTCTTTCAATTCACCCCTTTATCTATCTCCACCGTCACGAAACCGAGAGTACAAGCATACCATGTTTTGTTATGTACTATGTATTTTTCTAACCGTCCCCCCTTAGAGCAAAGAATATTCTTTACTTGGGAGCTGAGCCGTCACCCATACTTATTATGCGGGTTGCACCGACTCACGAATGCGGTCAACATTAAATATTACGATGACTTACGGTTAGGTAGTTTCTTGTCCAGTGTAGGTGTATGGGTAATAGTTGAACGTGACAATATTATAAAGCATTGACAACCTTTTCCCCGCCTTTATTGTACAAAACTGGCTGGTGGGTATGTTTATTTTTAAAGTAATAAAAAGAATGCTCCACCGAATAGCACGCGAATTTGATAATAGTGTTAAAGAAACTGTATTAGATTAACAGTATTATTTCAGTAAAATGTCCTCGTAACACTATTTAAGGTTCCCTCTAACTTCCTCTCCACGTGCCAAAGTCGTGCAATATTTTGATAGCTAGAGAACACACCTCACTCTGCCAACTCAGTCATGGATGGTATCATGAGTTACTTTGACGATCCTCTCAGAGTCACCGCGCCACTTGGTGAAGATGGTGCTCGGCGCCACGTTGAAGAACGTGCACCAGCTTTCGGACTCGGCCACCCTATCATCCATGCCATGAATGGTATCATCAGTTACCTTGACGATCCTCTCAGAGTCCCCGCGCCACTTGGTGACGATGGTGCTCGGCGCCACGTTGAAGAAGGTGCACTGACTTTCGGTGGCCGCGGCGCGCGCCAGCAGCGTCTTGCCCGTGCCCGGGGGCCCGTGCAGGAGGACCCCGCGCCACGGGGACAGTAGACCCGTGAACACTTCTGGGTGCCTTCAGAACACAGAGAGATAATGATTAGTTGTGTGAAGTATTCATCATCTTATCAGCCGAGTCATAGTGCCAAAGTGACCGGTCCTGCGCCACCCTCATCTAGCGGATTCCAGCAACCTTTACCAGGTAATCAGTCCCCCTTGTGGGTGGGTACGTGACGTATGCGTGGGCAATTCGGACTTAGTTTGGGATACATTTTTGAAAACTGCTCTCTATAGAGTTACGGTAAAAGCACTTTTCAGCAGTGGTCGGAATCAACCCAGCGGAATTCGGAGAAGGGAGCCTGTGTGAAATGGCGTTCAGGTAATTATAAAAATATATCTAATACGAATGCGTTCATTGACGGTGTAATACTCGTAACAGCGAATAGTCGCAGATTTTTCAGCAGATTTTGTCATTTAATTTAAAGAGCATCTTATTTTACCCGTCAGTAAAACAGCCTGTTATGAAGCGATAGGTGCCACCAGTAGGACTAGATAGTCCAGTTGTGATATTACTAATTTTGCTAGCATCCCCTGACCCGACCATGACCAAAACACTATTCGAACTCGTGAAGCCGAAAGGAACACCTTCACATAACTAAATACATAAGGAAATAATTTACCTCACAGGATATACAACGGACTCCATCAACAGGCTCTTAGCCGCCTCCAGCCCCTTGATGTCGTCCCAACTGACTTGTGCGGGCCTGATGATGTCCTGGTACAGGTCTTCGATCATCTGCTTCTTCTCAGGGGATGCCTTGGCCAAGAGCGCTGTGAGCGGTTTGAGTTCCACGGGTGGTAAGCTTTGAAGATCCTGTAGAGAAGTGGATACGTATTTCTGATCATAATTACCTAATAGAAGTGGTTATCTTGGATTGATTTCAAGTAAATCGAGAGACCCGAATGCAATTTTAAGTAAAAAGGTAGGAGCATCATTGCGCCCCGATGGTCTTATATCGGTTACTATCACGTGAGCTATATGAGGTTGGTAAATACTCACCCTCATGGTTAATCAACTGATACAAGCAACATACCTGTTTAGCCAAACCCAGCTGCGTGACAGTAAATTCAGGCAACCCCAACCTCGTCTCCTGTACCACCTCGGGCTCAGGTCTGGGCCGGGCCTGCCTCGTGGGGGGCCGCCGGGGCGCCGGTATCGACACCTGGCGAAGGAACTGAGGTGGCTTGTTGAAACGGGACAGGTAGTAGCTCGTGTAGTCCTGAAAAGATAATAATATTTACGGGACATTATAAATATACGTGATAGATTTTATGGTCATGTTTAGCGTGACGTTTTGGGCCATTTGGGGTCATGAGAATGAGAATAAATATAGTATTATACCTCAGCCACACTATGCTCCTCACGCCTCATGATATTTATGGCTCAAGCGTAGCGGCATACTTATTCTACACTGTAGCCCGAAGTAGGTAAATAAGTTCTCATATGAAAAAGGCTCCATTCTAGGGCCCTTGTTATTCGGGATCATGATTAACGATCTTCAATCGGTTCTTAGGGCGGCTCAATGTCTCTTGTATGCCGATGATCTAAAGTTGGTATACGGGGTTGAGCAGGTAGCTGATTGTAAGACGCTACAAGGGGACATCGACTTGGTGTTTCGGTGGAGTATGGCGAACAAACTGCATTTTAACCCTTCCAAGTGTTATGTGTGTACATTTAGCCGCTCTCGTGCCGCCATATATGCTCAATATATGTTAGGGTCAGAGCCGATAAATCGTGTCTTCTCCGTCAAGGATTTGGGTGTAATGTTCGACTCGCGCCTCACCTTTCACGAGCATATTTCTTCTCTTGCCACCAGCTGCTTTCGGAGGCTAGGTTTTGTGGTCCGAAACCTCCGCCACTTTCACGACCCGGTGGCCATAAAAATGGTATATAATGCCTTAGTAAGGAGTAAGCTAGAGACTTCGTCGATCGTGTGGAACCCCTATGAATCAACGTATGCGTTACTTCTTGAGAAGATTCATAAAGCGTTTTTAAGGTTCCTTTATAAAAAAACTTTCGGATATTACCCGTATCTTTACCCAACGAAGTACCTTCTCGGTTCCCTTGGGTACAACTCCTTGGAGGTCAGGCGAAATTGTCAGCTGATGATCTCGGCATGTCAGGCCTTGCGTGGCGAGTCGGACTGTCCCGAACTTGTAGAGCGTCTGGTGCAATTGTTTGTCCCGGATGTCCCGAGGATAGCCCTGAGACCTCGACAGCGCGACTTATTGGCTGTGCCGCCGTCGAGCACCGTGTCGCTCAGGAACTCGCCGTTGCCTCGCGCCCTCTCACTTCTCAATGCGCTCCTGACATCAACACCCGAGTGCGACTTGTTTGCGTGGCGATGGGCTGCAGTGTATAGTGAATGCTTGAGATTCTGCGAGGCGATGGATGCTAGATGCTCAACTGTTCCAAATTAAGCTGTTCGATATTTATTATTGTGAACCTTTTATTATTATCTAAATTTTGTGACGCATAGGTTTATAACTGTAATGTCATAAAACTGTTTTTATAAATAAATAAATAAATAAATAAATATGCTGGGAAGAATAACTTGATACGCGAGCATACGGCCTAGAAAAGACAAAACTCAAGATCATCGCGTAAATGTATCACAACCATGAAATTATTCTTCCGGAATTTCCGTAATTTTGTCTATGAATAATTTTTCTTTCTTAGCGTAGTTCACAGTAACTATGTATGCACTTTATTATTATAATACTTAAGCTAAGTAAGTTTTCTTGTTTCCATCCTCAAACTTCAGTTAAGAATCTCGGATAAGTTTAACTTTCGTCTCGTTTTTATCCGCGAAGAGCTTTTAAACATCTAGGGAGCTAAATTAAATATTTTCCGCTGGCGAGCAAGTATCATCAATCATAGTAGTTAAGTACTTTTGCGTCAACTTTAAGGCCGCTTTTCCACTGGCAAGGTCGAGATCGGATTAAAATATCGTACAATCGGTAATAAAGTCACATGTACCTAGTGTGAAATTTTCTGCTTCGCAGCGCATCTCCGTTGGAAATACTCCACAAAGACTCCTCTACACAATGGGCCATTATGACCGAAGGACAGGATGCATTCGAATGCGATGGAAATATGTCTTTTTCCCTTTAACACTTTCACTGCTAGGAGCCCGCCTGGTGGGCGCCTACGCCGTAGTTGCGCCGGGAGCGGCTACAAGCGTAGCGCGTAGTGATTCTTGGCAGTGAATGTGTTAATTGGGCATTTTTGCGAGAAGAGATGCATCGTTAGTGGCGTCGCGTCACCGAGTACAAGTTAAAAACGTTTCATTTTGTAATCAAAATTAACCGTACAATTTGTATGACAAATGAAAGTTACAATATGGAACACTAAATTATACTCGGTGACGTCACTAACTATGCATTTCTTCTCGTGAAAATGCACTAAATGCAGAGTTGATGCGTTCTGTTAGATGGGCCATGATGGCCAATTGTGTGCCATCCATGCCAGCTGCAAAAAAATGTGGTCAGGTTCTTCCATCGTGGTAATAATTAGGTAGGCTACCTACATTTCTACTTTTATCTTAATTTTTTCGACCGATCCCAGGTTCTGTAATCAAATATACATAATAGAGATACGACAGAGCCGAAAGCTATGTCTGTATTTATTTACGTGTGTTCCATATACCGTTTTAGATACTAAATAATATAAGATAAGATACCTTTATTGCCCAAACTGTGAACATTGTGAGTGTGGGTACATTGTGTACTGAAGCGATTTATAAAAGAGGTGTCAATCGTTTCGCAATTAAGCTCCAGGTGACATAGCGTGTTCCTGAGTCATGGATGTGTTCTTTGTGTTTAAGTGCATATTTATCTATACACATCAGTTTGTGCGCAAGCGCGGATCGGAGCGGGTGCGCGTGACGTTGTCATTACGTAAAAATGTCGAGTTTTAAAGTGTTAAAATGCGCTAGTTGCAATATTGTAGTTAACGAGGTGCTGGCATTCGTGCAGCATAAAAATGAAGTGATGGACAATTGCAGTCTTGTACGGATTTGTTCTACGTCATTTACACCTGAGGATACTGTTAACGCGAAGTCGTTACTTTTTGAATCTGTAACTGTGAACAAAAGGAAGATTTCGCGTCGAAACCAAGGGAAAGAGCAGAGGGATCTCGAGGACATAATTACATTGTTTAAAGAAACGGACCCCGAGCTTATTCCGACCTTCGTTGCAAAAGATTTACATAAATTACCTCCAGTAACGTTCGACCATATTGATGTTACCAGGTTGCTCAAAGACATGCTCATTATGCAGTCGGAATTAAAAGAAATTAAGGAGTCATATGTGACGAACTCTGATTTGGAAGAGGTTAAAAACTCTCTTTATGAAGGAAGGTTCGCCTCGTTAATCAATGGCCAAAATGTAAACAAAACCGCGGTGCATTTATGTTAAACGATATGGACAGCGGGCCGATCGGACTGATTCATTGTGGCGATTCTATATCGGGTGTGGAGGCTGGCTCGCCGCCTGTGCAACAGCAGTCTCGCGAACTGGATGCTGAGAAACATATGTCGTCTCCCTCGCTCGCGCGGGAACGCAATAAGTGCAAGATCACAGTAATCTCACCAGCACACGATGACGGGGCAAGAAGCATAGGTGAAATCGCAAACAAATCATGTGCGAGGGTTAGTAATCGCACAGTCGATATCGAAACGGACCGCGCAGATCGAATGTTGATAACCCCGCCTTCATATGCAAAAACAGCGTGTACGGCACCACGAAAGTCGTGTAATTATGCCGATATTGCTAAAAGCGGAACCTGAAAAGAAAATAAACAGGACTCGGAGCGTATATTAATGCATAGGGAGAAATTAAGGCATCAATTGCGAAATCAATTTATTGGAAATACTGGCAAGGCGAGTCCTAGTGAGAAATTCAAAGCCGCCGTTACTAAAGTACCGCTATTAATTTCGAATGTACATCGAGATACGGCCAGCGCGGATATAACGGACTATATCAGAAACAAAACGGGTGAAGTCGTAAATCTTGAAAAGGTGATAATGAAGCGAGACAAAGGGTATGACGCCTACAAGCTTTTTGTAAACAAATCTAAATTAGATGTGTTTTTGTGCGATAACCTGTGGCCGGATGGAATAAAATTCCGGAAATTTGTTTACTTCAAAAGCAGTAACCCGAGTAACCGGGAGACTGCTCGCGATAGTAAAGTGAGAAGAAGTCCCAGCTCAACACATGCCAAATACAACACTACAGGATAATAACATTAATAACATATGCAGACTGGTATCTTTCAACTGTAAGTCCATAAAGAGGTCTGTCGACTTTGTCAAGACGTGTTGTGAATCATGTGATATCATTGCGTTGCAAGAGACGTGGCTCCTACCCCATGACCTACCATACCTGGGCAGCATACATGAAGGATTTGGGCATACAGGCACGTCGGCAGTGGACACCGCATCTGGGATTCTGCGCGGTCGACCCCACGGAGGTGTCGCTCTCTTGTGGAGGAAGGATATTTGTCAATCAGTGTCGATAATCGAGTGTGATAGCCCGCGGTTAACGGGTATTAAAGTGACTGTGAGTGGTCGGCAGTTGTTAATTATGAGTGTATATATGCCTGTTGACATAGGTGAGAATTTACTCGAGTTTACACAGTGTCTTGGACAGATTTGTGCCGTAATTGAGACAGCTGACGTTGAATCTGTGATAATTTTAGGTGATTTTAATGCTCATCCTGGCGAGAACTTTGGTAAGGAACTCTTAGAATTTTGTTTAGAAAACGGGTTAACTTGCGCTGATGTTGTAAAGTTAGGTTTACACTCTGACAGTTACACTTACCTAAGTGAAGCACACGGTTCGAGACGTTGGTTAGATCATTGTTTAGTATCAGAGTTAGTGTGGAAATCTGTTGTTAATATTAAAATAGATAATGATATATTTTGGTCCGATCATTTCCCGATGGAGGTCGAAATTAACTTAAATATTGTCAGACGGAAAATAAATATGAGTGGCAGAGTGTAAAATTATGTAATATGGGGCGAGAGGAGTTCAGAACAGGTGAGTGAGTATCACGACGCCTGCAGCAGCAGGTTGCGTGATATTCACTTTCCTGAGGAGCTCAGGGAGTGTTGTGATAGAAACTGTGACAATGTGGGACATCATATGATTATAAAGCGCCTGTATAATAGAATTATAGGTATTTTAGTTGAAGCGTCGGTATTAACCTGTAAAAAGACTGTAAAGCGGAAAGGAGGCTATATTACAGGATGGAACAAACATGTGAGTGTGGTGCACAAAGAGGCGAGGTTGAAATTTTTGGAGTGGGTCGATAGTGGTAAACCGAAGTCTGGAAGTATATACCGTGATATGTGTGATAGCAGGCGCAGGTTTAAATGTAGGTTGAAATGGTGTCAAAACCATCAGGACCAAATTAAAATGGATGTATTGGCCTCCCATCGCTCAAAGGGTGATTTTAAGTCATTCTGGAAGCATACTAATTCCCTTAATGTAAGACCCAGCCTACCAGTGAGTGTAAATGGATATAATGAACCAGCAGAAATAGCACAGTTATTTAAAGATAAGTTTCAAGTTGAGTCACCGCTGGGCATGACTCTAGAGTCATGTAAGGCCGAGTACGGCGATGAGTTCACCGTGTTCACGTGTAAGGAAGTGTCTGATGTGATCCGCCACATGACGCGAGGAAAGTCACCAGGGCACGATGGGCTCAGCATCGAGCATCTGCAAGCAGCTGGGGTACACTTACCGAGAGTTTTAACTATGCTGTTTTCGCTGTGTATTGGTCATGCCTTTTTGCCGGATGACATGTTGAGGACAACTGTCGTTCCAATAGTTAAAAATAAAACTGGGGATGTGTCAGACGCAGGCAACTATAGGCCCATTTCATTGGCTACAATAATAGCTAAAGTACTTGACGGTGTGCTTGACATGCGACTTGGTAGATATCTAAAGTTACATGATGCACAGTTCGGATTTAGAGCAGGATTATCTACCGAGACCGCCATTTTAAGTTTAAAGCACACCGTCAAGTATTACACAGACAGGAGCACGCCTGTGTACGCGTGCTTCCTAGACCTGTCCAAAGCCTTTGACATGGTGTCATATGGTGTCCTGTGTGATAAGCTAGCATCAAGTAACGTCCCACGTGAAATTATAGATATTTTTAAATATTGGTACGGCAACCAGACTAATACGGTTAGATGGGGGATAGCACAGTCGGAGGCATATAGGTTGAATTGCGGGGTGAGGCAGGGGGGCTTAACCTCGCCGAAGCTTTTCAATCTGTATGTCAACGGGCTGATAGAGGAGCTCAGCAGAATGCCGGTGGGGTGTTATGTCGACGGCGTAAGCGTGAACAACATAAGCTACGCCGACGATATGGTGCTGCTGGCCCCCTCTGTCAGTGCACTCAGGAAAATGCTGAGTGTATGTGAGGCCTACGCAGACGCTCACGGTCTTGTATACAACTCCAAAAAGAGCGAAGTCCTAGTCTTTAGGTCAAACAGAATGAACGCTACGCATGTGCCCTCTATAACTTTGAAAGGTAAAGACTTACAGAGGGTTACACAGTTTAAATACCTTGGGCACTATGTGATGGAAGACCTAAAGGACGATCTCGATTTGGAGAGGGAACGGAGAGCATTAGCGGTCAGAAGCAATATGTTGGCTCGTAGGTTTGCCCGATGTTCGAAACCAGTTAAAGTCACCCTTTTTAAGGCATACTGTCAAGTATTTTACGCGGGTAGCCTATGGGTCAACTACACGCTGAAAGCCTATAATGCTCTTCGTATCCAGTATAATGATGCCTTCAGAATTTTGATGAGGTTGCCACGGTTCTGTAGCGCGTCGGGGATGTTTGCCGAGGCTCGTATCGATGACTTTTACGCGATTAGGCGAAAGCGGGTTGCATCTATTTTAAACCGCATCCGACGCAGCGACAACAGGATTCTGAAGGTCATTGCTGATAGAACGGACGGTTCCATCCTGGGTACATGGGTTAAACTTATAAATTGATGATTGATATTTTAATTTTTATTTTTATTGTATGCTTTTTATAACTTCTTTGACATTTAGTAAGTATTAATTAATAATTGTTTAATTTAAGTTGATTTGCTTTGTTTATGTTTTTTGTATGGAATTTTAAAAAGTTCTGAAATAAAGATATTTTTTTTTTTATTTTTTTTTTATAAATATGTTTATCGTCGTCTAGTATCAGATTTTTGTAACATTGTCCCCTAATATTTATTTTATTTTATTTAAAGGTTACATTTTGTACTTATGAAAACGGACCAGTTTTTCCAGTTAGTTTTCAGAAGTTATAGTTTTTGGAACTTTTTATGCTTGTCATTAATAGTACATTACGTAACTAGGGCGGTGAATTCGTGAATACTCCAGATCGCAGGTGTTTGTGGCCCGAACCGAAGGTGAGGGCCATAAATATGCGGTCTGGGGCTTTACGAATTACCGCCCGTGTTGAGTACAAAATTTTACATCTTCACCTGGCCACAATGCGAGTTTTCCCGTACGCGCAGCGTGCAGGAAAACTCGCATTATGGCCAGGTGTGACGTAAATAATATTACAGTATATAATCGATTAGGTTGCTCATAGTTCTTTAGCCCAATTTTAATATCAGTAAATTAATAATGGCTCCAATTTTGGCTGCCAATAAATAATAATATGTTGCATCGCAGCCATTTGCAGCCCAGATGACGCCCGACTGCCCTATTATTACAAAAAGTCGGATGTCACTATAATATTTGAATGGAGATACGATCTTTTTGTCGTAACATAAGAATGGTAGTTTAGGCACTTAGCCAACTATGTGAATGTCGTTATGATATCGTAAAACCGTCATATTACACAATTTGTTAGGTTTCGGGTTATGACGTGCGAATTTAATTAATGTGACTGAGAATATCTACACTAAGTACGTCATAAGCTTGAAAGTATGTTTGTCTGCAGGCCAACGTCTATTTCGATCATTGCTTCCGATTTCAATTACCTGTGTCAACATTGACATAATTGAACAAAACAATACAATTACACTAGCACTTTATTGAAATCCTCAAAACATAAAGTACCTACCACAGAACACCTCCACTAGAAGCCTAATGTTTGTAATTTTGTTCCCGACGCGAGTCACCAAAGCATGAGGAAGAGGTGAGGGGAAGGGCGGGTGCTAACAGCGTTGCGATTGGGCGATGCGCTCGCGCGCGGAATGCGTAGTGATGGGACATGTTCACGTACAAGCATCCTAATTTTTTAGGTACATTTTAAAGTAAAGTAAGTAACTACTTACTATACTTTTATCTTTAAGTTAAGGTAAAGTATAGATAGTTTTGTTACCATTTTAATACACGGTAAGTTAGGAATCCTAACTGGTACCGTAATTTTTTGCTGATAAATCATGGTAGGTACTTACTGTACATATTAAAATGGTAATTAAACTATCTATACTTAAAAGTGTGCTTAAAAAATACTGACCATTTAGTATTTTTGGTTCTAAAGATTAAACTACAAATACTTCAGTATTTTTTATGGAACGTTTCGGAGCAGTTTAATAATACGTAGTCTCATTATTCCTTTAAAAGTTGTCTTTATTGTTCTCATTTTAAAATAAAACAAACAAAACACGAAAAAGGCATTCGGCTATTTAGGATGGTGACGTTAAAATTTAATTAAATTAAATTAAAAAGCCTTTATTTGATCCAATAGTTTTAGTAGGTACAAGTGATACTACATCATGCATCATGCATTATTTTCTACTTACTGTACAGTTACTTATCAGTTATATTATACCATTCAAAAATTTTATACCTATTTCATATAATTTAGAGTAATATAATTCAATTTAACTTAGATTAATTAATTAAAATTATTTTAATTTAATACAATTTAATTGGGATGTACTTGTACGATCGTAATACGTTATACGTGACGTATCTCACACCAACTCCGAGTTCCCTCGCACTTTCTCGAAGTTCATCATCAGGCCCATTTTGTGGCACTGGACCCAACTGCTCACTGAAAGGATTCTAAGAAACCCGCACAACGTATATCTCTCTCACCAACTCCGAGTTCCCTCGCACTTTCTTGAAATTCATCATCAAGCCCATTTTGTGACACTGGGCCCAACTGCTCACTGAGAGGATTCTTAGAAGCCCGCACAAGGTATATCTAACTCAAACCAACTCCGAGTTTCCTCGCACTTTCTCGAAGTTCATCATCAGGCCCATCTTGTGACACTGGGCCCAACTGCTCACTGAGAGGATTCTTAGAAGCCCGCACAACGTATATCTAACTCACACCAACTCCGAGTTCCCTCGCACTTTCTCGAAGTTCATCATCAGGCCCATCTTGTGACACTGGGCCCAACTGCTCACTGAGAGGATTCTTAGAAGCCCGCACAACGTATATCTAACTCACACCAACTCCGAGTTCCCTCGCACTTTCTCGAAGTTCATCATCAGGCCCATCTTGTGACACTGGACACAACTGCTAACTGAGAGGATTCTAAGAAGCCCGCACAACGTATATCTAACTCACACCAACTCCGAGTTCCCTCGCACTTTCTCGAAGTTCATCATCAGGCCCATCTTGTGACACTGGGCCCAACTGCTCACTGAGAGGATTCTTAGAAGCCCGCATAACGTATATCTATCTCACACCAACTCCGAGTTCCCTCGCACTTTCTCGAAGTTCATCATCAGGCCCATCTTGTGACACTGGACCCAACTGCTCACTGAGAGGATTCTAAGAAGCCCGCACAACGTATATCTATCTCACACCAACTCCGAGTTCCCTCGCACTTTCTCGAAGTTCATCATCAGGCCCATCTTGTGACATTGGACCCAACTGCTCACTGAGAGGATTCTAAGAAGCCCGCACAACGTATATCTATCTCACACCAACTAAGAGTACCCTCGCACTTTCTCGAAGTTCATCATCAGGCCCATCTTGTGACACTGGGCCCAACTGCTCACTGAGAGGATTCTTAGAAGCCCGCACAACGTATATCTAACTCACACCAACTCCGAGTTCCCTCGCACTTTCTCGAAGTTCATCATCAGGCCCATCTTGTGACACTGGACACAACTGCTCACTGAGAGGATTCTAAGAAGCCCGCACAACGTATATCTATCTCACACCAACTCCGAGTTCCCTCGCACTTTCTCGAAGTTCATCATCAGGCCCATCTTGTGACATTGGACCCAACTGCTCACTGAGAGGATTCTAAGAAGCCCGCACAACGTATATCTATCTCACACCAACTAAGAGTACCCTCGCACTTTCCCAAAGTTTATCATCAGGCCCATCCTGAAACCTAGACGCAACTGTTCACCAAGAGCATTCTAAAAAGTTACTAAAACAGTAAAGTAACTACTACTACTAGTACTACTAATACTTATTATATATTACACTATTTACTTTAAATAACGAACAATAAATAAAACTAAATTTAAGTTCTAATCTACAGAATAACTACTCAAACCAAAATAAACGAGAAATCTGTATTTTTGTTACATTTCTTCAAATCGGTAGGAACGAAATCACGTGGTTTGTCGATTGACCATCATAGCATCATCGGGACATCACTAGTCGTGACGTGTTTTCGTAAGAAAGGAATAGCATATTGCATATTCAAAGTGATGAAAAGTGACAGACATAGTGTGTCTGTACCTCAGTATTCGCACCGGCCAGTATAAAATGGCCTCCGCTGGCTATAAATATTTTCAATGAAATATTGAATTTTACTCAACTGTGGAATGAAATTCCATCTTTTTTGTAATTAGAAGTCTTTGACGACTTTCCGCACCACCTCACACTACAAAAGCCCATAATTAGCCGCGAAAATCCTATTATTTTGTTTTTTTTTGTGAGAGTCATGCACACTCCGCACAGGTCGTTAACATGGACGCAACTGAACGGAAAGGCGGGCGACCGCGGATTAAATAAGCGCAACAACACCAACGCTTGGTGACTCGAGTCGCGAACAAACTGAGAAACATTAGGCTTCTAGTGGAGGTGTTCTATGGTACCTACACAACACATTGATTATTTGGATTCCCACGAGCTCCGTGTATTTATGAACTCGGCTGTATCTATGTAGTGTTCTCTTCAATAAAACCACTTTTTAGGGTGAGTTGCACCAAACCGTCTGTAATCGTAAGCGGTGTTCGTTAAAATCTGAATGTATCGAACGTTTGACAAGTTTCTATGGACTGACAGCTGTCAGCGCCATATTTAACATTGATCGGCCTGTAATCGTAAGTCGATGCAACCCGCCCTTAACCGACGAAAAAAACGGATGAGGTTCTCAAGTCAACGCGTATATATATATATATTTTTTTATGTATGACCACGCATAACTTTTTAGAGCGTAGTCCGATTTTGATAATTCCTTTTTTATTAGAAAGGGTATAAACCTCGAAGTTGGTCCCACATAAATTTTAAATAAAAATTCCAACTTAGGGGTACTTAAAGGGTAGGAAAATAGGGGATGATTGATTGTTCACTTACTGATTGAAATGTATGACCACATATGCAGAGAGCAATCACAAATATTGCATGTAAGTAACTAGTAATTTAGTTAGTAATTAAGTAAAGTAAGCCACAGAAAATTTAAAAATAAAACTTTTTAACCAACT
The DNA here is from genome assembly GCA_945867215.1 of Epinotia demarniana. Lineage (NCBI taxonomy): Eukaryota > Metazoa > Arthropoda > Insecta > Lepidoptera > Tortricidae > Epinotia > Epinotia demarniana. Next base: position 22,069,883 of record OX244273.1, read on the forward strand.
CAAAATCACTTAGGTACCTAGGTACACTTAGATTAATTTAAGAACTTAGTTATAAAAGTTAATAAAAAAGGTTTAATATTTATATGATTGTTTGGCGCCGACTCAAAATTATTTAGGTACACTTTTTTTATTAAAAAGTTTTTTGTCTTATAGTTTTACTTTTATTTAAACCCGCAACCAAGATTTATAATTTTAACAAATTAATTAGTAAGCGATACTCTCAAATACAGTTTCTCGTTAATCGTCCTATGTCAATCTCATTCATTATTCGTTCCTACGTTAATTCTAGGTACTCTGATCCAGTCTCACTCTTCCATTCCATTGTCTATCACTCAGCATCTCATTCCTTATTCTATAGTCGTGGGCCAGACGCTTGTTCCCCTTAGGGGAGTTATCGGTCAACATTGTGAATATCAGCCTGTTACGCATCTCACGAGGGTGAACGGGTGCGTTCGTGTGGAACCACTCGGTTCAATAGGCACTGCAGACTGAGTTAGCTATCTAATATACGATACTTTAAGGATGTGTGATGTGTCTTGTGACCCAGTAACGTGTAAGAGACTCGTTTATTTTTTTCGCGCACGAGAAAACCAAATGCAACTCTTCAGGAATGGCTTTTATGGACAAATGTCTATAATTAAATCAAAACTAAAGTTTTGTTGATATATTTCGTTTCTATGAGATTTAGAATATATTTGAATTTGAATATTGTAATTTTAACTTTGATAGTCTCTGGTCAAATACAGATGGACCCCAAGGATTGATTTGACATCAGTTACTGTTGTCAAGTTCGATGAAATCTATGTGCCTTGTATCAACAAATAGTAATGTTTGAATGTATTCGTTCTCCGGAATTTTGACACCACTACAACGACGGGCGGTTCAAACGTCAGTAAAAGCATAGCCAAGATATTTTGGAGCTAATCTGTTTTCTATTACCTGCATGATAATGTCCAGGTCAATGTTATCGCAGACCTCGTACTCGCCCGTCAGCCCCGCCTCCTCCGCCAGCGCGTCTACCGCGTGGAACAGACCGTGGCCCTTCAGCTAGCTGTTCTCACCTGCATGATAATGTCCAGGTCTATGTTATCGCAGACCTCGTACTGGCCCGTCAGCCCCGCCTCCTCCGCCAGCGCGTCTACCGCGTGGAACAGACCGTGGCCCTTCAGCTAGCTGTTCTCACCTGCATGATAATGTCCAGGTCTATGTTATCGCAGACCTCGTACTCGCCCGTCAGCCCTGCCTCGTCTGCAAGCGCGTCTGCTGTGTGGAACAGACCGTCGCCCTTCAGTTAGCTGTTCTCACCTGCATGATAATGTCCAGGTCTATGTTATCGCAGACCTCGTACTCGCCCGTCAGCCCCGCCTCCTCTGCCAGCGCGTCTACCGCGTGGAACAGACCGTGGCCCTTCAGCTAGCTGTTCTCACCTGCATGATAATGTCCAGGTCTATGTTATCGCAGACCTCGTACTCGCCCGTTAGCCCTGCCTCCTCTGCAAGCGCGTCTGCTGTGTGGAACAGACCGTCGCCCTTCAGCTAGCTGTTCTCACCTGCATGATAATGTCCAGGTCTATGTTATCGCAGACCTCGTACTCGCCCGTCAGCCCCGCCTCCTCTGCAAGCGCGTCTGCTGTGTGGAACAGACCGTCGCCCTTCAGCTAGCTGTTCTCACCTGCATGATAATGTCCAGGTCTATGTTATCGCAGACCTCGTACTCGCCCGTCAGCCCTGCCTCCTCCGCCAGCGCGTCTGCTGTGTGGAACAGTCCGTCGCCCTTCAGCTAGCTGTTCTCACCTGCATGATAATGTCCAGGTCTATGTTATCGCAGACCTCGTACTCGCCCGTCAGCCCTGCCTCCTCTGCAAGCGCATCTGCTGTGTGGAACAGACCCTCACTCTTCAGGTAGCTCTGGACGAGGTAGCGGAGGATACGCTTACGCGTTCGGAAGAGGGAGTCTTTCTGTTTGAAAGATTAAATTTAAGACATTAATGTTGATGGTTGTTTACTGGGGGTTGAACATATTCTATTCACGGCTAATAATTGTCTAGCGTACAGCCGATTCCGTGTATTTCCCGCTAAGTAGCGGAAAGGGCCTACAAACAGTACGCCCGCTACTTGGGCTCCTGGTAGCGAAAGTGTTAATATTTTACCGCACCAATACTCTAGTGGCGACAGACGACAGAGATGACTCAGATGACAGGTTATTAATAAATGATCATGATCTAATTAGAGAACACAACAGTACCTGGGTGACCGAGCTCAGCTCAGCTCAGCTTTCGGATGAAAATGGAGAAAACTAAATTTCTCAGATACCAATCTAGGATTAGGTGTCAAAGCGGACCCCGGGATCCTTTAGGGCATAACCGGGAATAACGCTAGGAGAATGATCAATGGGAGTCATAGTAGTATCAGTCATAGATCAGGATATATACAGTCTAGGGTAGTAAACAATATGTATACAGTATAAGAGCTATGGAATTGAAGTTAATATGCGCTAAAGGGAGTAAGACATATTTAAGTAAATAAATGTTTTATTGTCACAACTAATTATAGAATTAATTATATTTACGTACGCGTCTACTGTCCATCAATGTATTAACAATCTAGGTAATGGGTACCAGTCTCAGCCTTAGCTGGATGGTACCTTAGGAACCAGCCAGCGCTGACTTCAGCCTGATCCCCTTTACATAACTAGAAAATAAATAAATAAACTAAACTAAACTAAACTGTAAACATTTCCATCTCATTCCACCACAATACGGCGTCCTGTATGATGAACGATGATGGCCCATTGGGTGGAGTAGGCTTCAAACATGACAAATACCACAATTTACAGTGTCAAACATGAATTTATGAATGAACTAGCTTCTGCCCGCGACTCCGTCCGCGTGGAACTCGTTTATATCGCAGCTCCAACCTCCTCCAACAAACTTTCACCCCCCACCCCCATTCCACCCCCTTAGGGGATGAATTCGGGGATAAAAACTATCCAATGTCACTCTCCATCCCTTCAACTTCCACTTGAAAAATCACGTCAATTCGTCGCTCCGTTTTGCCGTGCTGAAAGACGGACAAACAAACAAACACACATACACTTTCCCGTTTAAAATATTAGTATGGATGGGTGATATACGAACCGCTTCCAATTTGCGCATTTTACTCATCGGCCTGTTTATAACGCCTGACATAGCTTCACGCTTCAAAATCACTAAATAAACACAGTAAACAAACACACCTATAATAATATGCAAATAATCAAATAAGTACCACATGTATATTGAAGTCTTTGTAGTTACCTACAAAATGATAGCAAAATGATAGATGATTGACGAAGTCACACATCGGTTGCATGTCGGTTGCTAGGGGTTGTTTGGTTTCCAAGCAACCACTAGGGTTGATTCAGAGCGGCTACCACGAACTTCGAAAGTCGAAGTTCGTAATATATGCATCCCTGTCACTCGAGTATGGGAGTGCGATAGAGATGGAAATACCCGAAATTCGACTTTCGAAGTTCGTGGTAGCGCCGCAGGTCCAACATTTCATATTTTCATGTAGGCCATTTTATGATTTAGTTCGCTATAAAATGTTTTTTTAAGCGACACGTTTTTTTTTTATTTCTCCCTTAATTGTAATTTTCATTCAAAACTATCAAATTGAAAAGTAGCGAATTCCAGAAGGTTGTAAGTAAATTATGACGTCAATACTACGACTCTGTATGGCAGTTTGGACACCTTTCATATGGCAGCCATAATACTGACGTCACACACGGTGAAAACCACTTGTATACGTTTTCGCGATTTTCTTAAAAGCGAGCAGGAAAAAAACACAGAAAACTACTTTATTACGTTTAAATAACATAATTACCGAAATGGTTTTCGATTTAGGCGTCATTACATATTTTGAAATATTGACAATTCAGCTGGTTTCACATTACTTCCTAGTTTCTGTGTGCTCATTTGTTGTTGTACAGTCGGCCGCAAAAGTGGGATCAATAGAGAGTTAACAACAGAAGGTTGGTTCAAATACAATCTTCCACTAGCAATAAACAAAACTCATGAGTAATAAATAATACTCGATCAATTTATTTTTGCTATTTTGAAGATTCTTAAATTACTTAATTTGAAACTAATCTAAATGTAATGTGTAAAATTCACATTTAAAAAAAAAGCAAAAGTGTATCTAATTTATATTTTTTTCCAATTTTGAAAGAATATCTTTATCATACACTTGAGTATAGTGAAAAATATAAACAGTATTAAATTACATAGCCCTTTTTCCGAACATTAATAGTTTGTATAAAAAGTAAAAAATCTTGTTTATATGTGTGTAAGTATAGTAAATAGCAACTACATACCAATCTATGTAACTAGGTAACTTAATTTATTGAGAAATTATTTAATAAAATGCTGAAAAATATTTAATCCTACCTATTTATTCCTTATATATAACTACCTGAATATTCTGTGACCTTAACCAAAACGCAATAGTTAAGTAAAAGTGGTCAAGCGCTGGCCCTAAGTGCTAAAAAGGTCATTCGTATTCAGCCCGGCTGCGGACCTACGTCCTCCTGTGTTTTATTACGTCCGTTTCACAGACTCGACATATTGCCGCTGACACAACGCGGGTTGCCTATATCACAGAATACATTATAGTACTACGTAACATATCCACTATTTAGGTATGCCAAACGAGCCTAAACGCAGCCATCCCTTTCTTTCGCATGCAATGCGCTGCGATAGAACGCGTGGGCAGGCCCGTAGATTTTGTATGGCAGGTCGGTTACTTGGCAACTATGACAGATTTGTTTACACTGTTTGTTTGTGACGTTTATCGGGTGCATAATAAATGTTTTGAAAGAAGATGGTTGCGAAAAATTATTTAATTTCTTGTTATGTGTGTTTTGTGTGTGATTATTGGACTACTTCACTTCGCTGCGAGCTGCAAGCCGCATGTAAGTGATCAAGATCATTATAATATCATCTTTAGCCTAAATAATTATGTCCCCCTGCTGGAAAGTATGCACTGTCTCTGTCACCCTCTCTCATGAATGAGAGGGAATTGGCAGTAATCCTCACGCTGGACTCGTGCTGATTGGGGACTTCAAATATACCGTTTACCATTACACAAAGCAAACAGCTTGGCAAGCAATTTATGATTAAGATTTTATTTTGACAATAAGAAAAAAATACTCAAAATGCATTACATTGGCTGCACTGCGCAATTTTGTAATCCTACTAATATTATACGAGTAAATGAAAAAGTTTGGATGCTTGTTACTCAATTACGCTTAAACGGCTCAACCGATAAGAACTACATTTTGCACGAAGATAGTCTATACCCCGGCTTGAAACATAAAATAGTTTTATACCGGGTCCACGAAGACTAAAGTCACTTGCGGAAGCTAGTATTTAATTAATAAACCAATAAATCGTCATGTTTTCTTCACAAGAACTGCAGCAAAACTGCAAATTAGCGATCACACTGCAGCCCATACGTAGTCCTGCATACCCCGATACCAAAGTGAAACTTGGCTCTCACGGCAGATTCACGGCTTGGCATCCACACTCGTAATTAAAAAGGCGGCCTTGCGAGGAGTGATTGTAACACCCGAGCTTCGTGGCCACAGACATATCCAGCTAGATCACGCAAAGGCACCTAGCTACTCCAGTCAAGACTAAAGTAATGTATCCGATTTTCAGTCCTATTCCCCAGCCTTTAGACGTGACTATAAATATAGAGCGTGTATATTTGATATAACCGCAAACTTTAGGGGGTCTTAGTATAGGCACTAATAAATATATTTATCGCAAAATTATTTTAAAAAAGCGAACTTTTTTTTCATATAAAATAATTCAGCACGCAGTGGATCACTACTTTGTCTTACTGACGTGACGTCACAATAAATCGTCACATGTCACCCGATTCTTTTATGTGTCATCAGGTCACAGTGTACGCAATACATTGCCGGTCGATAAAATTTCAAAAATTAATTACTCTTTGGTAGTTAAGATTAACTTAATTTTTTCTTGCAATATCGGTTCATAGCCCTAACACGTACCTCTGGTTACAATTTGAGGTAGTATAAAATATACACACTGTATACAGTTATGGTTCAAAGTGACGAATTTTTGTTCCACGACTGCGCATACGTAACATTTACACATCATAGTTCTATCGTGGGAACATTTTGTCCATTGTTATAATACCTCCCTAATAGTTTCTATCATGCACGTCTATCATACGACGGCCGCGACATACTCTCGATTATTTTCGCACTATATCTCGTGTTCTAAATGTTCTAATACGAAAGAGACGGATGGTGCGAGAAAAATCGAGAGAGCTCGCGCGCCGTCGCATGATAGCCCTGCAGAATGGACAGTGTTGAGACAGAGGGATCCATCTTTTGCTTTTAACACAGCACATCTTCAAATGTATACATCACACACATGTTACTCCGCTCTAGTTACATGCTTAAATGATACGCCAAACGAGCGACATTGGCGGCCGGCCGAGCAAGGTTGTGACCTTAGGTCACAGAAAATCTAGTACGGAGTGGCCTTGGTTTGGCCGGGCTGAAATCGAGAAAGTCTGTCATTTTCGTAGGTGTGGCGGCACCCTAGTATTAAATAAAGTGACTACAGAACTCTTTTTAAATAGGTTTATTTCTTGTAATCGACACAAATTACAACTTAACTAAATTTTAATGTTCACTGTAGCAAATTCCAGAAAATAATGGCCCGCGCCATTTTTTTTTTTTTTTTTTTTATTTTTTTTTTTTATTTTTTTTTTTGAACCTGACTGTTGCTATAATAGGACGGACCCAATATAGCGGTCGAACTGCGTGGTTGGAGGGTGGCCTGGGGAAAATCCAGGGGAAGCCTCCGGCACGACCACGCGGGGAAGTTTGTACACTGGAATAGGCCCGCGCCAGTCGGTTCCCCCTCTTTTATTGACTCGGTCGCGCGGTGGTACTGGTTTCTATGGCAGGTTCCCGTCATCGTCGCTAGGGGGCGCCTCATGTTGCTAACACGGCCATGCTGCATCGTGCCTGCCCTCAGACACGACAAATATCTGTAACATACAATAAATATGTGTTTACAATTTTATCATTGTAATTTTTATTGAAATAATTATCCTCTTATCAAACGTCTCGGTCATCATGTCAAGAAGTTTACTAAGTTTTAGTTTAACTCGCATATCACCACACCTTTAATCATAGGTTTGTGTAAATATGTGAAGAAAAACTGTTGCCTGTAAGTAATTTCAGGCCAAGGTTCACCTTTAGACTTAGGATAAACCACACTAACTTTTAGCACCGTACCTTTAGTCTTAGGCACGTCTAGTAGTTAGCTTACTTAAGGCCTAAAATTACAAACTACCAAAATCTTGAACATAATGCCAGCCTAAGAAAATTTAATTCTTTTTTTTTTTTTGTGGTTTTACTTAATTGTACAAGGCTAAACATTTAATTACTTAGACACTTCACTAACCATAAGTGGTGGAGATCAAATATGACGTGTTTGTACATACCCAATTATTAAGGCATACCTATACCTTGCTAACATGGCCCGTTGTCTAAGTCCAAATCGTGGATATTAATCCACGGTTTCATGTTTTCGGCCGCTGTGTTTCCTGTATATGGCTTAGAACTCCTCTCACTGCCTCTTAAATCAGATATCTGGTACCTGTCGTTTCCCAAAACCTTCTTCACTTGGAATGGCCCCTTGAACACCGGCATTAGTTTTCTGCTCTTCCCGTCGTTGGATTGACTTACTATTTTGACCAACACCAAGTCACCCTCCCGATATTGCTTAGCTTTTATTCGAGTACAGTCAAACCTCCGTTTTTGGTATTCCGCACTGGCTAATATATTTTCTTCCATCTTTTTGCGCAATTCTGTGACATCTGTATGATCCGTTTCGCTATCTACTGCTAACCCATCACTATCCGTTCTCAACCTATACCCAAACAAAGCCTCACTTGGCACTGCCTTAATGGTTTTATGATACGTACTATTAAGCGCCTGCTGTAAGTGTTTTACGCATTGATCCCACCTATCTTCATCTAAATTAGCACCCATAGTCTTCATCGCGTCCAGAATTGTACGATTAAACCGTTCTACTTGTCCGTTAGAACGCGGCATGCCAGTAGCAATAAAGTGTAATCGTATGTTTCTACACTCACAATACTCCTTAAAATTGTAAGACGTAAAAGCAGACCCAGCATCAGCTATTATGCGACGTGGGTTTCCAAAGACCTTCGTTATATTGTCTAATTCGCGAATTACATTTTTACTATCATTGTTCCGTACTGCGCAAACAAACACAAATTTCGTGAATGAGTCTACTGCCACGAATAAGTATTTGTTGTGATTCCTCGTTTTGACAAATGGACCCAAATGGTCCACATGTAATGTGTGGAAGGGTTGTGCATGTTTGGGCAGTGGGTACAATTCTCCTTCTTTAGGACCACTTTTACTTTTATAGTATACGCAATTGAGACAACTTTTAATGTATTTCGTTACTATTCTTCGCATTTTAGGGAACCAATAACGATGCGCAATCCTTTCTAGAGTTTTATCAAGAGCAAAATGACCTAAATCGTCATGATTGCTCCTGATGACTTGCCAAATGCATTGTTTAGGTACAACCCACCGACGCCCCTGATTCGTTCGCCTATAAACTTTATTCCCCAATAACTCATAATTATTAAATATATTTTTATATTTATCGCTTTCACCAGATTCTAGGGCCGTCCTAATCTCTACCAGTTTTGGGTCCTGAAGCTGCACCGACAGCAGCCAGTCAGCTTCGGTTATTGACATAACAATTTCGGCTTCCGTCCGCTCCCCACTGTGTACGGGGTTGCGACTGAGAGCGTCTACGTGCTGCATACGTGTACCATCTCTATGTGTGATGTCGAACATGAACTCCTGAGTCGACAGTACCCAACGTGCAACCCGTGGGATTATTTCTTTCTTTGTTAGTGCAAACCTAACGGCACTACAATCAGTTACAATGGTGAATTTACTGCCTAACAAATAAAGCCTAAACTTTTGTAGGGATGTGACAACAGCCAAGAGTTCAAGGTCGAACGAATGATACTTTTTTTCGTCAGCAGTTGTCTGACGACTGTAATAATGTATGGGTTTCTCACCCTCGTCAGTCACCTGCATCAGAATCCCCGCTAGCCCATCCCTACTTGCGTCTGTGTAAAGAATACATTCCTTGTCAGGGTCAAAAATACTCAATATATTATCCGAAGTTAGTGTTCGTTTCAGAGTTAGAAATGCCTGTTCGTGTTTGGGTTCCCATACCCATGCGCTATCCTTTTTCAACAAATGTGTAAGCGGACTTGACAAAACAGCACAATTTCGAATGAATTTACGAAAATAACTTATTAGTCCCAAGAACTGACGAAGTTGGTGGATATTAGTCGGGGTAGGGAAGTCTTTCACTGCTTGTACCTTAACTTCACTAGGCATTATACCGTCATGTTTAACTCTGTACCCAAGAAATTCTATCTCGCTTTTTAGAAAGTGGCATTTCTTTAAATTAAGTGTTAGGCCATTGTCTTTGAATATTTTCAGAACCTGCTCTAAAAGCTGCAGGTTTTCTTCCACCGTCTCGCTCACAATCAGTACATCGTCTAAATAAACAATTACTTTGCCAAATCGTAGGTTGCCTAAAACTTTGTGCATCATTTGTTGAAAACATGACGGCGCATTAGCTAACCCGAATGGGACTCGTAAGAATTCGTAATGCCCCTCTTCCGTAATGAACGCACTCTTTGAGATTGAGTCGTCTTTTTCACTCATTTTTATTTGGTAATAACCGCTTTTGAGATCGAGACTCGTGAACACCCTACAACCCTGGAGTCTGTCTATGAGGTCTTCAATGCGTGGCATTGGGTATTTGTCCTTCACTGTCACCTTATTAAGGGCCTTGTAGTCTATACACAGACGCTTTTCCCCATTTTTCTTGTTAACTAATAGAGCAGGGCTAGAGTAAGGCGAATTACTTTCCCTAATTATCCCGCTATCCAAAAGTTCATCTACCATTTCTCGTATTTTCCTCCTATCTACTGGCGCAGCTCTGTACGGCCTACACTGGACAGGTTTGGAATCAGTCAATTTAATTGTCATCTCATGCGAGTTCACCTTCCCCAATTCCTTAATATTGGTTGCAATACATTCTCGATACGTATTAAATAAAGTCATCAACTCGCTGTGATGCGAGTCGGAGTCGAATTCCAAACCTGACTCGGCGATGACAGTACAGAACTCGTTGTATGTACTAGCATATTCAAATCTTAACGCGTTCCCTACTCGAGAATACATGAGATCCGATCGTTCCGTGACATTTCGACCAATCAATATATCGCAACCAGATAGTTCATTTAACACATACATCTCCACACCCTCCAAATAAACTGAATCTAGTTTAATGTTTACTTTAACCATTTTCTGCACAGTTTTCACACTATCGCTTGAGAAGCCTTGCAATGTCACGGGACTCTGGAGAGAGATAGTTGTTAACGAATATTGATTGGCTAAGTTTTCTGCTATAATGGAACAACTACTGCCAGTGTCTACGAACGCGTCATGAGTGAAATCGTGAATTTTTATAGTTTTGCAAAACTTGTCCTTCGAATTTGGGAAAGATACCCGTTTTGTTTCTTGTTTTTCATTTTTATTCATGTTCGGATTCATAGACGCGTTCGCATTCTTTTTATAGCAGATTGATTCAGAATGTCCTCTTTTCCCACAAAATTCACACTTAACACTACATTGAAATCTTTTATGATTGCCCCCGCAATTAAAGCACTCTAGAGGCTTGCGCTGTTGGGACGATCCTGCACTTTGTTGATTAGAGCTAGAGGGTAGCGAGACCGGGTTGGTGGAAAGAGTTACGGTCTGAGACGTTTGATTCGACGAGGACAGTTTAGCAGTATTCTCGCGACTTGTAGTATATTGTGATGTGACAACTTTTGCAGGTTTTGAACGATACGTGCGACTATGTAAAAATCCTGCTAAACTGTCGCACGATTGAAAGTTGCTCGCTTCTACTGACGCGCTGATGTTACTGTCTCCAATGTTTCCGATTATAATCGAAATAATATCACTATCCGAGAAATTAAGTCGTAAGCTATCTATTTTCGCCTTTTGCTCAAAGAAGAACGCGTACAATGATTCATTCTCTGCCGGTTTTCGTTCAACAATTTCTTTAAGCAATTCGTACATATTTCGTTTTACTTGAAAAGTTGACCTAATTTTTTCTTTCCAATCTACCCACATCCAAGTAGTCCAACTATGATCGTTACGTAACAGTGAATCGTACCAAGTTTTAGACGAACCTTTCAGCTTATTTAGAGCTTGATAACGAATCATACTGTCAGTCCAAGAGAATGTACTCGCATAAGATTCTATCACATTTAGCCAGGCGGTGACTTTATCGCGCAGGGGGTCAAATTCCGGTATCATGTTATGCAGTGTAATAGAAGTTGTACTCACAGTTTCAGTGCCAGTTTCCTGTGGTACCTTTTTCGACTTCCTTTTGTGTCTTTTCCGTGGAGGAGGCGAGGGCGTGCGCGCCTCGCGGCTCGAGCTGCTGGAACGGGAGCTCGGGCTAGGGCTCCGCCTCGAACGCGCCCGTTTCTTTTTATGCTTACTCATTATTAGTGGGCTAATCTAATGTCTCTACACACTTCTGATATTAAATAAAGTGACTACAGAACTCTTTTTAAATAGGTTTATTTCTTGTAATCGACACAAATTACAACTTAACTAAATTTTAATGTTCACTGTAGCAAATTCCAGAAAATAATGGCCCGCGCCAGTCGGTTCCCCCTCTTTTATTGACTCGGTCGCGCGGTGGTACTGGTTTCTATGGCAGGTTCCCGTCATCGTCGCTAGGGGGCGCCTCATGTTGCTAACACTAGGATGCTACAGTGTTCGCTTAGTATCAGGCGGACTATAAGTCTGTTCATTCATTTTGGTTTTCTGGTCTGTTAATTTATAAATACATGGGTACACTCGGTTTGATACAAACAATATGTAACATGCGAAGTCTATTCGGATATTATATCTGTATTCGGAGATGTCTAAAGGAAATTTCATTTAATTAAAATCGTCAGTAGTAACACTTACTTTAATGAAGATAAACCGCACTTTGCAGTTGGAAGTGTTTTTAAGTAAGATTTCTCGCGGCCATCTTGAATTCTGTGCACGGATGCCCCTAGCCTCTAAGCAGAGTAATGAAACTAGTGTTAAGCTACTTCCTAGGAATACTTACCTAAATATATATATATAAGTATTTAATAATGTCTACAGCATAGATATAATCCAACTGTGTCTTTGAGAACTAGTTGGTATTAAGTGCATGTTTATGATCCAAAGAGGAGACCTGTGCCCAGCAGTTCAACGTATAAAGTCTGACTTACTTACTAGTTTCTATATACCCGCGACTCCGTCCGCGTGTAACTTGTTTATGCGAAAGGACCAAATTATTTGCCAGCTTAACTCACTCAATTGAATTTTCTATGAAAGTTTTCCGTTGCGACACGAAAATGAACCATACAATTCTATGGTTAATTTTTGTGTCACAACGGAACTTTGTTCACTTCTTCAGTTTGTATGGCTAACTACCGACGAAGGGGTATAACTACCCTTAGGTCCTCACCCTTATATCGTAGCTCCATACAAACTTTCACCCCTCATTTCAACCATTTAGGAGATGGTTTCCGGGATAAAAGCTATTCTATGTCCTTCCCGGGACTCAAACTATCTCTATACCAAATTTTACCTAAATCGGTTCAGCGGTTTAAGCGAGAAGAGGTAACAGACAAATACACTTTCGCATTTATAATATCAAGTATAGATTATTATTTAGTGTTCATGTTTTCAAGCTTACTTGAATCATATAAATTTGTTCTAGTTTGTCTATACTAATATATTAAAGAGGGGAAGTCTGGGGTTTATCTTTCTAAGTTTAAGTAGGGGTAGCATCCAGAAACGACTATAACATTTAAAAAAGTATACAAATCCATTGGATAAAATATAGCCCATGCCCATTGTCCACCCAGAAAGTCCAATTTCTTGCAGTTGAAATAAATAATTTTCGAAATGGAAGTGGTTCTATTTATGATATAAGAATTAATCTGTATAATGTAAATATTAAGGTAGGTATATATAATGTACAGCAGGCCCCATATCGTGGTCGGCCTTATCACGCGATAAGTGACAAAATAGAGCGTCCGTCACTGGCTGACACCGTTTGATAGAACGAGACGGACGCTCTATCTTGACACATATCGCGCGATAAGGCCGACCGCGATACAGGGCCAGGGGTTAAATAAATTTTCCCTCAAGGACCTAAGGCTGAATATCTACAAGCTATCAAGCATCCGATGCGTCAAATATATGAAAACATAGCTTCGCACATCTCTGGTGGACATTCGCCCTAACACTGCAGTGAAAATGGTGTCAGTAATAAACGCCTGTACCTAAGCCCAGCCGCAAATTGTCCACACTATCCTTCACAAAATCGTATCTTACTTATACGTCATCATTGCAACCTACACTTCAGCTGCTACACAATAAGGTTCACTTTCTAAACCAATATTAAGTGAGATACGAAGTTATGTAATTCAGCAAGCGGATGACATACAAATTTACTAATGCCGTTCTCAAAGCCGCCATTATTGACGCGACTTACAATGTTGTACTAAAAATTGCTAGGGGCATGTTGACGGATCGCAAATATAAGTTGGCACTAGTTTCATGAGTGAATTGGCACTTTTCCCTGTTTGAAAACAGTTTTAATCGACTGAGGCGGTTGATATTCATTTTTCTTCACTTCAGATATTGCAAATTTATACAATACCTACTAGTGTTTGGCCGCGACTCCGCCCGCGTGGGACTCGTTAAAATATCGTAGCTCCATACAAACTTTCACCCCCATTTCACCCTATTATGGGATGATGACTTGCCAAGAGTGCGCCTGTCCACGGATCTGTCAGCCTTTTGTATAGTAAAGGTAGCTTTTCAGCAATTATTCAGAAACCTTTGTACCTTATCTTGTTCAAAACCATTTTCGTTGAAGTATCTTTAACAAGCACTACAAAAGTACATGTTTTGAAGTGGATACTTCTTTGCTCGCGTTCTTGTATAGGGGTACAGTTCAAAATGTATCACGTGACTTCCGTGAATAACTTTTTGTAGAGAAGCCTAATCTGATTTCAAATAATTGTTTATTGCATGTTTTAATCCTTCTTTATTTGCTATTAGTTGTTAATCACAAAATGTTATTTAGTTTATGTGGCGGACATGAAAATAATGCTGAAATGACCGCCATTTTCAATGTATCGCGAGTCAAATGAGCTACGTCAGTCAATGTTGCCATATATACCGATTTATATGTATACTTTTACAGATTTTAGTGAATTAATTCAGTATATATTTTACGGGTACACCATAATAGCAGATTCCTTTAAATAATCAATACACTTTGAATTTAACAATAGCACACAGCACACAGGGTTCCATAGCCAACAAAGAAGTAACCACTTAAACTTAATTAATGTTTACCCGTGTGGTGTCGGGTTAGAATTTCACCACCCCCTTTCTTCCCGTGGGTGTCGTAAAAGTCGAAGTCGGGTTGAAGTGTGTTGTGGGCGATAGGCGCTAACACAAGGTTGCTAAACCTATCACTGAAATATCACATTTTGTCGATATTTTATACCCACATTTATGCTAAAAGTGGCGTTGGAACATACGTTTCATATGCTCTGCCTACCCCTTTTGGGAATAAAGGCGTGAATGTATGTATGTATGTATGTATGTATGTATCTCCGACACAACCAGCTTTTTTTTTAGTTCTACGGTTATAATTTCAATAAGGAGGATACAATTTATTGACTTTCGAAGCAATTATCTGCTCTTCATATAAACATTGCCAAAAAACCATACGTTTATTTTAAAGAGCTATTTATTTATTTATTTATAGATTGATGTACCATGTGTTGACCTAACTACATTGTAAAAAACATTTTAACTTTCAGTTACATATTCAGACATATCGTAGTGGCCCATTAAATATTTGTTTTTTTTTATTTGATTACACAACTGTATAGGGGCTTACAAAATCCAGCAACATTCATAATTTCGTCCTATCAATCTAATATTTTTTACGTCACACCTGGCCATAATGCGAGTATTACTGCACGCTGCGCGTACGGGAAAACTCGCATTGTGGCCAGGTGAAGACGTAAAATTTTGTAAGCAACACGGGCGGTAATTCGTAAAGCCCCAGAGCGCATATTTATGGCCCTCACCTTCGGTTCGGGCCACAAACACCTGCGATCTGGGGCATTTACGACTTCACCGCCCTAGTTACGTAATGTACTATTTCACCTCACCGGCTCGAAAAGGCTTGCTTTATCGCTCAAAATCTGCGCCCAAAAGTCCATTCTATCCGCTAGCGTGGAAAGAGTTTTTGAATTTGGAACGTGACGGTCGATCGCGAGACCCCACTTTTTTCTATACAGAATGAGAGGTGCGTTCAGAAACTGATGGTGTTATGCCAATAATAAATTGTTATTATTTTGATAAAATAAAATAAATAATTCTTATTCTCTCTTAATTAAGTAGGTACATACGAAATATTAACATTTTGACTGACTTATAAGCATAAAATGCGACTAAATAATTTTAAAATGTCGTTTTATTTTTATAAAAATTTCGCTTTTTCCAAATTTGGAACGCACCGTTTGAAAAGTTAATTTAAGAAAAAAACTCATATACATTTAGTTTTGTTTTGTTCTAAAGCCACGGACAGTAAAACCAAAATAATGGCGGTTATTTATAGATTTTAGTGCAGAATATATACATATATGAATTTTGATGCCTGCTAAGTTAGCGGAAAAAGTGAAATAAGCGTATTTGAGTCTTAGTTTAAACCGTGAGTACCCAACAATACTTATGTTACATTTGATAAATTATACAATGCTAGATCTTGATGAGATGTAAACAAACCTTTATTGAAAATGAGTATAAGGTCCAAATTACTTCCATTACATTTACTTACCTACAATTTTCCTCGCGGTGGTGAGGTGAAAAATTGTGTGTTTCGCTCGGCAGCAAAATTGTTTGGCGTCTCGTGCCTTGAAAGCCTCGCTATGCTCAGGATTGTACTTTTGAACCATTCGCTTCGCTCATGGTTCAATTTTACAATCCTTCGCTAGCTCGGCTTTCAATACTAAGCACTTGCGCCAAACAACAACTTTGCAGCCTTGCATAACAAATAACTATTGTGTAAAATGTCAGAATGTGACATGTCGAAGTCTATATTTTGTCTACGGAAACCTAAAAAACAATACAAGTAAACAGTTTATAAAACTGTAACACGACCACGGAAAAGAAACTGAAATAAATATACAAATTTTAAATCAAAGGAAAAAATTGAAAAATTTAATGCTCCGAGCCGGATTCGAACCGGCGACCACAGGCAATCATGGTCCGTCGCTACTAACCAACTCATCAGTTCCTTGACACAACGCCTAGGGAGGCGTGTGTATTTGTAATTTTCATTAGCAGAGTTACTGCCTAAAAAACAAAATTAATTTTGAAAAAAGTATGTTTTTTTACAAGCTTTTATTTAAATTGCAATGTAGGTATGTAAGGTAACGGCGCCTATTACCGGGGGTATCAAATTCGGCTACCATTACCGTGGCATTTTCAAATACGCATTTTAAAAGCAAACCGTTCGATTTACAATAAAACATACTTTACACAAATGAAGCCTAATTTAGTTGACTAACGGTCCTGTTTACGCAAATGTGTGTGAATGAAATAACAAGCACGCAATCCGTCAGTTTCTGCGACGGCGGCGTAGGAAGAGGTTGTGTCATACAAACGCATGGCGTCACTGGTAAGTATACCCGAATCTTATTTATTATTTCACGCAATACCTATGACAATTAAACAAATGCTATGGATTTTAAATGGTTATCTATAGTTTTCTGCACAACTTTTGCGTACTCGTTATATATTTTTTGGCCTGGAAATTCATTTAAAATGGAATATAAAATACAGCGATGATAGACGCCATTTTTAGTTGAGGAAAATAATACCGTGGCATACCACGGTAATAGTTAAGTCGGCGATTTGCTTCTTTGTGCTTTATCTTTTTTATATGTCATCGATTATAAAATCTCTTACAGCTATTGGAATCTTGATCTATTGACGCTATTAAAGAACTATTTCCGTGGTATGGAAAGTATCCAACAAACCCTTAATTTTTAGCCAAAACTTTAGTACTGAATCTGCAGTTTCTATGGAAACCCTTATTTTGTCGTGTCGTTTAAATATTGTAATATTTAACTATATTTACTTACCAGTTATGTGATTTTGGTTTTATATCAAGCTTGTAATATGTATGTTTGATTTGTAATGAAAATACAATTGTATCCTAAAGTTTTTATGGATCGGAATTAGATTTTACAAAATTCCAAATTAAGTCTATTACCGATGGTAAGATCCCACAACAATCGGTAATAGTAACTATGGGAATTTTTTACCGACCCATTCAATATTTTTTTGGGTCGGTGATAGGTTAAAAAGAAGTATTTATTACCGAGTGACATTTTAGTTTTCTCTTAAAATAAATCACATCTAGGGTTCCGTTCGTACAATTTCATTTGATAAAATTGATTTCTCTGGTTCGTATTATTAAGATGTGTGGTCAACGGAGATAATAACATATTCCAGCAAAATTTGTAAATTAAATAAAGTCCTAAAACATTTAAACAACCCGGAAACGACACATAAGTATCGATAAAGATGTTACTTACCTACACAAAACGCAAAATATTGTTTTCGAGTCATTTAGCCTGTTAGTATGCCCAGTATTGTACTTATTAGGTTTTTTATAATACCCCGTATTTTATTTATTTAATCTTTGAAAACAAAATACCGAATCCATAGTATAATGTAATGTAACTGTGATTTAATAAAAGGTAGTCTTTACCTGCAATGTATGCAAGTAGTAGTTATTCTTATAACCAGTGGACATCATTTTGTTGATTTAAGTATGTTTTAAGTTTTCTTTATTTTTATATAGTACGGAACCAAAGTCATGAATATTATTTTAACCCTCGATATTGGGTGCCGAATTGTGTATCAGGTTACTATTACCGATGGTAGAAAATTGCTACTTTTTGTACCCTCGGTAATAAAAGCTAATTTCGCGGTAATAGAATCACATCCCATCCATTACCACGGTAATAGAAGATTCTCCTTTCGTGGTTTCAATAATTATTTTATCAAATATAATAAACTAAAATTGGTTCAAAAAGTTACGACTCCGAAAGTTAAATAAACACTCTTCAATAAAAAAAATAATCTAGGACGTTAAGGAGCTTTCATACCCATCATTTTTTATAATCATTTGAAAACTACCTCGCGTACCACGGTAATAGGCGCCGTTACCTTACGTAAATATGTAAGAATAAGTTTGTAAGTATGAAAGTTGTCCTTCATATTTTGCAATCCATTTTTCAGTCACTCGCCGTTATTCAATTCAGCTGAAATTTTAGATAAAGCTATAGTTTGGATGGCAATTAAATATTATGGTACCATCGAGCTGATCTGATGATGAAGGCAGAAGTTGGCCATGGGAATTCAGTACTAAACCCACGTAACCCCTTTTGAGTTTAGGCTCGTTAGAAGTCTCGAGTTGATGACGGTATACAGAAAAGTACAGACGGCAATAAATGAAATTTTTAACAGAAACTTATTTCAATAAAAAGGTAGTTTATCTCATCCGTTCCATAATTCCGAATCGATTGACACCTCATTAATGAATACATAGTTACGTGTTACGTAAATACACACATATCCATTCCTTTGGCTCTGCCGTCATCATCATCATCATCATCATATCAGCCGGAAAATGTCCACTGCTGGACATAGGCCTCCCCCAAAGAGTGCCAAAGTGACCGGTTATGCGTCACCCGCAACCAGCGACCTTTACCGGGTCGCTCTGCCATAGAAGGGCAAAAAGAATTTAAACACAAACAAACCAATTTCCACAACATGATGGATGCACGAACCAAAACAGAACTGGGATCGAGTGCACTCGATGCATACAAATTGACTGCCCATTCAACTAACCACCGATCTAACACTACGATTCCAAGTGAATTGCAACCCTATTAGAGAAATACTGAGTTTATATTTCAGGGTAATTGAACAGAAAGATCCAAGGTTGTAGAAGTATGTTGGTGAAATGGAAAATGGATTCGCTTAGCGTTGCTACGGACCGAATCGACGACGTCTTCATATATAGAAAGTAGATAATACAATATTCTATAGAAAACTAGCTTTGCTACTCTGACCTCTTATATCTCGGTAAATATTAAATAAAAAGGTCATTAAATTGTATTTAAATTTTATTGCTTAATTTATTATTATTTTGTAATATGTTTTTATTATTATTATTATTTATTGCATCATAAGATTCATAAGCGCCTATCAATCCCACCAAAATATACACATAAACACAACAGCACGACACAACAAACGGGACACACCCTAGGGGAGGGGATCGGGCCAGACTGACAATCAGCGCTGAGCCTGCGAGCTCGAGCATGTGCTGAGCCTGGTACCCATTGCCGCAATCATGGTTTTTTACTACGCTTTTATTTTCTTATTGTATGTCTGTTTTCCTCCTTGTTTTTGATGTGGCAATAACCGTTATTGCGTTATTTTTTCTTTATCTTGCTTTCTAAATCAAATCCTATACGAGTACAAACATTCACTGACAAAAATAGGCCATGTCTCGAAACTCTTCTACCGTAAGAAGTTGTGAGATATTACTTAGAGCCAAGTCAGGCATTCTTATTAATCTTTATTAATAGTTTGCTAAATAAAATTGTGCAACTTGGAAATCACTCAACTTTACTGCATTTATAAACTATGTAGTATTGTAATTAGTAACTTATTGTAACCTTTCAACCCCATTTTATCCCCCTATAGTATCACATCCGGGTTGAAAACTGTTCTATGTTTTGATCGGACTTTAACTACCTTCATAATATATTTTATTTAAATTAGTTCTTTGGTTTAGGAACCCAGCTCGCTCGACACAAGTGGACTCCATACAAACTTTATTTGGCTTCATTTTTATAGAGTGAAACTACGTTTGTATGGAGGCACGAGCCTCCGAGGGACTCTAAGCGGGAAAATGTAACAAAAAGGCAGACAGGCAACGGATATATTTTATTTTTTATTTCACGACCATGCAAGTGAATTCCAACCTTATATCGACGTCCTGTGTAGCCTAGTTGTTAGTAACACTGTCTACTAAGGCGGAGTTCCCGGGTTCGAATCCCGGTAAGGGCATTCATTTGTGTGATGAGCATGAATATTTTTTCCTGAGTCATGGATATTTTCGATGTATTTAAGTATTGATTTATCTATATAAGTATATATATCGTGGTCCAGTACCCATAGTACAATCTTTGCTTAGTTTGGGACTAGGTCGATTTGTCTAAGATTGTTCCTGTTTATATATGTCACCGTAACATTGTGAACACTGTCAGTTCATAATCTCACTTGCGATATTATAAACTGTCGAAAAATTGTAAACTTCCAAAACTATTTACAATTTAACGCATTATTTTTCGTAAGATTATAATCTGTCGAGTAGAAACCGTCCAATTGTCAAATGGCTATCTGATAGTGTATCGTAGGCAGTAAGGAACAGGGGCCCAGTGGCAAAACCGACTCAGATCACGGATAGGTTAGTTATTTTTTTTATAAAAGAGCGGAAAACTAACAATATGAGCCCTCATTTACAATTTGACGGTTTCACGTCGACGGATTATAATTTGCCGAAAATTAATGCTTTAAACTGTAACTAGTACGTTACGGATCGCAATCTTTTGATAGTTTATAATCTCGCGAGTTATATTGTAATCTAACGGCATTTATAATATTACGGTGACATATATTTATTTGTATATATATATGTCATTTAAAAGACTGACAGACTAACTCTTCTCATTTTATCCGTATGGACGTATGCGTCATATTACGGAACTTAATTTCGTGTCCGTGTCACATTGTTTTCTCAGCACGGCACCAACTTCACGTAACTTCGATTC
This sequence comes from Epinotia demarniana, assembly GCA_945867215.1. Lineage (NCBI taxonomy): Eukaryota > Metazoa > Arthropoda > Insecta > Lepidoptera > Tortricidae > Epinotia > Epinotia demarniana. Next base: position 22,091,047 of record OX244273.1, read on the forward strand.
TTCAGATTCCTGTATGTTTACATCGCTCCATAAACTTTGCACAACTTTCTGTACGCGATTGTGGACTTTATAAGACAGGGGGGTAATGTGGAGAGTTGTGTATGTGTACATGTCTTTGAATAGGGTTGCACGATTAGACGCCCTCAATACATGGAGGCCATCACCACGACTGTCGCAGGACGGCCCGCGAGATACGTCGCGGCGACATATACTATCTCTTTCTAAGCGGTTACTTTATTTACAAGAGGCGAACATAATGCCTTTATGCATTCTCTACAAGTCAACCGCAGGGCTAAACATAAAAGCTTATAGGCGCAGGGAGTTAACTTAAAAAAAATACCGAGTTTTGTCTGCTCCGTAGAATAAAGCACATAGGAGCTATGTGCTTACCAAACGGGGTGCTATCACTGAAAGAAAAGTATAATTTGCTAACGATGACTCAAAATCGTCTAAAATTAATAAAATATATGCTGTATGTCAACTTTGAAGTTGCCTTCCGTATAAGTGGAGGTCATTTTAGAAAAACAGAGTGAGATATCTCACAGATTAGCCCTTCAAAAAAAACTTAACATAAAAACCATCTCACTAATCGATATGATACAGAGAACAAATTATAATGGAAAAATAAACCATCACCGTTGGAAACCCAGGGCAAGACTCGAACTTGCGACCACTGCATTACCGGTACAGTGATCTAGCCTCCGAGCTACCCAGACATAGACCGACGTAGCGTATTTCTCCATCACTTTCGCCGCCGCTACTAGTAGCGACCTCTCTGCATTTCCTTGATGTGCTCAAAGCCACTCTAACGGGCAAGCTATGCGCTTGATCCATTCTAATCGAACCACATCAGATGGTTCCAGATTAGCGAGAGAGATGGTGCTTAGGTTGTAACACGGCAAACCTCCGCCGCGCGGCCGCTAGCGCACTGGCTGGCGAGAAACAAAAAACATAGGTTTTCACGGCCGTGTTTTGTTTTTTCTTCGGGAAAATAATTGGATTGGATTGAGATTTCTTCTATTTTAAAACGTAAAAACGAATGTTTTATGTAATGCACATTACCTCTGTTTATAAATAGTGTGTATAGTTAATGCATACAAGGGCTGCCACTTAAGCAGGTATGTTTTGTATCAAGTTTTGTGCTGTATATATTTTTTGTTAAACCCAATCCAAGCCTCATTTAGCCGTCACTGGTCTAAACCTTATGAGGCTCGGATAGGTTTGAACCTGAGCTAATAAAAAGGATTGCTTCCAGCCCTTTATGCCTCGTAGTCTTTAAACTTGATGACTGCTTGGCTGCTGGATATACCGACGTCTGCGCCGCCGCCTCCGAGCAACCTAAAGGCGAGCCCTAGACCTACCCAGCCCAGCGAGAGCTCCGAGGCTATTTAAACTACAAACGTCTCATCGGAACTTTTAAGGCCAGTGACTTTTACCTTGTAACATTATGCCTCTGTACTGACTGATTAATTACCCAATTTGTACATATATCTTGTTCATTTTAATTATTATATTTTATTGTAAATAAAATATTAGTTTTATTTTCACCCGCCGGCTAGCCGGGCTACAAGGTACATTATAATATAATAAACATATTGAATAAAATAGGTTGTTGTTAAATACAGTTTGGATGTTTATTACCCTTATTACCCAATCACGCATAAACGGCTTAACCTCAAATGAAGATAGTTTATATCCTGGATTACATATATAGGATAGGTCTTAAGGGGATGCCCTGGTTTGAGTCGAACACGCCCCCTAGACAGAGAGACGCTTATGCCTTCTGCGAGAAAAAGAGATGTAACACTCTTCAGAAATGGCTTCTTTGGACAAAATTGGATAAATACCTAACTTAGTGAAGTTTTATTTAAATTTCATCAAATGAGATTTTAGATGTATTCAAATACTATAGGTACTATTAACTTGATTGTGTCGTAAAATAATGTATCGTTTGAGTAGACTGAGTAAAGAAAGGAAAATACATACCCAACTTGGGTTTGTTTTTCTATCGAGGCAATTTTAAGCAATCATGTATCGATATAAGAGATGAGATAAGATAAATCTTTATTTGTTATAAATAAAGATCAAATCAGATATTATAGTCAAGAATCATATATCTGAAAATCAGACCTTATTGTTTCTTAATCTAGTCAGAACGACGTTTCAAAGCACGCGATAATTTCCAATGCACCGCCTTAACTAGGGCCAGGGGTACTAGAAGACGAAGTCGTGGGCGGAAGTTAGTAAATTATAAGTGTGTGCAAATTCGCAGTCGGCAGCTATATTGTACCTCTATAACGAAGGACATTACGTAGGTCCATCGTCGCCCGTAGCGTCGTAGCGGCGTAGCACGTAGAGCCTCTACGACTGAACCTAAGTAGACCCAGAGGTATTCACGTGATAGCGTGTTCTAGTTTTGTATTACAATTCATAGTATCGAAATAGTTTGGATAGGGAATAATAAGTTGGTAAAATGTTCATAATAATACAGTCAGCATCATACAGTTAGTAGGAGAAGCAAATATTTCGGTACAATATTACTGTTTCATATATATGCATATGTATGTATGTATGTATTAATGGGTATATATTGTTATATCATATTATATTATATTGTATCGTATTGTACTATATTATTCATCCCATCTTTTAACATGTTAAAGAGTTTTTGTTTTAAATTAAGTTGCACTGCCCACATTTTATCTGCTTTGCCTTAAGGTTGACTGGTAGAGAATGCTATACACGGTGTTCCCGGGAATTTCCGTTAACATCGGCATATTGCAGAATACATTCACAGAAACCAAATAGCAATAATCATTTCTTGAAGAAAAATTTTTTTTGTACAAAATAATTTAATGTAGCATTAACAGTTATTGTCTTATTGTACAAGGGTTCAAGACCAAAAGGTCCAAGAAGTCACATTTAATAGAAAAAATGTAGGCAGTTTTTGCCTAATATCGAACGAATTTACTTGGTAAACCTTCTTAGGAGCGTTACAACATTTAAAAAGCTGTTATGACACCACAGTTAAACGCCTTTAAACTGGCTAAATCTGCAAGTCTGATTAAAATTAAAATATTCAATATCTTGATAACAGTAAAAGTTAAGATACTACTGTCTTGGAGAAATTAACTTTATTTGATCTAACCTATGCCCCCTTGCAATTAACGGAAATTACCAAAAACACGTTGTATAGCATAAAGTCCGCCTTTTGTACCAAAAGATATTCTTTTGTGCAATAAAGATTAACCCCCTTATTCATAAAACTTAAAATGCCTCTGCTAAATAAAATATGCTTTGTCCCTTTCTTACGAACACAAATGTCAAAGTAACTGATAGGGACAAACGAATTTTAACGCCATTTTAGTTAAAACAGGTTTGTAGGACGTTTATGAATACGGCCGTAAATAAATAAATATCCTTACTTTAATTAATTAATTTAATCTTATCCTTACTTTTATTTATTGGCTATATGTTTAAAGTCCAGTGCCACCTCTCTACCCCCCAGCTCTCTGACAGGTGTTGCCCTTTGGCTATTTTTTAATGTCGCTATTAATAGGGGCCCATCTAGCAGTTAGCGAGTCACCGTCTGCCAGAGATAAAGATTGAAACAGTTTTATTAGGCAGGCGTCCGATGTTTCACCCAATAGCCCAGCCACTAGTCCATCATTTCAACCCAATAACCCGTTTCATTTAGATTCCATCAATCATCAATAGTCCCTATATACATCCCAGCGGGTGCTGTCTCTGTGTGCGTCCCATGACACGGGCAGGGACAGAATCCGCTCGGTGTACTCCTTGCATTTCATTAAATTGTCAAAAGGGCCTATACGTGTTGTCTCAGTTGGTACTTTGTAGGTACCTAGCTCCACGCACGCCTCCCAAAGGTCTGGGACATCATTGTCCCGTGAACGGGAAAGACATACATAATAATAATAATAAACCATTATCTGCCAAGAATCGCTAGGCACTACGCTCCTAGCCGATCCCATCCTCGTATGTAGCGGAATGAAATGTCGGCGTTTCACGATTTGCCTTGGAATTTCGTGGATTTAACGATCGACCGCCGACATATACTTTAACTGGGCTTCGGCTCTAAGACGGTTAAAAAAACACCGTATATATTGTTAAAGTTACCTTTGTGCAGAGAACAGTTTTCTTCTTCTTTAGTCGTTCACTCTTGACAGACTGGTCGTGGTCATGTCACGGACGATTTTTGCACCACCGCAGAATTTGCAATGCGTCGCCATTCGGTTCTGTTTTTGGCGGTGTGAGAGCATCAATAATAATTAATAATAAATAATAAGTCATTTTTGCTCAATAGTTAAGAAATAATACATTCGTAACAACCATATGCATTATTAGTATTATTACTCATCAATGGATAACCGGAACTGAATTCTGGTGATTTTTATTCATTATTTGTGTAATTTATTCACATTATACAACTTTACTTAAAAATCACACATATAGTCTTTTAAGGTCTATATTGTGATCAGTTTAAGAAAATGAAATGAGAAATATTTAAATTATCATATGATTAAATATTCAAATTCAATTATTATTCTTCTGGGTTGAGTTAAATCCATAAAGCTATAAATAACAATTACTATTGCAAAGTTATGTAGTATAGGTAGTACGCAGGTAACGTTAATGTAACAACTATATTCCATATTTACGAGTATGTTCCCCGTATTCCCCACAGACACAGTTATAAGTACTATGCGTATTTAGGGGGCGCTATGTGGCTTGTTGGTCAGCGTTGTGAACCAGGGCAGTAATAACTGGTAATAACTGGTTTGATTAGGTTCACGCAACACGCCACTACGTGACATTGACACGCCATGTGTTCATGCCATTTATAGGTATTACCTACATGCTTTTATTTAGCGTCATGCGAAGGTTACTTGGTCTCCTGAGATTGTACTTCCTTTCGTTTGTCCCAACTTTTCCTGAAAACGTTTGTATGAAAACTGCACCGAAAATTTTCCTTGGCATCAAACATTTATCTTGGGTCTAGATTAATCTTAACTAATAATAAAAATGGTAAGGTTTGCATATGCAAGTTTACAGCTTTGTCGGTTAGTATGCAGGTGTAATCCGATTTAAAAAGATATTTCATTAGTAGGTAGGTTTATATACATCCACTACATATATAACATCACTAAAGTTCAAACAAAGTTTAAACAATGGACAAACAAAATATCCAACTTGACTGTAGCTTATAATTACCATGTAATAGAGGAAACAAATGTATTTTTTTAGATTTAAGTGGAGACAAGCTGACATGGTAAAACCAAATAGAAACAATTTGTAAAAAACTTAACAAATGTTCTTTCTTATGCTATGTAGCCTACACACAAATGCCAAAAGGCCGTATTGACGTCTCAGTTTAAGTCTGCGTGCAACGGGCTTAAAAGTCGTAACAGTTCATAGGCTAGTGTGTTTACTTGCCTTTAGTCAAACCGTATGACTTTGCTCGTATTTTCGCTCGTATTCTTCAGCGTTTAAAATGTTTCTTGGCATCTTATTGAAGACTCTTGATGCCATCCCAAGCATACTTTTAGAGATCATGGCTGTTTTACATGAAAAGGTATTGCAGATCATACCCCGTTGACGCAAACTGTTAAAACTAGGGAATTTTTTTGATTACATCTAACATAACAAACAATTTCGTAGATATATAAGCATGACAGAGTCAATATACTAAGTCTAATAAAATGTGGCTTAAATGATTCAGTTGGCCAGATACCACACGGCACAAATATTGTTTTCAGAAGGCGTAGCACGGCTGCCATTTTATCACTTCTCGTTGTGGATAAAGCATCCGTCACTCTCGCACTCCCATACTTGTCAGAGCGTGATGGACGTCTTTATCACAACGATAAGTGATAAAATGGCAAGTGTGCTACGGCCACTGACTTCAGAAAACTATCTCACGGTGAGTGCAATTACCCCAAACCATATTTCCTTATCATAAAAACGAAGTGACGTATGCATGATATTGATATGCTACAAGAACCGCTGAATGACTTAATACTTTTCTTAAGTTATAGGTACCTACGTCTCTACAGGAATCCTAGTTCGCAATCTTGCACGAAGAGAAGTAATGCTTCGTGAATAAGAGGACTGCATTGTCGGCAAGGCTCGCCGCACGCGTAATTGATTGTGGGATCGTGCTGGGACAACTGGCGCGGTTGTCGTGGTTTAACGTTGGCTCCCGATTGTACAATCCACATCATAAAGATAGTATAGCAGCTAAAACTCAAAATTGCCAAATATATTGTAAGATGTTTTTATTACTATGCGATGTAGGATGTGTTACGCTATATTTGACCTATTTATTTCGCTGCTATTTATATAATGCTGACTGCCAGGTCAAAAATATGTGCACGGATATAAATATGAAACAAGACTTCATTGTTAAGAAGGGTATAAGTTTATACACATATTTTTAACCTTTCGAAATGTACATATATGTACGAGGGCTGCTATTTATATATCCGAAAACCGGGATTACAATCTTCTTAAATAGCATATTAGACCTCCATGGTAAAATTTGAACTTTTTTAAGTACTGGCCGGTATATTTTTCTTTCTTATTAACGCTCGTGTTTTGTTTTTGACGGGTTTTAAATGTCATCTCGCAGCAAGAATGGAACTCACTCGTGAAAATATTCGTGCTATGATTTATTATGATTTTCGGCGTGGTTTAACGCAACAACAGTGCATAGATCAACTAACTTCAACTTTTGGTGATGAAGCCCCATCTAAAACTACTGTGTATCACTGGTTTAGTGAGTTCAATCGTGGACGTAGTATGCTTACGGACGAAGTTAAGGCAGGTCGCCCGAAATCGGTCGTTGTACCACAAAATATCGAGGCTGTGCGAAAACTTATAATGGACGACCGACATGTTACGTACCGCGAGATAGAGGCGACTCTGGGTATTTCTATGACCAGAATTAATAGCATATTACATAATTATTTGGCTGTAAAAAAAAATTGTTCGCGTTGGATACCCCACAACTTAACAAAAGAGCAAAAAGATGCTCGCGTCGAATGGTGCAATAAAATGTTTAAAAAATATAACCGTGGTGACTCAAAAGCCGTTTATGACATCTATACAGGTGACGAATCCTGGATCTATGCATACGATCCCGAAACGAAGCAACAATCAACGGTATGGGTGTTTCAAAATAAGCCGAACCCTACGAAAGTTACTCGTGCAAAAAGTACATTGAAACAAATGGTGGCCTGCTTCTTCGGCATTAATGGCCATGTAGCTACAGTGCCACTAGAAAACCGTAGAACGGTTAATTCAGAGTGGTACACGACCATTTGCTTACCGGAAGTATTTGAACAAATTCGTAAAACTAACCAGCGACGAAGAATCATTCTTCATCATGACAATGCCAGCTGTCATACGTCACGCGAAACAACTCTATTTTTGGAGGGTCAAAATGTGGAATTAACGGGTCATCCGCCGTACAGCCCTGACTTGGCACCCAACGATTTTTATTTATTTCCAAATATAAAGAATAAATTACGCGGTCAACGATTTTCGACCGCTGAAGATGCTGTCGACGCATTCAAACAACACGTTATGGAGGTACCTCAGGCGGAGTGGCAGAAGTGCTATAAAAATTGGTTCACGCGAATGCAACAGTGCATAGATCATCAAGGGGAATACTTTAAAAACAATAAAACCATTTTCAGCCGTGTACGTTTGTTTGTTTTTTTGTTTCCGGATATATAAGTAGCAACCCTCGTATCAACTAGCTTCTGCCCGCGACTCCTTCCGCATGGAACTCGTTTATATCGCTGCTCCATACAAACTTTTACCCCCCCATTTCACCATCTTAGGGGATAATTTTGGGGATAAATATCCATCCCTTCAATTATCTCCATTTAAAATCACGTCAATTCGGTGCTCCCGTGAGAGACGGACAAACAAACAAACAAACACACACACACATACACTTTCCCATTTATAATATTAGTATGGATTCCTGACTGAATTGTAGACTGTCTTACTGCTGCTGTGTTACTGTGTTTTAGATGGTACGGAACCCTTCGTGCGTGAGTCCGACTCGCACTTGGCCGGTTTTTGTAAAAAGGCGTCTAGTCGACACTCGACAGCCGTTAAACCATTAAACGCATTACGATTGCTGTTTAGTGTTTACGAGTTTAGATCTCTCGCGTCCAAGGTAACGACTCTTGGCAACGACGCATCAGTGGTAAAATATCTGGAGTGCCCCTCCGATATAAAGGGCATGGCGTGTGTACTGCAATGCGACTTTTCAGAGAATCGAGAACTACAGTGAACGCCAAAATTAGGAGAACTAGTTAAAAAATACTGTCAGTAATACCATATTACATTTATTTATTTAACCTTTATTGCACAAAAGAAGAACTCAGCACAAAAGTCGGGCCTTATGGTGTAAATCATTCTCTACCAGTCAACCTTAAGGCAAAGCAGATAAAGTGTTCATCAATATAATGATTAATCGTTGTTGATAAAATGTTGCACTACCAATTTGTGTTAAATGGTGGTGGTGATTATGTCCGATAACGGTACTCTGTTACATTATCGATATAATAGAAACTGATTACGAGTACATGTCTATGGCTGAATTGTGAAAAATAAAATGGCGGCTTGGGGATATCGATCTTATTGGATGATATTATTTTTAAGACAAATTTTCATGTTTGTGGTAAATCAAATGTTTTTTTTAATCATTTTTCTCCACAAATTTAGCCGAAAGTGACACGCAAATTATCGACTTATAATTACAAATATAGCCTGTGTCCATTCCTAAGGTTCTTCCATTAGCATATTTGAAACACATTACCTGTTGTAGTATATAATAATAATAAATAATAAATAAATAAATAAATATTAGGGGACAATCTTACACAAATCGACCTAGTCCCAAAATAAGCAAAGCTTGTACTATGGGTACTAGACGACGATAAACATACTTATATAGATAAATAAATACTTAAATACGTAGAAAACATCCATGACTCAGGAACAAATATTCGTGCTCATCACACAAATAAATGCCCTTACCGGGATTCGAACCCAGGACCTCTTGCTTCGTAGGCAGGGTCACTACCAATTAGGCTAAAGCGTTCGTCGAATATATTTTTTAGGCATATGTTTAACGGACCACCAGATATAGTAAAATATAAAGCCAAAAAAAAACTTTTTACTGCCAAAAATACTAAATGATCACCAAAATTTTATCTCCATTTTAATATGAAATAGTAACCCAAATTAAAACATCTTACTACCCTATTAAAGAAAATACTATCCAAATAAATCATTGCTAATCTAAAAATAGTTAAGTGATCACCAAATTTTTATCTCCTATTAATGTGAAATAATAATCCAAATTATAACATCTTACAATCCTATTTAAAAAAACGCTATCCTAATAAATCAATGCTAACCCAAAAATAGTTAGCGATCACCAAAATTGTATCTCCCATTAATATGAAAACATAACCCAAATAATAACATCTTACTATCCTATTAAAGAAAATGATATCGTAATAAATCATTGCTAAATTAAAACAGTAAAATAATTTCCTAAATTCGACGGATCCCCGCTTTCGTTTCTAGGACTCAGACCTACGCTTCGCTCTCTACTGATAATCTCCAGCGAGTAGACGCCACCCCGCTGCGCGGGGTGTCTATTTCTGGTCTGAGGGGCACAAGTGAACCCTAACCTAACTGACCTAAGACAAAGTTCGCTCATGACAAACCATTTTTGTCCGCCCTGATTATTGGCTCCCAATAAACACGGCCGCCATCGCATACGATGCGATGTTCTTGGCGATGCGATGCGATGTTCTTGGCAGTGGCCAAGAAAGAAACTATTTTACAATGTGCCCGGTATAGAGCTAGGAATATCGACAAATGCGTTGCTCTAATCGATCTGCCGTATTGTTTATCAGGCACATCGTGATAAGCCTGGCCAACTTTTAGGCATATCATGAAATGGCGGCGTTTCACGATATGCCTAAAAATTTCGTGATCTGGCGGATTTTACGATCGGCCGACGACATATACACTCTGGGGGTAGGACAGACAAGTCCACGTGGAAGTAGGGTGTGCTGATTCGGGTTTTGGTATCACTTGTTTTGGCATCATTATACTTTATTTGGTAATACTCATATATTTTATGGCAATCATAGTGGGTTATTTAGGTAGAAGTATTGTATTAATTTGGTCGCAACGATTTGGTGATCATTTAGTAAATTTGGTGTTCGAATAAAATTTAATGTGCACTTTTTATTAAAACAGCTAGTACTATTGTAATGGTAGAATTATTATTGTTGGTGTTAAGTATATTTTTTTGGTAAAAGATCTTAGGGTATCAAAGCATTTTTGGTGGTCATTATATTTGATGCCTATTTTTTATTGCACCACAACATAAGAAAAACATGTAACAAGAAAGGTAACAACAGGCGGTTTTATCGCTTTAGAGCGATCTCTTCCAGGCAACCTTTGGGTAGCAGGAAATTTTCAAGAAGAAGGTATATGTTATGTAGGTAACATATACCTGTAAGTAAGAATAAACTGGGCGTTTCTCTGCGTGATCGCATCAGAGATGAGGATATACCAAGGTAACCGATATAGCCCTCCGAATCGCTAAACTTAAGTGGCAGTAGGCGGTGCACACTCCACGTACAACCGATGGCCGTTGGGGCGCAAAGGTTCCCGAGTGGCGTTCACGTATCGGAAGACGCAGCGTGGGTACACTCCCCACAAGATGGACTGATGACCTGGTAAAGGTCGCGGGAGTTCGCTGGATGCGGGTGGCGGAGGACCGGTCGGTTTGGCACTCTTTGAGGGAGGCCTATGTCCAGCAGTGGACGTCTTTCGGCTGATATGATGATGATGATGTCAGACTTTATCCACACATTTAAAACCCTCCATCATAGTAACTTGCCTTATGTATAAAGATAAAAATCTTGGCAGTTCAATTTAATGGACAATTTCTTCTCTAACATTAAATTTCTACTTTATCATCTCTACGTGAAGGGTGACAGTAGTCCGCCGAGCTGTGCATTGGGCAAATCTATTTATAAAGCTTAATAATAAAAATGGACGCATTTCACGAGGGGACATTTAATCTCCGGATTTAGGTTTATCCTCTGTTGTTATTTATTTTCATGCATGCTCTCAGCGGTCACACAGTGTGACTTTGCGAATCAGTTTAAGTAATTGGTCGATTAACTATGACATGTGATCTATATCAGATCTCGCAATACAGTCATGCGTTCGTGAAACGCACGACTATATCTCTGCGAAACGCCACCGCTTGTAACTCTTATATGTTGTATGTCTGAAAACCTTTATCTAAGTAAGTTATAGCATAATGTGCCTGGGAGAATCTCGGCGAAACTTTCCGGTTCCATTTACATTATGCATCTAATTTTTTTTTAAGCATAAATAAAGTATACAAGTAAACGTTGTTGCAAGTCACGGAAAAGATTGTCTTCTTTAGTATTTAATACGGTCCGCGAGCTAGTGTATAAAAAGGTTAGAAAACTTATGTATAACTTTTACAAGAAGATTCATAACGACTTCAAATTCCCGATGCTGAAATCTGTACTTATACTCATAATTAATTAAACTTGTATTTACGTTTCATTGCATATAGAGCCATGCTACGACGTGCGTTTTCCACTACAAAGCGGGAAAACGGCGTAGCAGAATCCGCGGTTTTCCCCGTATGTAGCGGAAAGCGCTTATACGCTGTAGACGACTATAATATAGGTGGGTTTCTGCCAGTGAAAGTGTTAACTTTATTACTGATTAGCTACGCTCAAAGCGCTATGCCGTAGATGCGGCTAATACATACGCAAAAAATACGCAATAAGCGGCCATACGTAGCAAAAATCCTCATGGGTATAACCGACGGACAAAATAACAACAAGAAATGTTCAATTGACCCGAACAAGAATTGAATGAACGAAGTGCCTAGTCAGTTTCACTGTTGTCTGACTGCCACAGCAGATATATTTGGGTCAAATACATCTTTATTTTTTTTCTCTGAGGCTCTAGTATAAGTTTTACCGAACAAAACGTTACGATCGCGTTTGCGTTTAGCTGTCAAATCCCATACAAATTGAGGGTAAAACGCAAACGCGATCATAAAGTTTTGTTTCGGTAAAACTTATACTAGCGCCTCTGGACACATACAAAGTTTAAAGGAATGTTTTACATGTTTGTAAAGTGCATCATACATGATCGGAAAACGTACACAGTTTCAAATAAAAGTGAAATATTAAAAAATGTATTGCTTCGAGAAGGATTCTGTACCCAAACTCGACTATTGTTTTGTCTACGGAAAAGTCACCTAATTTTTCCTCCTGATTTCGCCCCATTTGCCCTAAGACCTACATTTAACATGAGACTCGGCAATTTGCATCGATTCCTTTGGAAGCAACTACGAATGAATCATCTTCCAAATTCATTCGTTTAGTATTTCAAAGGTACCGAATCTACAGGAATTAATTCGGCGAACCCTGAACCTGTGAAGTTAACCACCACCCCAGTGCACGCCGCATGCCGCAGTCGGGGGCGCGGGGCAGTGTGCGGGCGGCATGCTCGCTGGCCAGTCATGGCGACCGCCGCGCTCCCGCTCGCCTTGTCACTGCTCGCTGCATTCGCCGGTGAGTTTAAAAAAATATAATTTAAAAAATTGGCTGGTTCATTCATGGCTGCGTTCAGTAATAAATATAAGGTGTGAAAAATTAGGGTGTGTTCAGGTGTTGATAATATATGGGATCGTAAATATGCGTTTGTTTTTGAGTGTTCGTAATACAAGTATTTTTCTGCGAGTGAACATTGTTTATATGACACGGTGTATTATGTTGAGTTTAATCGTAGTGATCTACAGCGTGTCATTTAAGACTGTAGATACCAATTGTTTTATTTGGTATAAAATTACATTCAAAACATTGATTTGCATAAAAAATATTTATTACATTTTACACTACGAAAGTCATGATTTTAGTTTCGTGATAAAAACAGAAAATTTCAACTAGGATCAAACCATAAAATGATCTATAAGATCTTTATTATACTAGCGGCTGCATACCTATTTACTTTTATGCGAAATTAGGTAGTATTTAAGAGCAAACACAGATATGTTATTTCAACGGTAATAAATTAGTGGTGTGCTCTAGTTTCGGTTGTCAAGAACCTTTTTGGATCACTGAGCCAAATTACGAAGCTATAATTTTGTCGGTTGTCAAACCGGAGCTTTTTTAATTATATCTTTATCGGTTCATATATAAATAAAAAAATAAGACCTCTTTCTGGAAGACATCATTAAAAAAGGCATTAAACTAAGTATCGTACATTAAAAATACCGTTAAAGTTTAGCTTTGTCAGAAAGTGTCTTGTTATACAAATATATTAAGATGTATTATATTCAATGAGACAATGCAATGAATAGTTTAGCGATGTCCTGACGTGACCTACATCCCTAGTCTTGCATACAATACCGAAGGAAATGCGGAGTTAACGGTTTAAAGCTCAAATGTTTTGTGAAAAACATCACCCCGTTTGTTTTGATTGAAATCCGCTGGAAAAGTTAGCGGTTTAGTTTTTTTTATGCCGTTTGCAATAACAGTTTTTAGGTTTTATTTACGTTTTATAAATCAGCGTAAAAAACATGAAGAAGCCTTTGTAATCCAATCTCTGCTGAAGATTTTTGATGGCGGTATTTTATTAATGACTTTTAAATCTTATATTTCATCATCCTCCTAGCGTTATTCCCGGTTGTGCCCCTAAAGGAGCCCAGGGTCCGCTTTGACACATAATCCCAAGATTTGGCATAGGCACTAGTTTTTACGAAAGCGACTGCCATCTGACCTTTCAACCCAGAGGGAAAACTAGGCCTTATTGGGATTAGACCGGTTTCCTCACGATGTTTTCCTATGACCTTTAAATAATTATTGCTAAGCTTCGCTGTTTATGGTTGAATTTAGCTTTATTATTCCGCTGTGACAAAAATATCCATAGGAGATAAATGCGCCCGCCGCGAAATGAATGTGTTAATGGCATTTTATGACATCCCGTCATGTCACTGATTTATCGACATAGTATCAATAAAATAAAATAATAATAATAATAAATATTTGCGGACAATCTTACACAAATCGACCTAGCCCCAAACTAAGCAAAGCTTGTACTATGGGTGCTAGACGACGAATCAATGTAATGTAATATCTATAAAGTTTGTTATTTTTAATAAGCACACTTACAGATTTATAAATATAAAAAATATATAATGGGTAAACTAGTGCCTTGGCCAAATCTTGGGATTAGGTGTCAAAGCCATGTCAAAGCGGACCCCGGGTTCCTTGACCGTTCCTTCATCCTTCCTAGACAACCGGGAATAACGCTATGAGGATAATGATACTTAAAGTGATGTGACAGGCATCATAGAGACGTCACAAAGCCAATGTCAAAAGGAGTAAAAAAATACCCAGAATCGTGTTTCAGCACCAACGTCATTAAACTGAAACCAATGTCGCTGCAAAATGCATTGCGGCACGAGCGTCCTTAACCACTGCATCCAATCAAATATTTGTTTCAAATTTCAATCAACTGCATTTTAAACAATGTCTCTCGTAATATTGCGGTTTATGGTGTTGATGATACAGTTGAAATATCGATTTCAGGATTCAGATAACTGTAGTTTAGTCGCTCATAAATAATTATGTGTCTCCTAGCTTTTACTTCCAGGATAAACAGCATTCTATATCCTTCCCCGGGGTCAAAACTATCTCCATACCAAATATCATCTCAATCGGTTCAGCAGTTTAAGCTTCAAAAGGTGACAAACAGACAGAGTTACTTTCGCATTTCTATAATTAAGTATGGATTGCGCCAGAGTGATGCTGGATTAGTCAATGGACCTCTCCGCGAATGTATGAATGAATGACAACGGATAGTTAACCTTTTCACCGCCATTTCGTGCCCCACACGCCAACTACTTCATATCTAGTTAGTTTCTTCAGTCAAATAGCTACTGAAGTGCGTTGGCATCAGGTTTAATTTCGCATTTGACGTCTGTGACAGTTGGCGTGTGAGGCAAAACTTTTTGCTTGTATCGTGGCGGGGAATAGGTTAAACTTGCCACCACCTTTGATGTGACCACTACAACCACTTTGCCGAGAGTGTGAGGACGAAGAAGGTTGTTTGTGAAGTTAAGTATACTTAGCTAACACATAATCATATGTTGTAAACATGATATATCCAGTGAAATACAATCCTTTCAATAAATTAAGTTCAACAATAATTTGAATCCATGAAGCCGAATGCCGGTATAAAACAAATCTAAATTAAGACATTTATTCACGGTTTATTGTTTTTAGAAACGAATGTATCGGTTGGTGCCCCTCCATTTTGCAGGCCCGTTTCGCGAAACGTATTAATTTTTTTCTGAAGCCAGAGTTTTCATTACATTTGTTATAACTTGTTTAATTATAAAGTCAACTCTGATAGTGATAATGTTTGAGTAGGGTTCTATTGTATGAGTAGGTTAAAAAGACTGAAAGTATAGGATTCTAATCTTTGCATTTGTCTTGTGCGCTCGGGGTCAAACATAACGTGTCAGAACGCACAACAAATCAAAATTTGATTTCAATCCAATACGTTTCATCAGATAGACCGCGGCGAAATAATACATGAAAGCAAACTCATTCACCATATAAACCGTTATTATAATAATATAAACTTAGAAAAGTTGAAAAACCCCCTAACATTTTCATTTCAAAGTCCAATATCTCAAAAACGGCAGAACAGATTTTCATCAAACAAGAACACTCGGGATAAAATTATCTATGACACGAAAAAAACCGCATTCAAATCGGTCCATCCGTTAGGGAGCTACGCTACCACAGACAGATACACAGATAGACAAACACGTTAAACTTATAACACCCCTCTTTTTGCGTCGGGGGTTAAAAAGATAGAGAGTACAACCTCCCGAGGTGACACCGATACTTCATCGAAAAAGTTACTACCTGCTTTTATACATAGTCCTGTCATTTCAATGACGACAATTTTTGGAAAAAAATTGGGAAATTGTAACGTAGTTAGCTCATGAAAAGCCGGAACAATATTGATAAATGTTTTAATCTTTATTTTGGTATATTTACTTACAAGTCGGACTATATATATCTTCATACAAGTCGGACTCGCGCACGAAGGGTTCCGTACAATATCTATAAAAACGGCAAAAAAAAATCTGTTTTTAGTAGGTATTTGTTGTTATAGCCTCAACAGAAATACACCACCTGTGAAAATGTTCAGTGTAACTATCACGGTTCATGAGATACAGCCTGGTGACATAAGGACAGACGGACGGACAGCGGAGTCTTAGTAATAGGGTCCCGTTTTACCCTTTGGGTACGGAACCCTTAAAAATGACAACGAATGCTTCATAATTATGGAGTCTTCCGTATTTCGAGTGGAAAGTTTGTAGGATTTTTGAATATTAACATCTGAGAATAACATTTTCAAATTAAATGAAAAAAAAACGATATTATACCCGTAAATGACTTATTTATAAAACAGTTTTTTTCTGGAGCAACATCCCAATAACATATTCAGGCCACGCATTTACCTTAATTTAAAATACGGATAACCTCATATTTTAATTTACAACCTTTCCCTAGAAGGGTACAGAAAATCTGTAGCAATTAAGAAACCCGGAATCTTGATTTACAAGGCAATTACAAAAGTAGCCGTTTTGTTAAATATCCTCTTCATCGTGTTCTTAGCAAGCGCTTTATTTTGCTTGACATTCTTTCGAATCATACCTTCCGTTTAGTATTTCACTAGCTTCTGCCCGCGACTCCGTCCGCGTGGAACTCGTTTATATCGCAGCTCCATAAAAACTTTAACCCCCCATTTCACCCTCTTAGGGGATGATTTCGAGGATAAAAGCTATCCTATGTCACTCTCCATCCATTCAACTATCTCCACTAAAAAAATCACGTCAATTCGTCGCTCCGTTTTGCCGTGAAAGACGGACAAACAAACACACACATACACGTGCCCATTTATAATATTAGTATGGATTCTCAGGTCAATTAGAGGTCTAGCTGCGATGTCTTTTTTATCGACCGAGCTATATGTAATCGTATCATCACCATGTTAGCTGGAACACATCCACTGCTCGACATAGGCCTCCCCCAAAGAGTGCCAAAGTGACCGGTCCTGCGCCACCCGCATCCAGCGGACTCCCGCGAAATTTACCAGGTCATCAGTCCACCTAGTGGGGAGTCTGTCCACGCCGCGCCTGCCAGTAGGTGGTGTCGTATAACCATTGAAACTTTGCAAAGTAGAAAATGCCTTGCCAAATCAGGGAGCCAAATTGAAGTTGACATTTGAAAAACTCCGAGGCAATTGGCCCAATATCTGCTATAATATAAACTGTCGAGTATGAAAGTCGAATATTGCCTCTGCATATTGAACGAAATCATATTACCGGAACGCATGTGTAGTTCCGACCAACCCTTTTTATTAAGGGATATGATTACAAAGAGACAGGACTTTAACCCTTTTTAGGAGGGACTTGTTATTATCTTCGGAGCCCTACGTATAGCCATATATATATAGTATTTATTTATTTAATTTTTATTGCACAAAAGAACAAATTATCGTTCAAAAGGCGGACTTAATGCCGTATACATTCTCTACCAGTCAACCTTTGGGCAAAGCAGATAAATTATGGGCGGTGCAACTACAGATATAAACACACAGATATACATAGGTACATAATAAATAACGACATTAGACAAATAAATAAAAGTCAAAAAGTCAAAAGGCAAAATCATTTATTTGGAAACATAGGTATAAGGATGGTCTAAGAACAAAAACTTAAAATTATGTACCACTATGTTTTGCCATTAAGGCATAAAAATATTTTATGACAAGATAGATGCTTCTAATTGACAGTAGTAATAGGTACCTAGTTCATACGCTCGCGAAATCACGTTTATCAAGCAAGCATATTTTGCGCTATGTCAAATATATACGAGTATATATAAAAAAGTATATATTTATATTATAAATGAATTATTATTATTAATGCGTTCTGAAATTTTTAGACATCACAATCCGTTAAATATTCATTAAGTGAGTTTTTTTATTAAAAGTGTAAACAGACTTTTTTTGAATTCTACCAAGTCTTCCACTTTGCATACATTTTTAGGCAATGTATAATAGATTTTACTTGAGAGAGAGATTACCTGAAGAGCGAAACTGACGGGTACAACTCACGACATGGTACTGGAACAAACTTTTGAGATAGTCGGGAGATTTCGGGTCCTGGAGAATTGAATAAAGGAAGCAAAGCATACGAAGGTTACGGCGTTGGCGGATGGGTAACCAACCGAGCTTAGATCGGTAGGAGGAGACATGATCGTATTTACGGAGGCAGAAAACAAAACGAATATAGTTATTAAGGAGACGGTCTAGTTTATTTAGGAGTTCCTCGTTTAAGTCCGGATAACACACAGTATGTGTAGTACCGGAGATTACCCCCTACATACAAACTTGCAAAGCTACACCTGAGGCCCAACTATATATTTTCACCGTAAAACTTGACGATAAAACCTATCGTGCTATATATACACGATGATTCTTAATCCGATATCAGGAGTCGAAATATATTGATAAACAGCCAAAACGGATTTCAATGGATGAGGTCTCATGCAATTAAATCACTGTTTAGTTAATTAAATTTAATGATAATGTTAACACTAATATCCACTGAATGTTTGGTCACCCTATTACATTTCTTGAAGTTAATTAGATACGTCAAACACACATACGTCAATTTTTTGCAAACTGCCGTTAGGGTGACAATGATTTTGAATTATAAAGTGATTCCTTAATCAGTTTTATTCAGAAAAAAAAGAACGTCTGTTTCAGGTAACTCCAAGTTGATCATGTTTGGTATCAATTACAGGATTAGAAAAATTTACTCCTGATCATACGAGTAGACCAGAGTCATACACTGTATTTTACAAGCTTTTAAATCTTGCGAGTTAAATTTTATATTATATTAACACAATAGGCACGTGACACAAATACTTCGAAGAGACATGCCATGTTTAATAAATCATTTTCATCATCATATTGGCCGAAAGACATCCACTGCTAGACGTAGGGCTCCCCCAAAGAGTTCCACAATGACCGTTCCGGCGCCACTCGCATTCAGCGGAGTCCCGCGACCTTTACCAGCTTTAGTAAATACTTTTAATTGAATAGTGACTTTATTATAAAGTATTCTATTGTTTAAATAAAAAGTCAACATTGCTAAGTACTATTATTTAATGTGGTCCTGTACTACTTTTATTTTACAGTATCAATTACGGGTTACACTTAACAATAAAAGACGATCGTTTTGTTTACCCTTGACAATGAAAGACAATCGCAATGTTTACTAGGCACTAAAAGTATCCACACTATACTTACATCTCTCGGCAAATTTGTGACCCGACACATTGGTATATTTTTATTGATACTGTGTATTAATGATATATAATGATACCATTGTACCTGATTTTGATAGAGCTACGGTAGCCTAGTGGTTCAGGCATGCGGCTGTCAAGCGGCGGTCGTGGATTCGAATCCCAGCCCGTTAGCTTATGGATGAAGGAAAACATCGTGAGGAGACCGGTCTAATCCCAACAAGGTCTAGTCTTCCCTCTGGGTTGGAAGGTCAGATTGCAGTCGCTTCCGTAAAACTAGTGCTTATGCGAAATCTTGGGATTAGGCGACAAAGCGGACCCCGGGCTCCTTTTGGGGCATTACCGGGAATAACGCTAGGAGGAATGATGATGTGTACTCATGTCATTTATTTATTTAATTAATTAAGAAACAAACAGTCTCATATGGTTACATTTGAATACAGTAAAAAGTACTAAGTAAATTATGGACTTACAGTTTCCTTAATCAGAATATTTAAACCTAAACAATAAAAATTAAGATGATTAAAAGTTTCGAGTTATTGAGATGCATCGTTAATAATACAAACATCGCCAGAAAATGTATAGTTATGATATTTTTTTTTCTATAATTATTTTTTAATGATACCATTGTACCTAATTTTGATCTATAGTTGTATTATAAGAGATCTCATACTCTTAATGTGTTGTCATAGCAATAACAACAGAGAACAGCCTTCCAACTTTCTCCCGTTTTCTAAAGAGCCAGCGCTTTGACCTATTTCGTGTTACGTTACCTTTCGTATGACGCACTTAACAAGAGACTGCATGCAACACGTTTAACAACAGTTCGTGATATGGCCTGTGAGAAATATTAGGTCTAAATTTTGCTATTCGAGGCTAAAATAGTCGTATTTGAAATTAAAAGTGTTTCATCAGGGGAAAGCCAACCATTTCAGTATCCGTCTTATTGCTAAATAATTGTCTGAAACGCTTAGGTTAATAAACTTGTGTTAAATTTTACTAGTAGGTTATGCACGTCCGCTGGATGCGACCGTTCGAATGGTCATTGTGGCGCTCTTTAGGGGAGGTCTATGCCCAGCAGTGGACGTCTTTCCGCTGTTATGATGTTGACAATCTACGATTTTCATATTTTAAAGCTCAGCACTATTAATGGGAAAGTCAACGGGTCGATACAAAAGCTTAAGGATCAACTCTGCACTGTTTCCTGTTTCAAAATTCAACCAATTTAAACTATTTCAATTGTTTTATTAGGACAAGTCAATAAATCGAATAAAATTTATGTTATCTTATGTCACAAAATATGTGATGTCAATTTGCGAAAAAATCTGAAAATGCTATGTTTAACTAATAAAGAAAGACAACATATTAATTATATTTATTTGTTTTTATCTATGATATGTCACAATTTGTCAAAAAACAATGCAGAATGGCGGCCAAGGACGCCCATCTGGCATCCTGCCAACGTTCGATATCACGAATAAGTAATTGGCTAACAAAGAATTGTTAACGAAAATCAACCTACTTATCGAAAATTAAACTCTCTATGAGAGCTATAGAGCTCAAGTTTGATTGTTAAATACAGTTGGAAGAAATTCTGTTTTAAATTTGAGTTTGTTTCTTGATATATACGGGCTTCTTTCTAGCAAAGAAAATATTTAATGAGCTTGAAACAGATGAAATCGAGGAGTTTTTTTTTTTTAATATTGTGCTTCTAATCAGCTACTGTGGAAACTTTTCTTAAGTAATCGTCTACCGAGGTATCGTCTATTTCAATTTGTAAGGTTTTTTTGTAAGGCAAGCAATGTAATCTTTACAAAATGAACCTGCGGAACCAAAAAAATAACTCCGATTCAATCCGAATTAAATATCGAGGCCCCTATCTTTATGACATACTCCAATCGTAGCTGTTATTTGTTATTTAAATGCATATCATCGGCGTTTAGCGTGCGAAAATCGAAAGCTGGCAGCCCAACATACTACCCATTTAAGAGCCATAACCCGCATATGAAGGCCTCCACCCACCGGACGCGTGTGCTGCGCGGCACGTGTGCTGCGCGGCACACGCGCAAGTTGTAAAGCATTGAAACTACACTTCAAACACACATCGAACGCGGCACACGCGCCGCACCCGCGCAGCTGCAGCGCAGCACCCGCGCGGCACACGCGCAGCACCCGCGCGCAAGTTGTAAAGCATTGAAACTACACTTCAAACACACATCGAACGCGGCACACGCGCCGCACCCGCGCAGCTGCAGCGCAGCACCCGCGCGGCACACGCGCAGCACCCGCGCGCAAGTTGTAAAGCATTGAAACTACACTTCAAACACACATCGAACGCGGCACACGCGCCGCACCCGCGCAGCTGCAGCGCAGCACCCGCGCGGCACACGCGCAGCACCCGCGCGCAAGTTGTAAAGCATTGAAACTACACTTCAAACACACATCGAACGCGGCACACGCGCCGCACCCGCGCAGCTGCAGCGCAGCACCCGCGCGGCACACGCGCAGCACCCGCGCGCAAGTTGTAAAGCATTGAAACTACACTTCAAACACACATCGAACGCGGCACACGCGCAGCACACGGGCCAAAGCCTAGGGCCGACAGCTCGTCGTCATCAACTCTTCTTCTATTTATAGACTACCAGACAGCTTGATTCGAATTAACTGTCCAGCCAGCACTGCATCGGTTGCACAGACGACCCCTGCAGTACATACCACGGCACAGAAACATGTAGCATTGCGGCTTCGAATGGGTTCAAAGTACAATCGAGTTATAAAATATGTACACGGACTAAGTGATCAATATGTGAACACGCCGGCAGAAGGTTGTTCAGGTATTTCCGACTCTTTGGGATCGTACTAAAATTTATGAACTCGACTGTACTATGCTGCCGTAGCTGATTCTCGTAGCGGTGCTCGTAGCGTTTCTAAATACGGTTTCCGTAGACCCCTCTACACTAACAACCGTGACGTGGAGGGGTTTTGACTTTTCCTTTGCATAAAAGTATACGAAAGTTTCTCGTTTGTTATGATACGGGAATATAACTGTATTTGTTTTTAGATATATTTAGTTAAATATCATTCGTTAGCTCCGGCTGCGAAACTTTTACACTCAAATACAAAAGTAGGTTAATTTGTAATACTTTACACGCTAACGCGATATTGATTTCAGTACTTTTGTGTCGGATGTTTCGACACGGGTTTGAAGGGCAACCACGGTTGTCGCGAACGCCTCCGTTCCAGATTGGGCCAAAATTCTTTCGTATGTCCGGCTTTCTGACTGTTCTCGCTACAGGTCGCAATTTCACGAAGTGACAAACTCAATTCGCCTTATGCGCGATTTATTTATATTTTTCTAAGCTTAATATATTAACTTGCCGTGTTAGTCTGAGTGTAGTCCTATCTAGTTGAAATTTTGTGCAATTATGTAAGTCGGATGACAAATAAAGTCTATGTTAATTATGATTCAATTATAGGAATATTCCATGCACCTATGAATGTCGATAAATTACCACCAGTTCGGAAAAAATACCTCTGTCTCGAGAAGAACAAAAAACCTCGGCGAGGTTTTAATTTTTTTTTCAAAAAGTATACAATATATCATTTTAGTATTGAGGGTTTTATAAAATTACATTGCTACAGTAGAAAGATTATATTTTTATTGTGCGATAGATCTCAAGTGCCAGCATTTATCACAACCAAATATCCCTATACAGTGCAATACTATGGTACAGTCGCCATCAGATATATCGGAGCGGCCAAATTGCTCACAAACATCTGGACTGTCGAGGCATTAGAGGCGTGTTCAGATATTTGTGAGCACTTTGGCCGCTCCGATATATCTGATGGCGACTATACTATAAACCTGGGGCCGTAGACAAGGTTACAATCGACAAGCGCTAACGCCAATAGAAAATCATACAATGTATGGGAATGACAGATGCCGACGAAACACTTTTCGTTAACATCTATATATACCATTCCCATTGTCTAGGCCCCCAGGTCTGATGATGGAGACGAACTCCTTACTTACACAAGATTACCCCGTCGTGAGTCACGACTCGTGATTAGGCTCATTAGAAGTCACCAAACGAGTCATTGATGACTGCGCCAAAAAGTTTAGTAAGTACAGTCGGCAACAAAAGCTTGTACCGTAAATTAAGTTTTTAATGGAGACTTATTAATTACATTGTTGTTTGGAATTTGCGTTGCAAAACGTCGGGATGACTGCCATGTCAAAGCAATCGGGGTTTAATTGGAAATAAGAGGATTTCTCTTCATTTGATTTTAAGCCATGTGACTTTGACATAGATTGCCCATGCCATAAACTACTACAGCGTCGAGCACTCGGATGTTTACCTCACCATGTTTGAAGAAAGTTAATGATCGAAATGGTAACAGTAGTCTTTGATATCCTAGATAAACTAACAAACGTAGATGAATTTGTCCGTTATTATTCTATTGTTATCTGGGATGGGTAGTACAGCAAAATTAGAAGAACGGAATAAGGAAATGAAAAGACATTGCAGCAGTTTATTTTGCTACTGGACAGTTTCATTTCCGAAGCAATAATGTACATTCATTTGAAAGTTAATTAAAGCTCTCATTTCAATTTCGCAGATTTCTTGTTGTATTTGTACATGAATTGGTTCGAAAGCTAATTTCGCAGTGGACTTGGTCTTATTATTGCAAACTGTTGAAATTATTCTATGAGGCATAAGGTGTGTTGCACCAAACCGTCTGTAATCGTAAGCGGTGTTCGTTAAAATCTGAATGTATGGACCGTTTGACAAGTTTCTATGTACTGACAGCTGTCAGCGCCATATTTAACGTTGATCGGTCTGTAATCGTAAGTCGATGCAACCGGCCCTTAAAGGTCGAACACACAGCACCGTCGCGGGCGCGCGGCGCGCCCGTCGCGGGCGCGCCGCGTGATATTTCCATACAAACCGCTAGCGCGGTCAAACAGGCTGCGCCCCGCCGGCAACGCGCCCCGCTTCTGCCACGCCCCGCCAACAACCCGCGACGGTCGCGCCGCGCGCCCGCGACGCTCGCGCCGCGCGACCGCCGCGGGCGCGCGGAGTCAAATCAGACTATTTCGGATCCTATCCTATATTACTTTTATCCCTATATTACTAGCTTCTGCCCGCGACTCCGTCCGCGTGGAACTCGGTTATATCGCAGCTCCATACAAACTTTCACCCCCCATCCCCCAGCCATGCCGACATTCACAATGATCAGTGATGACGATAATGAATCGACGTAATATAGTAGGCCTGGTAATAAATTGGGTATGGTGTCCAAATTTGGAGAGTAAATAAATTAGTGTTCGGTACACACGCACACATACTTCGCGAATGATGGAGAATGCTTCAATCAGGGCCGCGCCGCGCCGTTGCAGTGTTCGCTCGCTCTCACTCGCTACGTCAAAGGAAGCCGCCTCGCAGGTATGAAGACGGCGAGTCGCCAGTGCTACGATATCAAAAGGAGCCGAATAAGCTTGTAACTAAGCACCTACTAACCTAATGCAGTTTAGCAACTATCATACTTTTAAGGTATATTTTAGGCATAGTATAGTGGTATTCAAATATTCGATGAAGTGGGAACCTAAAAACACATACCTAACTATCTATAATATTATTAGGTACTTTGTTTATACAATATTGTTTTTACATGTGTCGACCTGTACGATGTCACCGTCGCAGACGCGACACATTTGTTTACGGGTACGGGTACTCGATATCGATATAGTCTGTTTATTTTTAGTTTATAAAAAAAAATTACAATTTTAATTAGGTTAGTGTATTACACTTACCTTTGAGGTATGTTATGTACAGTCGCCATTAGATATATCGGAGCGGCCAGAGTGCTCACAAACATCTGAGCAGGCCTCTATTGTCATGGCGTTAGAGTGCATGTTCAGATATTTTTGAGCACCGTGGCCGCTCCGATGTATCTGATGGCGACTGTTAGTACCTACATATACTAACCGGTTCAGGGGGTCATGGAAAGCCTTACGGTTTTATAAAAAAAATGCCGCATAGTTTGGTAGTAATATTATTTTTTATTTAATTATACATTCCACACCTTAAACAATATTAAGTTTTGTTAACTTTTGCCGGTTTGAAAAATAATTAGCAGATTTCTTCAAAAAACGCCTTGCCGCCTTTGTTATATATACAGGGTGGAAAGTTAAAACGGGGCAGTAAGGGCAGCTACTAGATCCCTTGCCGCCACGCAAAAATGTCATTGGGATTTCATTCCTAACTCTTTGAATGATGACAATCTACATTCACAGATTTTTGAAAAAAGTACGTTCAGCGAGAAAATCATCAATTTTGCCGATTTTTTTTTAATGCCATTCGATCCCATTCCTATTAAGGATCAAAATACTCTTTGGGACCGACTAAGGTTTGACTACTAGAACGCCGAGAAATCAAAGAAAACTTTTTCCATACAGTAGTAGTCTTTTAGTTAGACGATCACCAAATTGTATGGAGACGGAGGTAACTTTATTTCATCATGATCATCATCATATCATCCGAAAGACGTCCACTGCTGGACATAGGCCTCCCCCAAAGAGTGCCAAAGTGAGCGGTCTTGCGCCAACCGCATCCAGCGGACTCCCGCAACCTTTTTTAGCAGCTTTTTTTAGCAGGTCATCAGTCCACCTTGTCGGGGGCCTTCCGGTACGTGGTCGCTACTCGAGAACCTCTTTCCACCCCAACGGCCATCGGTTCTACGTGCTATGTGCCCCGCCCACTGCCCGTAGTAAGCTTGTCATTAGCACAGACTAATAAGAATACAGACGCGCAGTATAAAGCAAGACGATGTTTCATATAGTTGTCTCTGTCACTGCTTATGGTCAGCTGATGTGAGTTAGAATGAGACGAATAGTATGGTATTTTGAGTCAATTGACGACTTGTCTCCAAAAACTGTTAACCACGGTGTTAAATGCTAAACAATCTGTCAAAGTCAAATCAACGTCAAATCTCTTGTGAATCTTGAGGAAAGTTGGTTATTTCAAGAATATTGTGTTGAAAAACTAAATATTTCGGTAATAAGGTAATGATTTAAGTTGTATGAAGTGGCACAATGGCTTGTGCAGTTCCGTACTGCCGAAGTTACGCTAGATTGTTAAAAAGTCCGGAGAAACAATCGGATTTCATCGGTAAGAATCATTTGGTTATTTTTCAAATATTTCATGTTCATTACGCAATATAATGGTCTGGGATTACAGCAGATGCTTGATACTATCGGATGAGTACTTTTTACATGGATCAAACTTGATATTTTTGGGATTTTTAGTAAAAATACAATTGTCGTAAACAGGGGTAGTGTTGTTACCATGTATATATCGATATTTCGTCGACATGAATTATTCATGTAGGCGTTTAGACAAAATATTTTAATGTTACATGTCTTAACTGTTAACTTCAGGTTTCCGGTAAATAATAATCTTCGAAAAAAATGGATTCACGCAGTAAGGCGCAATAATTGGACGCCGAAAAAACACCATAGAATATGTTCGAAACATTTCGAAACTAACTGTTTCGTTATTATTAAAAATATAAAACACTTGCTGCCAGATGCGATACCTACAGTTTTTCAGAGGCCGATTGAGGTAAGTTGGTATAGTGAGTTTTATTTATTTTATTACTTGACATTTCTGAGGTCCCTCCAGATGAGTTCGTTTCATTTAAGTTTTGTATATGCAAAGAATTTGTATTAGTACATTGATTTTCTTTATATATCCATAACTACTATAATATGTATTATACATGCGAAATTAACTCTGTGTCGGTTTGTTGTTTACCTGTTCATACTTAAGCAGCTCAACTGATAGATATTGTTTAATAATGTTTTCGTTGCTGTATTTAATGCAGGGATCTCACCAGGATCAACAATTAGAAGGCAACTACAACAAAATGATGCTGAGCAGTAATGAAAGGCTACCAGATACAATACCTAAGACATCTGCATTGCCTCTTCAGGTGATGCAAGTTTACTGATTGCAAAAAGTTCTAAATATATGGATATTTATTATTTAAAGCATTAGATGTAACTTTCTTATTAAAATGAGATATTTTCAGGAATATAATTGCGTCGTTATTTTGTGTTAGCTTACTTTAAAAACAAAGTTTTAATCGACTTCAAATCAATACTTCACGAAGCCACATTCCATATTACCGCATGAACTGCTTTCTGAAAGCAAATGCACGATTTCAAAGTACCCAAATCGTTTCAAAATAAGATTTGAAGATTGCCCTGGATTTCTCCAGGATCCCATCTTCAGATCCTGACCTGCCTAGGACCACCTTTTCTAACAAAACACCATTCTTATCGGTCCAGGCGTCTAAGAGTAATCGAGGAACATACATAAAAAAATAAAGAGCCAGCGGAATTGATAAGTTTCAGAAGTCTGTTAAAAATAAATGTGTTCCACTAAAGATCCACAAAATAGTGAGACTTAAAAAGTAACTCGTATGACTACCTATGTATTTGCATAATTTAATTTGTAGCGAACATATGAAACATGAATGCAGTTTATTATATTCGTAGTCGTGTAATGGTTTTTGTTTCCTATTTGGTAAGTACCATATTAATTTTTGCATAGTATGGATAGAGATACAATTTACTTACGAGTATCGCATATTACGAATTTATTAACAGTAAATATCGATATCGATAACTTGTAAGAAAATATCTTTCTGTGCACTAAATCTCGAGCGAGCGAGAGAGCGAATTACATCGTGCGAGCGAGAAAGCGGAGACAATGACGTATGAAGACCTGTCAGATAACATGGTTCTATCCCTTTCTTACTCGGCGTTCAGTACGTAAGTGAGAAGAGATCGGATGTATAGAAAACGTTCAATTTATTAGGGCCTATCTGCTTTTCTCTGTAATCTGTGGTCATTAGCTGTCAAATTTACTATTGTCCGCCACCGCAGGCCGCGCCAGTGTGTTTTAGGCCTTATGACGGGTGTACCTATTAACGTTAGTTTTTTTTAACAAAGGAATTAATTCTCTCATTTTTAATCTAAATGAATTAAGTTATCTCCGTCTCCATACAATTTGATGATCGTCTACCTAAAGGACTACTTGCACTTTGGGATTCCCATACTAACTGTATGGAAAACGTTTTCTTTGATTTCTGGGCGTTCTAGTAGTCAAACCTTAGTCGGTCCCAAAGAGTATTTTGACCTTTAATAGGATACCTACTGAATTTTTATTACCCTGTATGGTATGCAGATGGTGGCATATATCATTATTGTTCGATTTGAAAGTTACGATTTATAAGACGGTTTATATGTAAAAAATAAATAAATTATAATACTCGTATTTTTAATCATAGTTAGTAGGTACCAGAGTAGGTATTTGATTGCAAGAATGCAAGTATTATTTAATTAAATATAAATTAATCTCAATGACTCTGAGTACACGACCGATTTATCGATATATCGATAAACATTCGTGTTCTCTCCCTTCGTATAGTAGGTATATCAAAACCGCACGCAAAATACCGGGCCCTTAGTAATAAGAAATAACTTGATAAACAAAATGTTGTAATTATTCAGAATCGATTTAAGTATTTAAAGAACACACATATACCAAAGTAATAATAGAATAGTATTAAACTTCTTTGTATACATTTTTTACCATAAACATAGCTTTGGGAGGATAAACTTAGTTTAATTTCAAACTTTTTGCTAATGTTTTTAAATATTGAAAATGCATAAGTAACAACCATTATCATAAACAAACATATGAATTAGTAACATTTATGTGTGCCCCGATGGTGCCCCGTATAAATAATAGTCTAGTGGCCTGACAAATGAAGCAATTGTTTTATTTTGGAATGTATTAATTGTGATTGTAAATAAATAAACAAATTTCACAGATTTGAGTAGGGTAGGCAATGTCTTTCTGCTTTTATGTAGTGCACGCCACTGATGTTAAGGATTTACGGTGGTTTTCTTTCAGGGCCCATAGATTTTTCCACCCTGTATAGTTTAGTGTTAGCTTAGCAGTATTTTAGCAGAGTTTTCTTTCTTACCCATACCAAAAATAAAGTACCTAACTACTTTCGTTACTACAATCATTTCTAGATTTATCTCGTACTACCAACTACTTACTCTGCTCTGCTAAACGGACACTAAACTACTTTAAGTAGGAAATCATCTGTTTGTCGTCATTGTTTTATAATGATGACATTTATCATCATTATAAAACATTGAGACATCAAACATAGAACTTAATTCTTGGCATGTTTTAAAATATGTTTATTTAATTAATCGTTTCCCGCTCACGCCATTATTACCTACACCGTTAAAAGTCGCATTTTCCTACTAGCACATCGTCGAAGACGATATACATATTACAAATAATCTGCGTAGGTAATGTAGGTACTTACCTATCTAAGTCGCATCTTGGCTTGGGGCACAGAAAGCGCGACCTTGAAAGCGAACTCGGCAAAGCACTGCTTGCGTGCCGCCGCTGCGAGCGAATCTGATCGTTAACACACGCCGAAAGAGTTCAAGTTCAAAATAATTGTAGAAATTAAAGATTTGTAGAATTGAACAGGACCATGCATATTGTTAATTTATTGGTTTTACGTGTAAAAAAATGTCGTATTTCATCGTTTACAGGTTAAAGACAATAATTTTTAGTTAAAGAAATCGTCGTTTATTTGACAGTATTTCTTTATACCTAATTCCGGGTCGAAAGTTTTTAAGATTCGTGGATATACTATCTTAAAATATGTATTTAATGACGGAGAAAAAAACACAGGCTATTATAAATTAATGTTTGGCGAAACCGTAAAATGACAGCGAGCGGGTCCGCGATGCCGGGACGCGCTGGCGAGTTGATGGCGCGAGGCGCGCGGGACGCGCGCTTGACACGCGCTTGACGCGCGCGCGTCGAGCGCGCGTTGCTGGCTTGTTGATGGCGGGAGCCCAGCGCGATGCGCGAGTGCTCTGTGTGACCGGCCGTCCCGCGCGCGTCAAGCGCTCGTCAAGCGCGGCTACCGCCCCGCTGGCAGTTTGTTCGACCCTTTAGGGTGTGTTGCACCAAACCATCTGTAGCTTTGAACGTGTTCGTTAAAATATGAATGTATGGAAAGTTTGACTAGTTTCTTAGATTACAGACCAATCATCGTTAAATATGCTAGCGCCATATTTAACGATGATTGGTCTGTAATCGTAAGTTATATATATATCGGAGCGGCAAAAGTGCTCAAAAATATCTGAGCCCGTATCTATTGTCAAGGCATTATAGACGTGTTTACGACTGTACAAAGTTCCTATAGCTAAACATAGTTATCAACATTTCTAAAAATCTAGTAGTTATATTACGTATTTAATTGGAATCTGCTAAAAATGGGAGAAAATGTCCTTTCAGTTTACCAACTCAAATCCACACAGTTAACAATTTCGCGGCCAGGAACTCTCTGACATAGTCGCTTTCCTTTACGTGGAGGAAAACCATTGAATCGGGCACGAGCGTATTGCGCAGCGATTCGGCAGTGAACGTGTTAAGTTCGGTTTACCCTTGTTTTACCAACATACGTTTCACCGAATAAATGTCTCGCCGAATATTAGTTTCATTGAAATCATATTTTTTTCTACAACTGTTAACTTTTTATGATTTTTATAAAACAAACCTGACCTAACTGGCTAGACTTATAAAAAAACGGCTTTTGAAAAATAAACGATTCAGTGAAAACTCGGCGAAACAATGCATCCGATAAAACGTTTGTCGTTAAAATAAGGGACTCCCCAAACAAGTGTGCTGAATGGAAAATGCAAGCTTCGCCCTAAAGCTGAAAGGAATGGCTTTGAAAACTGTCAAAATGTTACAAAGTACTGCTTAATGTTCAAGTTAATGGCTGTTTATTCTCGCCTCATCTTACTAAAATACGATAAGTGATTATACCTTTCAACCTCAGGAGGTCAATCAGAAATTTTTGTTTTGCATTTCAATTTTATAATAGTAACAGAGGAGACGATTTGTACATATTTATTAATATAGGCTTTTATTTATACGCCATTCGTCATGTTAAAACAATACGGTATTTGAAAGCGACAAATATTTATTTTTACTATACCGACTAACAAAACTTACGGAAATGCTCGGAAAGCCAAAAAAGTCTTTAAGCTTTTTCCATAAAAACTGTAATTGTACATAACTCGAAGACATTTCAAAACAGTTGCTTATTTGAAGTAACAGTCAAATACCGTATTCAAACCACATTTGATCGGTCCGGTTATTCCTTTTTTATTCGATTGTTTCGTGTGTAACAGCCAGCACCACACGCAACAATCAAATAGCCACGCTAAAAGCAACCCACGTTAGTAACCTCAGCAGGTCCATCACGTTAGCTGTACGCACCTTAGGTTGATCCACAAGTCAAATTTTATATGGAAAGTAACAGTTAAACTATCCTAACGTGCGTACAATGCGTTACCTGATTACCCCTCTGTTCGGTGAACTCGTTTTGGCAAGTTATTTCAGCGCAGGTAGAAGCAAGAGCGCGAAACTATTAAAGCAAATCAAAAAAAGTGTTTCTCGAATCGACCCCCGGGTTAAATAGGGGTTATTATGAACGGTAATTAATATCACTTCTCAGCGATAAACAGAGTTAAATTGAGTGTTTCCGGTTCTACTCCATTTGATATAATGATGTTTAGCCCCCCTGCAACACCGCACGATAATCACGAGATCGAGTCGCGCGAGTTAATCATTTTCACTGTCAAGAACTGGCCTAGCGGCGCCTAGGTGGTAGGTGCTTTCCGCTACATACGGGGAAACCACGGGCTCGTACCAATTCGTTTTTCGGAACTTATGTACTGAATATTTCCCGTTAGCTTATCGGTGAAGGAAAACATCGTGAGAATACTGGTCTAATCCCAATAAGGTCTAGTTTTCCCTCTGGGTTGGAAGTCCAGATGGCAGTCGCTTTCGTAAAACTAGTGCCTATGCCAAATCTTGGGATCGGGTGTCAAAGCGGATCCCGGGCCTCCTTTAGAGGGAGTGAAAGCGTGAAATTATGTATGTTTGTGAAAAAGAGTGTATTTTCTGTTTATAATATTAGTACCTATAGATAAGTTGGTATAGATCTTGAAGTGACTTCATTTATATATAACGAATACACCTTCGCCATTGAAAGCCTTACCCACTAATTACATCATCACTTATTCACTTACGATACGCACAACTCGCTTACATCGCTCCCTAAGGCACTAAGTACTTTGCTTATTGCTTCAATTCTCTCCCTAGGCCTATACAGACCATCAATGGGTCAATTCCGAAAAGAGTTTTTGACGTATTGTTTTTCTTTTAATGTTCAATTATTTTTTTAAGCTTCGGTAGCCTAGTGGTTCAGGCAAGCGGCTGTTAAGCGGCGGTCGTGGGTTCGAATCGTACCGAGAATGAGATTCAGGAACGTATGTACGGATTATTTACCGTTAGCTTTTCGGTGAAGGAAAACATCGTGAGGAAACCGGTCTAATCCCAGTAAGGTCTAGTGTTCCCTCTGGGTTGGAAAGTCAGATGGCAGTCGCTTTCGTAAAACTAGTGCTTTTGCCAAATCTTGGTATTAGGTGTCAAAGTGGACCACTCAAGGTGTCAAAGCGTTTATGCACTCCTTTTGGCGTAAACGTAATACTTAGCTATTTTCTTTTCTGTCTCAGAGTAAATTTTTGATAGCACTGATGAGCGCTAAGTCAGACGTAGAGTTAACAAGTGAATTTAAAAGATTTTTCAAAAAACCCAATTGCTTTTTTTAAATGCTATAGCCTATGTCACTCCCACGATTAAGAGGAATCCAACGACACCTCATATGTTGAAATCCGTCAAACACTTTAGGCTGCAGGGCGTGCCAAAGAATAAGCCACATACATACATACATACATACATACATACATACATACGCTCGAAAAACATAACCCTCCTCCTCTTCGGGCAGTCGGGTAATAAAAGGGCTTTGACACAAGGACAGACAGACAAATAAACAAGGAGATGATACTATTTATAAGGGCTCCAGTTTTCATTTTGAGACATGGGGCCCTAAAAATGAAGTGTTTAACTGCAAAATGGTGGCCCAGTAAGAAGTCATTATGCACCATTAACACTCGCTCACTCGTATCTTAATCAACTTCGGTACAAATTGAACCCTACGTCGACTACGTAAGATTTAAGTTCGTGGGTTGCTAAAAGTGATGACAGATTGTATGGCAGTTAGGTTGGTTCTCAATTATGTATGTAGGTATTCTGACCGTTATGAGTCACAAAAGGTAGGTCGTGAGGGCGTTCGGTTAATTTAAAATAGTCGATATAGCATTTCAGGTAATTAAAAGGTACGTGACCGATTAAATTTAACCTTTTTCTTTGACATGGTGAAACGTGAGTGCAAACTTCATGAAAAATCATGGCTCCAAAGTATAGTTAGTTTCAGTTAAAATGACGATGATGTACTTCAAACCAACCATTACGGACATCTATTGTAGCTGTTAACTTCAAGTAGCAAAACAATTACGCATAATACAACAAACAGTAGCTCCTCCAGTACACGTGTCACACTTCTGTCAGTTTTTCGACGTCTCTTTGTTATCTTTTCAACAGCAAGCAGATTTCCTTACTATATTTTCCTTCACTGCACCGCTCGTATTTTACGTATGTACTTACCTCTGTTTTCTTTAAGTACAAGTACATTGTAATGCGTCTTGAAATAATCTTGTTAAATTAAAGTTTAAACCAATTAAACTAGGCTACTGTTTACATCTATATTGGATTACAGGTCGGCTTCAGATATACTTAAGTATAACGTATTTGAAGTAACTGACTAACAAGCTCACTGCAAGTCATACTAATACTTGGTGGATACTCTCTCCAAAAGGTCCATTGCGATTGCGACTAGGATCTTATTGTTCAGCTCGTCTTTTCAAGAAATTGGCTACGCGCTAACGCAAACTAGCGCGTACTGACCACTAAAATCATCATCAGCATCATCGTACCAGTCGAAAGATGTCCACCGCTGGACATAGACCTCCCCCAAAGAGTGCCACAATGACCGCTCGCTGACTTAACGATGATGTTTAGTTTACCAGGTCATCAGTCCACCTTGTGGGGTCTACCCACGCTGCGCCTTCCGATATACAACTAAACAAAATCTCAGCTCAGTTACTACTAAAGGAAACGCAGTACATTTTGAAATCCCCGTATATTTATTATTCTGCATTTAAATTCCTATGAAGCCCCATGAAAGTCCACATACGATAAATCAAAACAGAAAAGACAGCTGCACTGAATACATTTACAATTTTAGCTCCACAATACGAACATTTTTCGTACAGTATCCTGATGTTTTCACTGCAGTGGCACTGAATTTTCCATCTCAAAATGCGGCTACAGAATCTATAAACACATAATAAGTAATAGTACAATAAATATTGCGGGCCGCCTGATGGTAAGCGGTCACCGCAGTCTATAGACGCTTGCAATTCCAGCTGTGACACAAGCGCGTTGCCGACTCTTTAAAAATGTAAACGTCCCTTTCTTGAAGAACCCCATACTGTAGGCCCTCGGGAAAACGTCGACATGAGCTCATCCCACAATCGGAGCGTTCGGGAGATGATACTCTTTGAAACCGAACAGTCAAGTGCAAAAATATGTATCAACTAGTAGCTGTCCGGCCCGGCTTCGCACGGATTACCCGTTTTCCCGTAGGAATGAAGCATTTTCCCGCGGTAAAAAGTACCCTTTGTCACTGAGGGTGAATGTAGGTTTCTAATGGTGAAAGAATTTTCGAAATCGGCACAGTAGTTTTTGAGTTTATTCATTAGAAACATACACACACACACACAAAAATACAAATCTTTCCTCTTTATAATAGTAGTAAAGATAGATAGATAGTATAGATAACATCCTCTCATAAATTAGTACCTAAACCTTAATCCGCTGATATATAAGAGTTATGGGACATATTTATGAGTCATCATTCTCCTAGCGTTATTCCCGGTTGTGCCCCTAAAGGAGCCCAGGGTCCGCTTTGACACCTAATCCCAAGATTTGGCATAGGCACTAGTTTTACGAAAGCGACTGCCATCTGACCTTCCAACCCAGAGGGAAAAATAGACCTTATTGGGATTAGACCGGTTTCCTCACGATGTTTTCCTTCACCGAAAAGCTAACGGTAAATATTCCGTACATAAGTTCCGAAAAACTCATTGGTACGAGCCGGGATTCGAACGCACGACCGCCGCTTGACAGGCATGCCTGAACCACTAGGCTACCGTAGCTTGTTGTCGTTGCTTGTTGGACATATTTATGAGTAAGTTGTATTTTACACTTGACTGTACCGTACGCGTAGGTTACCAGGGTGTGGACTGTCGAAGGCGATCGGTGTGGTACAATAGGATTCAGCAAATAATTTTATATTAATGAAAGCAAAACAGAGGTACGAGTAGAGAGCAGCCATTCTACGGAAAGTTGTACCATCTACTTTTGTTTTAGATTTTGATATAATCGGGTTTTATCTACTCAGAATCGAGAGCACTTTCGAACCTCATACGAGAAAGAAACTTTCCAAAATGTTACATATAAGTTTCGATTTTCCGTTCAGTTACCGGAAACGGTAACGGGATGAAATAAAAATCTTGGGACACTTTTTTTCTCGTATAGCATTCGAAAGTGCTCTCGATTCTGTGTAGAAAAAACCCGATTAAGTATATCAAAATTAAAATAAAAGTTGAGTGTCCAACTTTCCGTAAAATGGCCCACAAACTCTTCATTATACTTATTCTTGTATCTGTGGTGGCAAACGAGGGCGCCGTTTGCCACCACAACGGTAAAAATTAAAATCTTAAAAAGGTACACCCCTGAAAGAGCCAATATTGATTTCGATTGAATAAAACTGCACTAGAACCGGTTTATCCCTTTGGGAGCTACGATGCCATTGACAGACACACATATATACACAGGCACACAGACACATCTCTCGTTAAAGTTGTATATTCATAGTCGCTTCGCACGTAGCGTTACGGATATTTAATAGTAGATTGTGTTGAATATTAGGTATATATTTATGGCGAAGGCGGTATATTGAATCCTGAGTGGAGCGAAAGATTCTACAATAGATTCTTGAGCGTAACGAGGGATTCAATTGTTTACGCCAAAACCCATGAAAATTTTATGTCTGTTTTCTGAATAGCAAAAACAGGGAAGAGAAGTACAACTTTAATTTCTTATTCGAAGGTAAAACTGACTCTTTTCTGAATAGCAGGTGTGACAATGACAGTTGAGCAGTCAACGCTCGTTAGAAAAGTTACGCAATAAGCTGTCTGTGTGCGCAAACCTCAGAGAATGTTCCCCGCATTGCGTTGTTGTAAATGATTCTGCACCGGGCTATCGAGCGTCGAACAAGTTATGAATAAAGGAAGACTCACTTTACTTTTTAGGGCACACTGCCTGAAAAAACGTGTAATTATATCAAACTTTACCGTCTTGGTCGACGTTATGGATAGACGGAAATAAAAAACCTAGATACTTAAAAAAAATAATTAGGAAAGATATTGATACAAAAATAATCTTTGTCCAGTCATTTTACTGACAACTATGTAGTATGACAAAAAGATCTGGGAATAATTTATAATCTTCTGTCCAACGGATAGGTATTTTCCGTTACTAATATTATAAATGCCAAAGTTTGGATGGGTGGATGTTAAGATGTTTAGGTGTTTGGATGCTGTTACTCAATCACGCTTAAACAGCTCAACCGATTTGAATGATTTTTTTTATGGATTAAAAAATTGTATAGTTTTTATCCCGGGGACACGCAGACGAAGTCGCGGGCGGAAGCTAGTTTAAAATAATTACCTCGATAAAAAATCCAACATAAAGAATCTCACATATACATATACAAATATACCCTGAAAATATCAGAAATCAGAAAAATGACGGCTTAATATGTTTTTATCTTTATTTTGGTTCATTTACATTTGTTCTACAATATTCAAGATAAATTTTACAAAAAAAGACTGAATCATAGATATATGTATATTACTTCGTAAAGATAGGCCCAACGCGCACAAGTAATTCGTCCAATGCGGTGGCCCGACACTGGCAATCGCGGGCCACCGTGCCTTAGTCTTCAGCTGTCAGTGTGTCACAGTATGTCAAGCGAATATTGTTCGGACAAGCGTATCTTAACTTTCGATATCATTGCAATGAATAATTTATTTTAATCTATATAAAAGGGATGACGACTAAGATTTTTTTATGATGTCATTCGAACCAGTTTTTGGAGAGGAACAAATGTTTGTATGGGAGTAACTACAATTAAACAACATAAATACCCAAAAAAATGAGACAAAGATTTACCTCGCTGGCGGTAGCGAAAAACGCTCCATACTAATAGACACCTAATTGTGACGTCACAATATTGTTAGTACAAAGTATCGTATTATGGAAAATCAGGTAAATTGATGTTTCGGTCGCGAAATACTGCGTTTAAGCATATAGTTGTCGTACAATTTTGTTTCTATAAAAGCGCAAGGATTCTATTGGTAACTTTAAATTTACTCTTGGACATTAAAAAAAATGCATATTTTTTCTTAACTTTCAATGTTAACATCTTTTTACGATTTAAATCATATTTTATAATGTATACTTTATTACGATAATTCGATGGTTTACTATATACATTTAGCATCACTACATTATCAATTTGAACATGAGTCGTCATGCCTATTACTTCCAGATGTAAAGATTGTTGAATTCTTTAATAAATTATCTTACGCTGGGTTGCACTAAACCTACTGTAATCATAAGTTGTCTTCGTCAAAATCAGGCTTTCCCGTTGGCGGGTTACCTTTTTTTGAACTTTTATGTATTTTGGTTTTAAAAATGCCTATAATGGCCTCATATTACTTGTGATTTCAAGTGTCGGATAAACATGGCTTGATTGAGGCTATGCTCTAGCGCTGTGTGATGTTTTAATTTGAATAAATTTCCATTTAACGTGTTTGCTACAACTTTCAAGCGAAGTTTGAACTTTGAAAACGTACGTTAATTGAGCCAACCAAGAATAGAGTTATTTACAAAATTACTGGGGAGGTCGATTTGCTCGGCGTCTTTTGTGTATCCGGAGAAAATTAGTTAATCAGACTACTAGTTAGATTAGTTTTTAAAGCCTTGGAGGTATAATAAATCCGATGAATTAAATGAAAAAAAAAAATGCGTTATTCTAAAATAAAACATATCGAAATTGTTTTTTTAAAAATAGAAGGCAGGACGACCAAATAAGTTTCTGACTAAAAATTAATTTTTGGTACAAGCTTTTATTGCGGACTGTACTGTTCTGTATACCATGAGCCCAAACTCAACGGGGTTACGTCGGTTAAGTACTGAATTCCCATGGCCACCTTCTGTCTCCATCATCAGATCAGCTCGATGGTACCATAATATTGAATTGTCATCCAAACTATACTTATACCCAAAATTTCAGCTCAATCGGTCACCGGGAAGTGGGTCAAATTTAACTTGCAAGATTTGCATACATACATACCTACATACTAACAAGGCAAGTTAATATAAAGCTTGTAAAAATAGGTAAAACAACAAAAAAATATATTTATTCACAAATTAAGTTCTTGTTCCATCTCGGGGTAGACACTACTTGAAGGGTCCACGGAAAAAACATGTCTAGTCACTTTGACAACATTTCGAGATTTTGCGGTTTTTAAACCATAAGTACTAACTTCGCGATTAGATGCTTTTCAAGTGCAAAAAAGTGGAAAATATTAATGTTTACAATTATAGCAGAAGGTGTAGGTAATAGTTCGTTGAGAGCTCTACATTTTGAGATTAAAATCTAATTTTTCGAAAAAAATTACTAGACATGTTTTTTCCGTGGACCCTTCACTTGTTCTACAGGAATGTTCCAAGGATTCACACAGTGTTGACAGTGAGGAGCTAGCTTTTGTTTGTTAGCTGCCATATGACACAACAATCCGTAACGCGTCAAATTTTTATAATCAATGACCTAATTAAATATTTTCTCTACCCTTTCCAGGTCTTGAAAAAAACATTATTTAACTGACAGAAATGCATGGCTCAAACAAGAGACCAAAATAGCTTTATTATTCATAATTTGATAGTAATTGTATCACGCCTAGGGAGCCAGATGACACAGTTCCTACAAGAAAGCATACCCAAGGAAGGTTAATAGTAGCATTTCCATTTTTTATCTCTGCCTTGCATTATGTAACACAGCTTCGGACACATTTTCTTGTAGGACAAAACATTATGTTTTTTTCTTTCTTTGAATTCATATTCAGTTTTACTTTTTTTGGCAAAAAATTACTGACTGTCATTGCGTTTGTTTCGGCGTTTCTTACATTGTTCTAATCATTGCTCTTCTTTCAGAAACGCTGGTAGAATATTGACTTGTAAAAATGCCATTACAGGCTACTTGAAGAATACAATTCATTTATTTCATTTAGGAGTGAGTGTTTCGAGTGAGCGCCACTGTTTTTTTACCAGGAAGACCATTACGGGACTGGCCAAACTGTGGCACCATTCGTGCATTGTGACTAGTCATACTTAGGGCCACCCCACACCGCGTCTTTCGAGCGTCTTTCGAGCGTCGTCCCATAGTAAGCGGGCGAGCGAAGGGTGAGGCGAGGTGGGTTGGGGGGACGGTTTACTATGGGACGACGCTCGAAAGACGCCAGGTGTGGGGTGGCCCTAGTTCGCCTTCGTTGTTAAAATCTTGCCAAATTTTTGTGTCGAAGAAATATTATGTTGCATGTATGTGCAACTTTTGCACCTTATTTCATGGTAATACAACTAGAAAAACGTATCGTTGACATCAATTGGTTACTTTATTTCCATATTTTAAAATGAAGATAGTCGTACAGTTGGTAAAGTACTAGGGCTGCATAATCCACGTAGCGTAATTCCATGCAGATGCAATTTGCAAAAGCGATGTATTTTCCAAAATGGCGCACTAGTATTACAACGTCGAACGTCATACGACCTTTAAAAACGGAGGCATTGAGTTCATTAGTAAAATTGTGGGGAATTCACAATTTTGTTAATTAACTTCTTTAGCTGTGTCAGTTAGTAACATGATATTTCGAGGGTAATTTAGGCTTATTTAATGTAGGCGTAAAATTGCATGGTTATTTCGTTTTTTACGTAGATAGCTGCTCAATTAAATATTGGGTACAAGTTCTACGTAATTCAAGGTATTGATATTTGTTGTAAATGCAGTGTAATTTAGGCACTTTCTATGTATTTTTTTCTATGCCACACCAGATTTAATTGATGATTTCATGGTTCCATAAGTTCTATTACAAAAGTATGGTTTAGTGCACGGTTTAGTGTAATACATAACTATCTATTTGTGGCCACTACGTATGCAATACTATTACTACGCCGTAGCAATCAGCACCGTTTTCCGCTCTGTAGCGAAAGTCGCACGTAGAGGCATGACTGCATATGTGAATTATTGTCCATGAACGGTGAAATGTGCCATTTTCCTCCTGTGCTGAAATTGGGACCGATTTAAATGCGTTAACGTACAGTTCTTTAGTTTACCGGTACCGTCATTTTAAATTACAGGGTAATTGTAAAAAAATCGTTCCGTCAGCTAGACGCTCTTAATCATCTAGGCTATCGAAGCCGTTGCTCGGTTGAAATGCATAATAAATGCCTCCAATCGTGAACGCTGAACAACTGCTAAAGCCGTCACAACACGTGCTCTGAATGACACATGACGACATGGCGATGGCGTAGGCATTCAATGATCGCGTGTTCCATAATGACCCAGTGCCTGCAATTACGCAGCATTATTGATAGGAGACAGGTATGAGCTACAGTGGATTAAAAAGAGCAGCTTTAAGCAAAAGCAGTAAGCATTATTGCTTACTTTATTGTTTTATTACTCAGGGGAGTTTGCCAGCTGTTCGATGTCTGTTATAAAAAAACCGATTCAAAGCCCTACTGTTCCATTTCATCATCCTCCTAGCGCAGGGGTTTTCAAAGTGGTGGGCGCCCCCCTAGGGGGCGCGGGGCCTCGGGAAATCCTTTCGCAAAAACTAGTGCCTCGCCGATCCTTGGGATTAGGTACCTACTCAGCTGACCCTAGACTCCTAAGAGCTGTGGCGCTAACGCCAACGCTAGGAAGATGATGATGATTTGTCTAGCTAACCCATTCACTTCCGTTTCCTTGCATCGAAGCGAAGGGGGGCGTGGGAACTTCATTTTAGGCAGCAGGGGGGCGTGCCTAAAAAAAGTTTGGGAACCCCTGTCCTAGCGTTATTCCCGGTTATGCCTCAAAACTCATTGGTAATACGAGCCGGGATTCGAACCCACCGCTTGACATCCGCATGTCTGAACCCCTAGGCTACCGTATCACATATAACTATTGTTGTATTTCCTTTATCTTAAAAAAAAAGACTAATGCGATCATTTCACAAAAGGTGCCGCTACACGTATACGGAATTTGCATTCCGCCGCGTGATTTGTGCCCGTGTGTGTAAGTGCCGGAAGCACGGCGGCCGGTAAAACCAAGGTCACTACTTATGCTACTACTATTTTTTCTTTGACCTTGCTCTACCGTTCGCCGATTTCGCTCCTTTGCCTAACGCCCCGGC
This sequence comes from Epinotia demarniana, assembly GCA_945867215.1. Classification (NCBI taxonomy): domain Eukaryota; kingdom Metazoa; phylum Arthropoda; class Insecta; order Lepidoptera; family Tortricidae; genus Epinotia; species Epinotia demarniana. Next base: position 22,133,227 of record OX244273.1, read on the forward strand.
CACGACATTGCGCGAATTGCGGCGCGGCAAGCGTTTTATCTGTTCACTGCGCGGTCGAGACGCGCAACACACTGTGGTTAGTTGGGATCACACGCAATGGATTAGAAAAACCGCTGCCGCTGCCGCCGCCGCTCGATGTCGTGGCCGGGCCAACCTAACTAACTAACGCGATGTACCGATGCACGGTGATTTTGACAGATGATCTGTGGCAAGTGTAGCGCGACAGTCGCGCGTTCGTGAACACGCGTTTCTATCGCTGTAAAAAGTCGTCGTGTGTAACCGCTCTTTAAGGGAAACGTTTCGTTTCTACCTCACCGAGGTCTCTCGACGTTTCGGATGTGTCGCAACATCCATTCTCACGGGACAACGTATTATACGTTTCGTTTCTGTTTCCACGCCACCTTTAACCCAATCCGTGGCCGTACATTAATTAATTCTTAACGTTTTAGTTCATCATTTTATTTTATTTCCGCGGATCCATGCTAATATTGTAAATGTGTAAATAAGTGTCTGTTTGTTATCTTTTCACGATTAAACCGCTGAACCGAGCTAGATGAAACCATTTAACGCGTGATCAACCAATTATTTAGCGCGCATGGTGCGTTCTGTAGCATGCCAATTTGATCTCAGTTCACAATGTGATGATTTGACATTGATAGGTTATAAACTAATAGACCGAGGGCCGAGTCCCAAAACACCTACGTCACATGACAATATGATAAAAGCAGCAGGTCGAGAAAGTTGTGCTGACTTTGACGTCGTCCACGACTATCTATGATTAGGGCTACATGATGCCACCACGGGTCTCGTACTTTTGTCACATCACGTTAATGTACCTCCCTATACAAATTTTGACCGGAAGTGAAGAATTTCAAACCTTTGGCCAATTTTTTTTCCCTTGCTCAGCACCACTTTCTCGTTTTTTGGATTGACTTTCTACGAGCCGGGCCTCGCAGGACACCTTTTGCTCGGCTTTGACAGGGCGTGAGTTGGCCATGGGGCCAAAACAGCAAAACAACTTTCTCGACCTGCTGCCATGCATTTTATCGTGTTGTGTATGTGACGTAGGTGCATTGGGAGTGGGGCTATGCTCTATAACGAAAGATGATGCGAAAACAGTTTTGGGAGTAGGTACACAATTTTTAGACAATTCAAAATATCGTGAGTAAGACTATAAACTGACGGTGTTGACAATCTTACGGTGACATAGGTATAACAAAGCAGGTTACCTATCACAAATACGAAATATGTTTGACCGATGATTCATTTGGCAAATTTTCATTTGACCGAATGCATTTTTTTCAGAGACAAACCTAACCTAACCTAATGGGTTCTCATCATCATCATCATCATCAGCCTATATACGTCCCACTGCTGGGCACAGGCCTCCTCTCATGTATGAGAGGGAACGGGCACTAATGGGTTCTATGCGTTACTATTTTCAAAAGCTTGGAATTGTCAATGGTTCCTGAAAAAAATGTGTTCGCGCATTGAACGCCATCTACCGACCAACTACAGAAGAGGAGGAGCCTCCAACATGAGCCGCGCGGGGGCGCGGCGATGACTCGCTCACTTTACCATCCACGGGCGAAAAGGCACACACGCTACAAACGCGATTTGCCTACATTTTTATATAAATTCACCACGCATCAAACTGTACATCTTGTAATTCATACAAATATTTTAAAGTTAAATATAAACAAATTGTAAAATCATAAAGAAGAAGTCAATCATTGAAGAGACCCGTCTGCTGTTCCTGAATTATTCACGCCAACCCTCAAACAAAATGCATTCGATCAAATGAAAATTTGCCAAATGAATCATCGGTCAAACATATTCGAACTTGTGATAGGTTACCAACAAAGCAGCCACTGAACCTGTTTGTGCTAAACTTTTATGTAATAAACAGCCAGCTATTTATTCTACGATTACTTGTCATATCGGGTCGAGACTGCTACGAGTACCTACGAGTACACCCGGCGATCAATCTTGTCTGCCCGTCCGTCCGTCCATCCATCTTGCCTATGTTTAGCTTTTATTGTCTAACCGTTTTTTATACTAAAGTGCCCGCTTTTGTCTTTGCCGTGTCAATGGTGCTAACCCTCAGTTTAGCTGATGTTGAAGGATTAAATTAACCCTTTAAGCGTCGAGTGTCAAACACAAACGATGCACCCGCATCAACACAATACATCATATGTGATTGTCTTCGACAGTAGGCTGTAATGTTTACGGTCTTTCTGTGGGCTATCACTCTGAATGGTGACTTACTGAACCATGCGTTCCTTTGGAAGCCACGTTAAGCCGTCAATCCTGGTCTAGGACTGCTGCTGCATATTATGTTGAGTCCCTGGGCGACAAAAATACGGAGAAAATTAATTTTCGCAGATATGAGACCCAGCTAGATCGACTTTTTGCCCCCGTAAACCCATATGTTCCAAATTCAAATTGAAGTCAAAGTGAACTCCGGGCTCCTAAAGGAGCATAACCGGGAATAACGCTAGGAGGATGGGATAAATATTTCTCGTTTAAATAAATAAATAAATAAATATTAGGGGACAATCTTACACAAATCGACCTAGTCCCAAACTAAGCAAAGCTTGTACTATGGGTACTAGACGACGATAAACATACTTATATAGATAAATAAATACTTAAATACATAGAAACATCCATGACTCAGGAACAAATATTCGTGCTCATCACACAAATAAATGCCCTTACCGGGATTCGAACCCAGGACCTCTTGCTTCGTAGGCAGGGTCACTACCAACTAGGCTAAAGCGGTCGTCAAGCGATTTAATAGTATAGGATAGGAATAGGATAGGATAGACACTTGGCGAAAATAGAGAAAATACCGAGAATACGTATTTTCCCGGAGATGAGACCGACGTAGATCGATTATTCACCCCCGTAAACCCCTACACTCAAAATTTCATCGAAATCGTTAGAGCCGTTTTCGAGAACGTGACCACAAATATATATAGGTATATACAAATATTGCTCGTTTAATAGTATAGGATAGGATAGGATAAGCAAAGATACATGGAACAGTACTTATTATAGGTCGACCGCTTCACTCAGTCCTCGCCCGCACGCCGCGCGTGTCCCGGCACCGTCATACCCCTGCACCCGCGCGCCGCGCGAAGCCGTCGCCGTCGACCGTATTATTAAATAAAAGACTCTCCATTTGATGCTATGTATTGGACACCATATGCAAATGTGTTCTGACCTGACCGCTACCACAGAGTATACAACATATGTCTGCAGTCTATTAGTCAAGTTAAGTGGATCGAGTGCTTCTAATAGTCGGTAGTAGGAGTAGTGTATTGTATCAGTCAAGTTCCACCTTAATAACACAAATTTACCCCATCAAATGAGGTCGAAATAGTTTCCTCTTTAAGTTGAAAGGTTAGATGACAGTCGCGGTCATAGGTTAGACTTCCGTAAAACTAATGTCTTTAGTAAAACCATTTTTTTCACATATACGAGGCTAGCTACAGTAAGTGGAGTGACTTTACTAGCGATCTAACAACAACCAGCAACAAGCTACTCCTATTCCATGTCAATATCAGATCATTAATTAAAAACCATGCCCTTCTTGAATACAATATTAAGACATGCCCCCTGATCATACACCTAATTATTGTGACAGAAGCAAATGTGAACGATCAGACAAAAAACCTGTTTCAATTAGACAACTATAACATGAACGCCAAGCTGCGAGATAAGAGAACAGGAGGCGGCATAATAGTGTACTCCCATAAAAGTGTAACGTTCCTGGATAGTGTAACAAAGACAAGCTCGTTTGAATGTCTATGTGGCGAAGTGTCCCTACCGAATGGCTACAAATCATATGTGTGTGCTATATATCGTCCCCCTAACCTAAATGTAGGTGCCTTCATTGGTGAGTTGGCCACTTTATTAAGAAATTATCCAATTAATTACAACTTCATATTATGTGGGGATATAAATTTAGATATTAGTGTGCCTAGTCGAATGGCTAGCTCCTATCAAGACACGTTAGCAGAAATGGGCCTACAATGTTGTATCACGCAGTATACAAGGATCGAGTCAACAACTAGAGGCACATCCAAGTCATGTATTGACCACATATACTTCAGAGATGTAAACAATAGTGCAGGGACCCTACAGGCTCACTATGTTAGTTCCGCTGTAGTGCGTGATACAATTGCGGACCATTTTATTATCGGTTTTGCACTGGTTGGACAGTCAGCTAATCCAAAAACAAGTTACAATAAACTGGACAACAAATTAGTACAACAGGAGCTCGCCAAAGTCGACTGGGAACCCGCACTGCAACTGAGTGACCCAAATAGCATATATAACTTTATAGGTAAGCAATTTAACAATGTATATGATAAATGCACTAAGCAATCAACAATAGACAATAGAATAACAAACAAAAAGTGTAATTGGATAACAGATAAACTCATAGATATGTCATGCACCAAAAATAAACTACTGCAGATACACCTTTCAGAACCTAATAATAAGCATAACCAGTTAATATATAATAAATATAGAAACAAGACAAATAAATTCATGAGTAAAGCTAAGAATAATTATATTAAGCGAGAAATATGTAAAAACTTTAAAAACTCAAAAAAACTATGGCAAATTGTCAACAACCTAACAGGTAGAATAGTAAAAGCAGTTGATGACGTCCTGCTGAAATCATTTAAAATGAAAGTTAGCTCCCTATGCAACAAGTTTGCTAAAGACTTCAACGACAATGTATTAAATGCATTAAACTCGTGTAGTGTACCTTTGCTTGACGAGAGTACCTATCAAAACACACCACAGCTAACTCTTAAAATTAACAAAATACAGGAGGGCTCGGTGAGCAAAATAATAAGAAATTTAAATGAAAAAAAAAGTGCAGGATATGACAAAATAAGAGCGAGAGACGTTAAATATATAAACAAAGACATATCACCTGTGCTAACCCACCTTATTAATCAATGTATAGTCAATTCCATCTACCCAGATAAAATAAAAATTGGACTGATCAGGCCAATACATAAAAAAGGTAGCTTCACTGACACAAACAATTATAGGCCAATTACAATATTACCAGTCATTGATAAAATAATTGAGAAATATCTGGGTAAAACAATCAACACTTTCTTGTCAAGCAATGGGATAATACATGAGAAACAGTACGGATTCCAAAAAGGTAAAAGTACCACGCAGCTCTTAGCGAAATTCACAGACGAAATAAACATGCACCTAAATGAAAGGAAGCATGTACTGACACTCATGATTGATTTCAGCAAGGCCTTCGATACCTTAAATCATGAAAAATTGTATAACAAACTACAGCAAACTGGTATACAGGGGCCTGCCCTGAACTTGATTAAAAATTATCACATGAATAGGTACAACACAGTCAGCATCGCAGGAGAGCAAAGCGAGCTGCACCAGTCTCTGTATGGCACAGCACAGGGCTCCATAATCGGCCCTACTGAATACCTTATTTACGTCAACGACATGTGCAATATCTTTAGGGAGGCATCTGTATACCAGTTTGCCGACGACACATGCATAATAACAGCTGATTCTGACATAAATGTGGCTGAACGCAAGATGCGGCGCGAGTTCGACTCGTTATGCAGGTGGTCACACGATGCAGGGCTATCCATCAACTACCAAAAAACCAAGGTCGTACACATACACTCACCCCACATCAAGACCAACGTAGTACGTAGTACCTAGTATAATAGCACATGAACACACCTGCATGCACGACTCGGGATCGCGCTGCAATTGCAACTGTAAGCATCTAGATGTAGTAGAACAGCACACATATCTCGGACTAGTAATTGATAACAGATTTAACTGGGGCCCCCACATAGACAGTGTATGTAAGAGACTAAGAGCAATACTAAGTAACTTAAGCATACTCAAACATAAAATGCCATATAACACACTTCGACTATTATACATGGCTATGGCAGACTCCATGATAAACTATGGGCTGTCTAGCTACGGGAGAACCTACAAAACCTATCTACAGCGCATATATAATATACAGATAAGAATGTTAAAAGTCATCGTGCCGCTAAAAATTAAGTACCAATATAAAAATAATTATGATAAACTGTTCCAACACTGTAAAGTATTAAGCATATTTGATAAAGCCAAAATGGCTGTGATATTAGAATATAGTCATAATCTGGGTAAACTAATCAGATATGAAAGATCAACGAAACTCCGTGCACTAGAAAATAGAAATAATTTAATTGTACCAAAAAGCACCAACCTGTATGGACAGAGAGTATGGACCAGTCATTTACCTCATACACTGAATGGTTTGCCCAGAGAAATAGTAGATATAATAGTGGATAAACCCCATAAAACTAAACCTGTACTGAAGAAATTTTTATGTAACGATAAATAATATAAATAAGTTGTAAAAGTAAATACTTAATTAGATATAAATACATTAATAACCTAGCACCTATAATCTTTAAAATTAGAGATTGGCTAAGTTACTAACAGATAAAACAATGTATAAAACTTGAAATAAACAGCTTAAATTTTAATTTTTTTTTTTTTTTTTTAATTTTTTAACTAGATAGCAGACTGAACGCCGTAACTGATGCAACATTCAAAAACAAACTCGAACAGCTCCTCATAAAAATGGTTTGCTACAGCGTAGAGTTTTTGACCAATATATCATTGACCCACTAAAAAATTAACAAGATATCCCCCCCCCCCCCCACTTTCCAATGATTAAAACATCTTAGTCTATAATAAATTTTATGATTAATAGTAATTGATATGATATTGACCATTTTACCAATAAAGTTCTGAATCTGAATCTGAAGTTAAGGTAGGGATTCGTGTCAAACCTTCATACAATACGAAATAGCGAGGTTTACTTCGCACCGTCTAAAATATAACCCGAATATGTAAAGTGCAGTAGGCAAGCGTACTAAAGTATTAGGTTTCATTCTTGACTGATTTATTTCCCATCTTCCGCAGTTCTTAAATATATATTTCCCGCAGGAAATTAACTTTCACCATGCGTCGGGGGAGTCGGTTAAGTGTACTCAAATAACGATGACGACACTTGATATGTGACACACATATTTAAGCAAATCTGAAACCCAGAAGGTGGACTGATAAAGATCGCGGGAGTCCGCTGGATGCGGGTGGCCCAGGGCCAGCCATTGTGGCACTCTTTGGGGGAATCCTATGTCCAGCACTGGACGTTTTTTGGCTGATATGGTGATGATGATCCGCGAAATAAAATATACAGCCGGTGTCTATCAAGAAACTTGATTCTATAGACCCAGGTGAAAGAATTTTTGAAATTTGATACTTGGTCCCAGAAATTACCCCCCTACATACAAACTTACAAAGCTACGATCTCACAGACATTTCCTAATTACAATATTAGTAATTAGTAAGTACAGATGTAAATGATGTAATTTCGGTACACATATTTTATACTTACATGTCAAACATTAAAAAAAAAAAGATCATGCACAAGATTGCTAAAATAAACAAGAAGTAGGTGACTAATTATCTTCGAATGGGACATTCACTGGTTTTTCACTATCGTAATATTACGTCAGTTACTACGCCTGACGCCGTATATTTACCAATAAAAATTATCTGCTTAACTAACGCATTAAAAAAAATATTTCATTTGCAATAGATACAATGTCAACATATTGACGTCGTACCTGGTGTCTAGTGACGTCGTAATTTTTGCATTTGTTTGTATCTACCTTCAGCCCAGCCAGCTCGATAGATTTTATTGTCACGCTATACGGCGAGAATGTATTGAAACGTCATGTAAAAAATAACGATAAAACGTAACATGCTACTGGCTGCGGTCAGAATAACATGTCGTTTTCATATGTATATGACATCAATGGCTGCATGCAAAAGTTTAGATAATTTTACAAAACCTTATTTTCGGTTAGCTTTACAAAACCGCAGAATGCGACCCATCGGAGCCCAAGCAGCTTAAGGGCTAAACTTTCAAAAGTTTATCTCATATTTATTAACCTACGCACTCTTGGGGTTACTTTAAACGATAAAGGAAAACTTCTTTCAGTTTGGACCATGGCGTAACCTATAAAAAGATTCCCCAAACATTCAACCACGTTCTGAGACCTCACCTGTTATAGCTTGAAGCATTGCAGTCCTACAAGTTGTAGGATAGATCGAGAAAACTTAGGTCATTCATCCCCTTATCTCGCTTTATTGAACGTGCGAGCGAAGAGAACGAAGTTCTATGCTTCAGCTTGGGACGAAAATCGTTCGTATGTCCAGATGTCCTGCTGCCCCGATGTCCGACTGTTATCCTCTACATGTCGCAACCGATTCTCGTGTGAAATTTGAGCTGAGCAGGTTTGATAACTTTTTTTTCCATACAATTAGGAAACATTTTATTGCATTTGAGTACTACAGCTTGCAGAGCATTTTATTCTTATAATGAATAGTGCCACGGTGTGGACACAAATGGGAATAATATATACTTTTATGGCATTCAGTTTTATCGTTTTGTATATGTATTTTATTTTTATATATATATATATAAAAAAGTATATGTAACTATTAGTTTCTGTGCAATAGAGTAAGTGCATAAATAAAATGACCCAGCACGTGACTTGTTGTTTAACAAGGTTAACAAACAATAGAATCGCAATAATCTTGATATACAATGATGAATTGATCTATCACGATTATTTTAGAATTTGCCTTTCCGCTACTTAGCAATTACTTAGGTGGTCTTGAACTACAGGCGACGGGAATCAATGAGTTTGACCGCTTTTAGACTGGATAAGTGCCCAAAGTGGGCAGTTTGGAGTAACACGCATGCCTTTTGGGTTGAATGCAAAATTGAAGTTTTTGGCACGTTTTAAGTCAATTTGGTGTAGTTTGGAGATGCGTTTTATTTGTGTGTTTGCGTTGTTTTTATATATAATAGAGTGACCATTATTTCACTTTCGCTGTCCCGTAGAACTAAGTCTTATTCAAAATTTAACCACTCACTTGCTTTCGGATTTTAAAAAAGGTAGCCTAAACTGTTTCCAATTTGTCATTATCAAAGCAGCCCATACTTCGATTGGCAACCACAGTTGCCACCATCAGTTTAGGGGTCTGCGAAATTGGCAACTGTGGTTGCCACAAGCAAGTGAGTGCAAAAAATATATCTCATTGTTTACGTACGCTCACTTGCGACGATATAAGCTAGAATAATATTATAATGAGGAAAACTCTGTGAGATTATAGCTTTGTAAGTTTGTATGTACGGTAATGTCCGGGACTACACAACCGATTAAAAAAAATCTTTCACCTGTTTATAGAACATGCATTGCCCACAATCTTTTCCTCTTTCCGTCTTCTGTACGATACGTTTTCCTGTTGTGCAATAAAGTTTAAATAAGAATAGTAAGTAAATATAATTAATTTTTGAGTTGGCCGTATTTTATCGCGCGCCTCTGCCTTCGTTTGTTTATAATTCGTGGGCAGAGATGCTCAGGCAGGTAGTTGGCTACAAAACTTGAGAAGTTATATGCTCATTATGAGGCACAGTATCTTAAAACCTCTATCCGAAGCGGTCGTGTCAACGGCCGAATCACCCACTTAACTCGACGGCGCAAACTTTAATTAAATCTCGAAACAACACCGTTAAACGTAAGAGCTCTTGTGAAACCCTACCGTGTTTTACGAAGGCGTATGGTACCAGGTAAACTTTCTGATTTAGGGCTCTTCGACTAGGGGAGATGTCGTAAAAAGCCGGCAAGTTCAAACTATACCTCCATATAACATTAGAATTTTAACGGACAAATCGTATACGTTTTTTCATTATCTGGGATCATCATAAGCTAAGCAAGAGCCGGGTTCTTGTCGGTGGCGCACTCTTGGTGTTAGCCACGGGCGTGCCAAACACATTGAACTCTAAACGCGATGCGACGTTAAGTACCAAATTGACCTCCTGATTGCTTTGCGGCACCACACGTATTTACGGAACAATATGTCCTAATTGCTCCTCTGCCGCCATTGCTAAACAATTCTCGAATCGAATTTAAACTTTCGTGAGACATGTTAAAATAAAACTTCTAATCACACGGTTCAACTCACGTATTCAATGTCACTCCGGGCGACTCTCGGAGGAGATGACCTCCTGCCGCAATCTCACATAACTGCTCCAGCGCTCGACGCTCCCCCTCCCCCTGCCCTGTCGGCGCGTGCGACACGCGCCGCTCGACGTGAGGAGCGAGCGCGGGCAGTGTTACGAGCGACACCGCCGCGAGAACACTCATCCTGAAGAAGAACTCCCGAAGAGTTCGAAACATGTTGTTAAGTATTCTTCGATAGCACAGCGAAAGGGGGGTTGGAACGCATGAATTCCCCGGATTTAGTAACCAGGCTTTTGTCGGGAGCTTAGAGTAATCCATCACTGAAGGCTCCTTCAATGCCAAGCGAATCTCGCCCTTTAAGAATAGCTCCGTCCCGAACACTCGCGGACCAGTAGGCAAATGGCTATCGTCGCGCGCGCATCCCTTACCGCCGCAGAGACTCACCACGGTGCTTTCGTGGCTACTTTCACTACTATCTAGTCTATCTACGTGCTTTACGTTACCCTGTGCTGAACCCAGATCTGCAGGCTACTAAGACCTAGGCATAGCAGAAGGAGAACGGAGCTGGGCTTTCATCCTAACACGAGCAGCTGCCATTGAGGTTCACAAGGTGAGTGGGTTGCTCATTTCTATCGGTAATCGCCTTGGTTACTCTCTCCGGGGAATTCATGCGTTCCAACCCCCCTTTCGCTGTGCTATCGAAGAATACTTAACATATTTGTGTTCCTTCTATACCGGATATATTAATTCGAACAAAATTTTGTATACCTATGGATTACAGTGCAAACTATACGAATAGCATTCTTTATTAGCATACTATTACATTATTGATAAAAATATTTGATGTACTATAAGTATTTCAAGGCAATTTGTTCAAATACTAAAAAAAAAAGGACGTAACCGCCGTGATATTCGTATGAACTTACGACCTTTTATCCGAGCAGAAACTTGTTTACGAGTTAAAGTGGTTTCTTTCGCTGTCTTAAATCATAATTTTTAATTGTATGTTCTAGTTACACGTTTAACGGTGTAACATTTGCTGTTTTGTTAGTAAATTTCACAAAAAATATACTATATATTGTGCGGGTCACAGGGTAGATATTCGGTGTTTCAAATTCCTTAGCGCGCACACGACGTGTTGCATAATTTGGTTGGTTGCATATTGAAGTTACCTAGTTTATCATGATTGAGTTATAAGTAACTTTTATGTTTGTACATTACGTTCGTGTAAATTGTAGAATTAGAGAAGTTTGTTAAAATTTGTATGTAAGTACGGGAACTTTTTTCTGTAGTTAGTTTGAAAGATAGTGCAGTACGATTTTTGACCGTACCTTTAATATACAAGGTCTAAAATTCTTTCTCGCCTGTTGTCGAGTTATACTTGTAGTAAGATAAGTACCTAATTGTGTTGATCACTTTTGTTTAACTTGCGCGCGCTTTAATAAATTATACTATGAACGAAATGGAAAAATGCCGCCGTACTATCGCTCTTAAGCGTTTAAATGACGCTTATATTTGTGCAAAAAGATGTACAACGAACCCGGAAATGCAACCGCGCTTTAAGGTGCATTTAACGAGATTGGAAAGTTTAGAAGTGTTATTTGACGACAATCATACGAAAATAGTAGCTTCTTTAAAGGATCCTCAGGAGATCGCGGATAATGAGGAGATACGACAGGGGTTTGACGAGACCGTAATAGACATTCTGTCCATCAAATCGCAATTGTTTCCCGAGGCAACACCTCAAGTGCCTCGTGTCGCTTCGCCCGTACCCGCAGGTAGCTCGAGCAGCAATACGGGTCATATTCGCATGCCGCCCATACATATACCTACTTTCGAGGGTGGCTATAAAACGTGGATTACTTTCTATGATCTGTACCGAACCTTGGTACATGACAAACACGAGATCTCTAAAATTGAAAAGTTTCAATATTTAGTCTCGTCATTGAAGGGTGAACCGTTAAACCTAATAAAAGCATTTCCTATATCGTCCGACAATTACGACATGGCGTATGAAACTTTGGTGAAGCGCTATCAGAATAAACGCCAGCTAGCCTTTTTAGCGTGGCAGTCTATTATAACTGTTAAGTTACAGAATAACACAGCGCAAGCCTTTCGGTTTCTTTTGGACACATTCCAAGAAAACTTAGCAATTTTGAAGTCATTAAACCTGCCCATCGATAAATGGGACTTTATAATTTTCTATACGCTCTTATCGAAATTAGAACCAACCATTCGTAAAGAGTTTGAGATGACCGTCACGTCGGAGGACATCCCGACCTATCAATCTTTGGAGACCTTTGTGGAGAACTACTGCAAGGCAGTGGAGCATGCCGGAGCGAGTACATGTTCAGCTCATAACGGAAACATGCGGCCAGCCGTCGTGAACACCATGCGATCCGACCACGTCACGACACCGCCACGACGCTTTAGGCAAACGACTTTGGTGGGTAACCAGTCTACTTCTTCGGCACTGCCTCCGCCTCCGCCTTGTCAATTCTGCTCCAAAAAGCATTTTCTCGCACATTGTCCGGACTTCCAAAACTTAACGGTTGCGCGTCGATCACAAGTAGTTGGTGATAAACAGCTTTGTTTCAATTGTTTGCGCATAGGTCATGTAGTGTCAAACTGTCCTTCACAAGGTTCGTGTCGAACTTGTGGTCGCCGTCATCACTCATTACTACACTTTCAAGACACAGTAGATCGCAAACCAAGTTCATCCAATCCCAACGCCACCTCTAATGCCTTAGGTGTGCAGGGGCTGTCTACAAATACGTCGTCAAATAAAACTGTCCTACTGTCAACGGCTCAAGTAGATATATTGGATAGATGGCGCTCCTTTCACGCCGTGCGCTTGTTGATTGACTCTGGCAGTCAAGCCAATTATATTTCCCAAGGCCTAGCAAATCGCCTAGGTTTACCTGTCTCGAGTAACGCGCCGTCGGTTTTTGGCCTAGGTAACGCTTCCACATCTGTATTGGGTACCGTCCAATGCACTATCCGTCCCGAGAACCATCAGGGCAACGAAATATCTTTCGAGGCAATTGTAATACCCCGCATTTGTCATGACATGCCGTCAGTCACGGTAGAAACTAGCTTTTTAAAGAATTTAGGGTTCATTAGACTCGCGGACCCATCTTTTCATATTCCGGGACCAATTGACCTCCTTCTTGGTTCCGAACTTTGGAATGAGATATTCCTTCAGGGTATGATTCCGGGTGGGAATGACTCCCCTGTAGGTTTAAATACTATATTTGGCTGGGTCTTTTTGGGGCGCTCTCGCTGCCTTGAGAGTATACCATCTTTATATTCCAACCTTTCGTCAGTCCAAACGCTTCACGCGTCACATAGCGACTTGGAAAACGATTTAAAACGGTTGTGGGAGATTGAGGATGTGCATCACCCCGAAGAAATGCTGTCGCCCGAAGATGCGGTTTGTGAACAGAATTTTCTTTCTACCCACAAGCGTGAGGGCTCCGGAAAATTCGTTGTTGAGCTGCCGTTCAAATCTGTTGAGCCGACTTTCCGTAACATGCGGTCCATCGCTGTGCGCCGCTTTAACAAATTGGAAATGCGTCTATCAAATGATGCCGCACTAAGAAAGTCGTACAATGAGTTTATGCAGGACTATCTGGACATTGGTCACATGTCAGAGGTGCCTCCCTCTGACCAAAATACCTCTGGTGCATATTACATCCCACATCACTGCGTGCTGTCACCATCAAGCGTAACCACCAAGTTACGCGTCGTGTTCGATGCTTCCGCTCGTGACGGCGAGGGTCTGTCACTAAACGACACACTGCTGACGGGACCGAAGCTTCAAAAGGACATTTCCCACATACTTTTGCGATTTCGTTTACACGAAGTAGTGTTTACTGCAGATATTCGTCAGATGTACAGGAACATTGTGATGTCAGAGAAACATCGTGACTTTCAGCGCATCGTGTGGCGTTTCCATCCTGATGAGGAACTCCGGGACTACTTTTTAAATACTGTCACATACGGGGTCTCATCTTCTCCCTTCCTGGCCTTGCGGACGATTGAACAGCTAGCTGTGTCGGAGAGCCAAGCTTTCCCGCTGGGGGCGGAGGTACTATCTAGAGACACGTACGTGGACGATATTCCCACAGGTGCGTCTTCTGTTAGTGAGGCTCTTGAGCTGCAAAAGCAATTAATCGCGTTATTAGCCCGAGGAGGCTTTGAGCTCCGCAAGTGGGCAAGCAATCGTCCGGAACTGTTAAGCCAGATCCCACTTGAGCATTGTGTGACTCAAGCAACGTCGTTCGATGCAGACTATAATTCTGTTGTGAAAGTACTTGGTCTAAACTGGGACTCAGCGTCTGATCAGTTTAAGTACAATGTTAATGTGTCTCAAAATCAATGCACGAAGCGGCAGATACTGTCAGAGCTGGCTCGTGTATTTGATCCGTTAGGGCTACTCTGTCCTGTAATTTTTTTGGCAAAATCGTTGATTCAGCGTCTTTGGCTGTTAGGCTTAGATTGGGACCAGAAGCCTCCCGAAGATATAGTAGAATTCTGGTGTCAATTTTCTTCCCAATTGAGTGCTCTATCACATTTTGCTGTCCCACGGAAGATAACGCACTCGCGTGCAGTTGCCTATCAATTGCACGGCTTTGCCGACGCTTCTCTGTCAGGCTATGCCAGTGTCGTCTACTTGCAAGCAGAACTAGATGATGGGACCTTTTCTACCCATCTGGTGTGCGGGAAATCTCGTGTTTCCCCTACCAAACGGATCAGTCTTCCACGTCTGGAATTGTGCGCTGCCGTCCTTCTGGCAGATTTAGTGCACTCGATACTTCCTCATCTATTGTCTTTGATCATAATCAAGAATATCTTTGCTTGGTCCGATTCGACTATAACTCTTTCTTGGATCGCATCTCACCCATCCAAATGGAAAATTTTCGTTGGCAATCGAGTCGCTAAGATTCAACGAAAATTGCCCTCAGCACAATGGAACTACATAAGCACCCATGATAACCCGGCTGATGCAGCCTCGAGAGGCATGCTTCCAAAGGCAATGCTGGAACATTCACTTTGGTGGAATGGTCCGAGTTTTCTGTCCCTCTCGTCTGATCATTGGCCTCGGTTAAAAACTCTTCCCCCATCAATCGACGTAACTACAGAATTACGTCAAGAAGAGAAGAAGTCAGCCCTCGTTGTCACCAACGAGACTGACTCGATACAGCAGCTTTTACTCCGGTTCTCTTCCTTGAAGAAAATCCTGCGAGTAACTGCGACTGTGCTTAGGTTCCTGAGTCTTTTGCAGAAGCAAAGAACATATTCTGGTCCAATATGTGAACAAGAGCTGAATCAAGCGCTTCAAACTCTCGTCAAGTCTTGTCAGCAAGATTGTTTTGTTAATGAGATCAATAATCTCAAAGATAACAAGCCTTTGCCAAAGCCTATGAAAAAATTAAGTCCTTTCCTCTCACAGGACAACGTGTTGCGTGTCGGAGGGAGACTTCGACACTCAGATTTGGAGTTCGATGCAAAGCATCCCGCTATTTTGCCTTCAAATCATCGACTTTCGTCGTTAATTATTGATGATGTGCATGCAAAGTCGTTGCATGGTGGTGCACAAATGGTGCATTTCCTACTGTCTCAAAACTTTTGGGTACTTTCTGCTCGGCGTGCTATTGCCAAACGTCTTTCTCGTTGTATCCCGTGCTTTCGGGCTAAACCAACGACATCTCAACCCATCATGGGGGACCTTCCCCGCGTCAGGGTTACTGCTGTCAAAGCCTTTCAACGTGTGGGCTGTGACTACGCTGGTCCTTTTCATGTCATCCTTGGTCGCCGTCGCCGAGGAGCGCGCTCTGACAAGGTATATCTTTGTCTGTTTGTCTGTCTGTCGAGCAAGGCCCTGCATCTGGAGATTGCCAATGATCTTTCGGCTGAATCTTTTATCGCTGCCTTACGTCGCTTCGTTGCTCGCCGGGGCCGGTGCTCCCTGATAATGAGCGATTGTGGGACCAACTTTGTCGGTGCAAGAAATCAGCTAGCGGGGCTGATGAAGGCTGCCGCTACATCACAGACCATTGAATTTTTGACGGTTCCGCCCTCTTCCCCCCACTTTGGTGGAGTCTGGGAGGCCGGGGTACGCTCAGTTAAGGGACACCTTGCCAAGGTAGTGGGAAGTCATCTGCTAACGTTAGAAGAGTTCCATACCGTCCTCGTGCAGATAGAGGCAGTACTGAACTCACGTCCTTTGTGTGCAGTCAGTAATGATCCAAATGATTTTTCTGTCCTGACGCCAGGCCATTTTTTAACGCTTTCTCCTTTAACGTCTGTCCCGGACGATAATAATGAGACCACAAAGATTTCATTACTAAAAAATCATCGTGTGATTAGAAATTCTCGAATCGTCAACAACGAACTGTTTACAAAGCGCATGTTTATACTACGGAATTGATTGGCGAGGGAAAGAACTAGCTTATGCCCGCGACTTGGTTCGCGTGGAATTTGTTTATTTTAGAATTTGTGGCTCCGTGCAAAGGACTTGGACTAAGTCATAGACATAAAACCCAAATGTATAAAAATGGGCTCACTATTATAGTCAACCCATAAAGAGTTCATAGATCACGGCTGTACTTAAGAGTTTTTTCAGAATCTAAAAATTTTTTTAGTTGTTTAACCTACCACGTTGTTTTTGCAGTACCTAACTCATTAAGTACATATTTTATTTGATGTACCTGTTATGCCTATAAAAACGGCACATATGAAATTTCTGGCGATTCTGGGTTTTTTTTTGGCCAACTCTCGGGACTCAAATTAGCTCCATACCAAATTTTATCTCAGAAATCATCCCACTCGTTTAGGCGTGAAAAGGTGACAGACAGACAGAGTTAGTTTAGCAAAAGGAAAAAAAACGGATCCGTCCATCCGTCCGTCCGTCCGTCTGTCAAGACCCTTTTTCCCAGGAACACGTGGAGGTATCAAGCTAAAATTTATACCAAATAATCAGGTCTACTGTCCCTTGGAGCTGTGAAGAAATCAGACTTTTAAGCCAACGCAATCAAAAGATACATCCGTTTATGCCGCAAATTTCCACAAATTTTCGAAACTCGCAGGGTACTTCCCGTGAACTTCTTGAAATTTGATACAAAGCAACGTCTTATAGCGCAGATAAAGAGAAAATTGCGAAAACTGTAAATTGTTATAGGGAACCCTCGGTGCGCGAGTCCGACTCGCACTTGGCCGGTTTTTCTGATGATATTTACTAATGCCTGTTAAATGGTTTTTAGGGTTTTGTAGCAAAATTGGTGACTTTAAAACCACAATCTGTTGAGTCGCGTCCGCCGAGCCTATGTTCTCGATGTTTTAAAAATCAAATGCCATCCGTCAGTTTCAGAAAACAAATATCGTTAAAAAACGTGTTTGTCCCAGCTTTAGTATTTCTACATTTCTTAATACACCAACTGGTAAAGAAATATCTCTTTAGATCCATGTAAAGTAATTTTGAAAATACAACGACTGCATTTTGGGATGGGTACCTTTGATTTTGTGGTCCAAAAATTACGAATAGGCAGAAAAAAACTGAAATTGCAGGAAAATTAAGGAGGAAAAACAGCCTGCATCCATTTTTACAGTCTATTATGACGCTCGGCCGGAAATAAAAACAAGAACTGCAGCCCCGCTTCTCCAACAAGTGCAGTACCGCCGAGTACTTATTTTAACCTGCACTGCGCTAGTTCTTGGTTGGAGTGCACTTGTGCAGAAAGTGCGGGCTTCTTTCCTGTGATGAATATATAGATAACAACAGAACACGCTTACGATTACCTAGACGACGGTTTGGTGCAACCCACCAAACCGTCTAACGCCGTGAAGTCTACAGTCTAGAAATAAATTTTCACGTAGTTTCCACGTCCAGGCCATTACTATTATTATTATTACTTTATTTTCAGACCAAGATTCATAGTGTTAAAAATGAAAATTACATATAATTACATCAAAAAACACATAAGATTACAATTACCATTACAAAAACATTGAATAAAAAAAAAAAATCATAAATAATTAAAATGGTACAGGTAAACGCCCTGTGAATAGCGGTGTTACGAGTTGAAATTTTTCCAACTCGGATGATTCGAATCGAATCGCCCCCCGATCCGGATCAGAATGCGAGTTGACTCGTATCCGCATCATTCGGATGGGAATCGCGTAGCACGGCCGCATGGCGTTTGGTTCGCGGCTTTCTTATCCGTATCCGCTCGTAACTCGTATTCGTAAGCGAGTTGGAGTGACTCGTGACTCGCAATATTCGCATTTAGTTGTACGATCCGATTCAATTGTATTGCGAGTGCGAGTGCGAGTGAGACAAACTGGCTTAACCGACGGACCGAATCAGCGGCGAGTTTATCCGAATCGCGCAGGAACTTGATTCGGATTGACTCATTTAGACGCTAATTCGAATCATCCGGATTATACGAGTTGACTCGCCCATCGCTACCTGTGAATTATAAAGTGGCAATTGCAACCCTGAGTTGCGTAAAATTGTGTACTCACCCCGGGGGTAATATAGAAACCCTCAGTAAAGAACGCGCGCTGGCGCGCTTAACACATTCACTGCTAAGAATCGCTACGCGCTACGCTCGTAGCTGATCACCGATTCCCGCGGAATCTAGCGGAAATCAACTACGGCGTAGGCGGGTTCTAAGGTAAGGTCAACCGGGGCAAAAGCGTCGGATGGGATAAATGCGTGTCTCGATGGTATCTCCGAAACTGAACATTTTAGAACTATTTTAATCGTCTAAATTGAAATTTTGGTCACCATACGTTGAACATCGAGGGCTGTTATAGTTCTAAAATGTTGCGTTTCGAATATATCTTCAAAAGACGCATTTACCCCACTGATGTATTAACCCTGGTAGACCTTACCGAAAGAGTTAAGAGTTTGTCGTTTTATTAATGTTAAGTCCTGAAATAAACGCGTCGAAGTAACATCGGACTGTTGTTTATCGGATTGTTAGCTGAATTAATAATTATTTGTGGAACAATTCTCTTATGCCGGTTGGCGGGCATTATCCCGGATCATACAATACAACAGACTAGAGCTGACAGCTAGGGTTGAACATTTATTTTGTCGAAGACGATACCACAGTGGATATAGGAACAACGTGTCCGTAAAGTCTACTTTAAGCAACAGAATAAATAATAATACTACGTAAGAAGATTCTCTGCTAACAAATTCCATGTTCCGGAAGGCGCGGCGTAGGTAGGCCCCCCACAAGGTGGACTGATGACCTGGTAAAGGTTGCGGGAGTCCACTGGATGCGGGTGGCGCAGGACCGGTCACTTGTGCATTCTTTGGGGGAGGCCTATGTCCAGCAGTGGACGTCTTTCGGCTGATATGATGATGATGGAATTCCATGTTTACGTATGCTGAACGAGCCCAACGTGCCACGCGCTGCGATAGAACGCGGGCGTGCCGTAGCAGCGCCAACATACCGGCCGGCATGTACTTGTATCGGCGCAACGAAATCACTGAGTAAGCTGCCCGTGGTTAAGCTGACAATGGATGATAGTCATTAAAAAAGTCATGATATCACCCGTTTGTGGTTAGACAGTGACTTGGGACACATTGAATAGCTTAAGGGGATGCCTTGATTTGAGTCGTACACGCCCCTAGACATAGACACGCTGATGCCTTCCGCCCACGAGAATAAGAGATGTAACACTCTTCGGGAATCGCTGTTTTGGACCAATTTCGATAAATACCTGACTTAGCCACAAGCACGTCGATATGCAAGCCAAATTGGACGATCTACAGAGTGAGGCGCTCCTCGAGGGTCTTAAAATCAAGGCACGGAAGACCCAGGAAATGCGAACGGAGGGTAGGAACTCATCACCACTGTTACTAGGCTCGGAACCTATAGAGCGCGTACAGAAGTTTACCTACCTTGGCAGCATCATGTCGCAAACTGGAGGAACGGAAGAAGACATCGCTTCTAGGATAGCCAAGGCCCGGGCGACCTTCGCGCAACTGCGACCCGTATGGCAGTCTAAGAAGCTGACACGTAGGGTAAAATGGAAAATATTTCGCTCTAACATCAAAACAGTCCTGCTCTACGGGTGCGAAACGTGGAGAGTCACTAAAGACATCACGCGCCGTACCCAGGTCTTCGTCAACCGATGCCTTAGGCAGATCGTCGGTATTTACTGGCCCGAAAAGATCTCCAACGAAGAACTTTGGGATATCTGTTGCGAAACGCCAATCGGTCACCAAATTAAACGCCGCAAGCGGACTTGGATCGGTCACACCCTAAGAAGAGCTCCCAACCACATCCCAAGGCAAGCCCTGGAATGGACACCACAAGGGAAGAGGAAACGTGGCCGACCGAAACACACCTGGAGACGTTCAGTGGCAGCGGAACTGAAGGCTATCGGGCTGACGTGGTCCGAGGCGAAGCGCGTAGCCCAAGACAGAATGCGATGGCGGAGTACTGTGGAAGCCCTCTGCCCCATCTAGGGGACACAGGACATTAAGTCAAGTCACCTGGCTTAGTGAAGTTTTATTAAAATTTCATAAAGTGAGATTTTAAACGAGATAAAATACTATACTATTAACTTGATTGTGTCGCAAAATAATGTATCATTTGAGTAGGCCGAGTAAAAAAAGGAAAATACAGACCCAACTTTGGATTTTTTTTCTATAGAGAAAATTCTAAGCAATCATGTATCGATAAAATCAAACGAACAAACATATAGTGAAGAATCATATATCTGAAAATCAGACCTCATTGTTTCTTAATCTAGTCAGAACGGCGTTTCAGAGCACGCGATAATTTCCAATGCACCGGCTTAAAGCGTAAAACAAGTCCGTGCAAACGTCCGATGTGAAGCAATCACACACGCGCTGCTTAAATAAAGTTAAGTGCAAGTCGGGGTAGTCGGAGGTACATTAGTCCACTTAACGACCGCTTTAGCCTATTTGGTAGTGACCCTGCCTACGAAGCAAGAGGTCCTGGGTTCGAATCCCGGTAAGGGCAAAAATTTGTGTGATGAGCATGAATATTTGTTTCTGAGTCATGGACATTTTCTATGTATTTAAGTGCAGGTACAGGGCAGTGTCCTTGGCCCAACCCTATTTTTAGTTTACATAAATCAGCTCTGTGATATGCATATTGAAAATGGCACCATTTTCACATATGCTGATGACACAGCAATTGTCTTCACAGGGGATACGTGGGACAGTGTGCGCTCATCTACTGAACGTGGACTCACAAAGATCGCAGAATGGCTTCGGGAAAATTTACTTACTCTAAATGTTAGCAAGACCAATTATATTTGCTTCACCAAATATAATCGGACCCAGCCTGATACAAATTTCTCCATCAGGATTCACACATGCCTAAACTCATCACCACCGAACTGCTCCTGCTCAAGTATCAATAAAGTGGAGAGCACAAAATATTTAGGTGTTATGGTTGACCAGCGCTTAACATGGCACACTCACATTGAACTTCTCATGACAAGAATTCGCAAACTCATTTGGATATTTAAAAACCTAAGACATGTAGCAACAAAAAATCTACTAAATCGAATATATATTTCACTCGCACAGTCAGTTCTTGCATACTGTATTCCCATATGGGGCGGCGCTACAAAAACTAAATTTCTGGAGCTAGAGCGATCACAAAGATCGTTGCTTAAGGTTATGTATTCAAAGCCTTTTCGATTTCCTACCACTGAACTATATAAGACTTGCGATCTCCTATCTGTACGCAAACTTTATCTATTAAATTTAATCATAAAGAAACACAAAACCACGACCTATATACAAGACACAACATACAGAAGACGAAGGAAAATTAAAGTAGTTTCCGTTCCGTCCATGCGCAGTGCATATGCAAGAAGGCAACATGCATCACAGTCGGCCAGATTGTATAATAAAGTTAATGTATACAACGACATATACCCTACCACCTTACATGAGTGTAAGAACAGAGTAGTTAAATGGCTGAAATCAATAAACTATGATGACGTAGAGAATATACTGAAGAATGATACTTAGTAATTTAGTCATTTTAAATTATAGACACACACACAGAGTCACACACACACAAACACACACACACACACACACACACACACACACACACACACACACACACGCACGCACGCACGCACGCACGCACGCACGCACGCACGCACGCACGCACGCACGCACGCACGCACGCACGCACGCACGCACGCACGCACGCACGCACGCACGCACGCACGCACGCACGCACGCACGCACGCACGCACGCACGCACGCACGCACGCACGCACGCACGCACGCACGCACGCACGCACGCACGCACGCACGCACGCACGCACGCACGCACGCACGCACGCACGCACGCACGCACGCACGCACGCACGCACGCACGCACGCACGCACGCACGCACGCACGCACGCACGCACGCACGCACGCACGCACGCACGCACGCACGCACGCACGCACGCACGCACGCACGCACGCACGCACGCACGCACGCACGCACGCACGCACGCACGCACTCACGCACGCACGCACGCACGCACGCACGCACGCACGCACGCACGCACGCACGCACGCACGCACGCACGCACGCACGCACGCACGCACGCACGCACGCACGCACGCACGCACGCACGCACGCACACACACGCACGCACACAAGTATACACAAATCATATTTTTTATCCTTTGTCATTTCTTATCTATGTATTATTAGTTACCACAGTGAAGGAGTGGTGTCTCTTAATACAGGTATTTTTAATACTTAAAAAGAGGCACCAGCCAATATGTTGTTAAATAGTTTAAGTTACTGAATAAATTAATTAAAAAAAAAAAAAAAAAAAAGTATTTATATCTATTATATATATCGTCGTCTAGTACACATAACACAAGCCTTACTGAGCTTACTCCGGACTAGGTCGATTTGTGTTAGATTGTCCCCTTGTATTTATTTATTTATTTATTATTTAACGTGCAGCTGCGTAGAACAGACAGGACGATCACGTAGCTTTTTGAATGTATTTTAGGACGATACAAAAAAAAATCACATACATAAAATGAGATATTGAACTGACGCGCGTATAATACGTTACGTAAACGACTATATTCTCTGCTACCTACTAGCTATATAGTACCAGCAGCTATCGGACAAAGCTGGTTTGAAATGCGCAGGTGTTAAACGGTCATACGGACTCTTGAGATCTTTAGATACTTACTGCCTTAGCTAATGTAATGTATACTTAAAAGATTACTGTACACGGCTCTAATGCGATATTTTTTACCTTCATCTCGTTTCGATAAGGGTTGCGCCGGACGGGGTCTCAGATGGTAGTGTCAGAAATAAAGGTAAATAAATATCGCAGACCCGTGCCTATTCAGTATTATATTACTCGTAAGCAAATCGTGAGAGTGTTAATGTTATAAATTGATATTAGGGGGCAAACTTACACAAATAGAACTAGCCCCACAGTAACCTCAATAAGGCTTGTGTTATAGATACTAGACGACGATATATGTAATATTTGCCCTTACCGGGATTCGAACCCAGGACCTTCAGCTTCGTAGGCAGCGTCACTACCCGCTGGGCCCTATTATTATTATATATATATATATATATTATTATTTGGGTCTCAGTATTATAATGTATATGACGTTTCGGGATAGGCTTTTAGCAATGGAAATAATGCACGAAGCGATTGCTTTTGTATCATACCGTGAAATGCTACAACATTGCCTATGAATCATAACTTTGCATTTTACAATATTATAATGTTTTCTTCGGTTCCCGAGAATATTAGTCAATAAATAAAACATTTTCCACGGATACAATCACCCGCGTCAGCGTGGGGACTACTGCCCGTACCCTCTCATCCATGGGAGGAGGCCTGTGCCCAGCAGTGGGTCGTATATAGGCTGGTTTATTATTATTATTATTACAATCACCCATCATCCTCCTAGCGTTATTCCCGGTTATGCCCCTAAAGGAGCCCGGGTCCGCTTTGACATCTAATCCCAAGATTTGGCAGGCACTAGTTTTACGTATTCACCTGACCTTCCGACACAGTGGGAAAACTAGACCTTATTGGGATTAGACCGGCTTCCTCACGATGTTTTCCTTCACCGAAAAGGTGACGGAAGATATTCCGTCACGTTCGTATGGTAAATATTTCGTACATAAGTTCCTGAAAACTCATTGGTACTAGCCGGGATTCGAACCCACGACCGCCACTTGACAGCCGCATGCCTGAGCCACTAGTAGCTCTATTTCAACGGATACAATATACGTGATAAACCAGTATAATAAGTTTTATTTAATATTACCAGGCCGCGCGCTTTTGCTGAGCAAATTCGCGTGATAATTATAACCATATATGAACATCCAGGAAGTCCATTATATACACAGGTACACAATCGGATAAGCGGTTCCCGAGATTACACATTACATACAAACAAACTCACCTTCACTTCCAGTTTATAATATTGGTACTTAGATAACTTTGTGTTTAATTATTCAATTCCCATGAGGGCCATGAGCATGAGACAACATTGCATGCCCAATACACAGCTTTATAGCCCGCGAGCTACGTGCAATTTTTTGACAGTCATTTCCCGCCGGTCGACAATTTGTTTAACTGTCATATTTGATGATAGAATCAATCGGGGGGAAATTACGACTTTTTTTACGTGTTTTGGGAGACTGTCGCTGATCACCCACTAATGGAGCCGCGGCTGATGGGGTCTATACATGTCATGATTTGTCAGCCCCAATTTATCTGAACCTGACTAATTGCTCTTGTCTGTAGGCATATTGCGTTGCTGCTCCAACTGTCAAACGAGTTGTAGTGAGAAATTGCATGCACATGTAGTCGGAATGTTACGTCTCTACGCACCACACCCAATTACGACTTCGACATGTTGTATTGACAAATTGGAGTAAAATCACATAATCTGTATACTTCACACGACTTCATGATAAAACTTTCTTATGCTTCTCACAAGTTGTCGCACGGGGGTAGATTGGTCTCGCAAAACAGATGGTAGCTCGCGGGCTATTATAATGAGACGCCTTTAAAGCTAGATAACTGAGAATAATCCTCTACTAAACTTTTAATTCTCCTCGAAGCAGTCCTTTCATAGAGCTCTCAGTGGGATTTAAATGTCGGTTAATAAAAGCTGAATAAATGTGTAATGAAACGTAGCAACCCGCCTAGAGTCCAGAAAATTAATGCTGAAATAACCTCGTTGAATTTTAATTTCAGCCGCTGAAAGGTTTCGAGGACGCGTAGGCCAAATTAGCGTCTATTTTATATTTTTATTGCTATACTTACTAAATATACATATAAATATTACATATTGTCAAACCAATTGAGGTTCGCAGCTGAAAGGTTTCGAGGACACATGCCAAATTAGCGTCCATTTTATTCATTTTTACTTACTAAATATATCTATAAAATATAAAATTTTCTCCCTCTTGTAACGTAACGTAAGACGTACAGAAAACTCATTGAAATTATAATGTCTTTATACTTCTCATAAACATTTTTGTCGAAAAGTCAACTTTTGAAGCATTATGTCAGGCCTCTCACAGACTGGAGCGGCCTGCGGTGGCGGTCAATAGCAAATTTGACAGCTAATGTCAATTTTACTACGAGTATTGTCTGCCGCGGCCAGGCCGCGCCAGTGTGATGCAGGCTTGAAAAAGAACCAATTTTGGCCCTTCAATTCAAAATGGCGGCTGACGCTGTGACCCCTCGAAGTCGAAAACCTATTTTTTTATGACTAGCCTATAAGCAATACAAATTAAAACATTTTCTACACCACCTTTTTTAGGGCAAACATACCTGGTGACTGACCTCCTGAGTCTGAAGCAAACAGAGCTAAGCATATTACGTTTTATTTATGTATTGAAATAAATTAAGCACATATTAACATATAGGTACTCAAAATACGCATTCTAAAAATCTCACATGACATTAAGAGGGGGGGACCGAGGAAGAGACAAATCTTACGGTATCGAAAAATCGCGAAAATCCCCTCACGTAATTAATAGACGACCACTACCGTACGTACATCATCATCCTCCTAGCGTTATTCCCGGTTGTGCCCCTAAAGGAGCCCGTTTTTTTGGTTATTTTTTTTGGATTTGGCTGTTTTGGATTTCTACGAAAGCGACTTCCATCTAACCTTCCAACCCTGTGGGAAATCTAAACCTGATTGGGATTATACCGGTTTCATCACGATGCTGTCCTACACCGAAATGCTAACGGTAAATATTCCGTACAGTTCCATAAATCTCATTGGTACGAGCCGGGATTCGAACCCACGACCGCCGCTTGACAGCCGCATGCCTGAACCACTAGGCTACCGTAGCTTTTCCCACTAGCTTCCGTGCCTACATAAAGTAATAATTTAAATTTGTACCCAAAATAGCATCTCAACTACTTACTCGTACGTGTGGTATTTAGTATAATTGAAATGAGATCAATTATTCATGTGAGGCCGGGGACGGGAAACTTGTGTCTAACTTGGAGGAGTTTCAGGTTTAGTTAGCTACCTATTATGTTAAAGATGGAGTGTAGTGTAGATACCACGGAGATATAATAGTCTTATTCTTACAATAATAAAGACGGTTACTGAAATATTTGACTACTTTGGCTGCTACTCACTATATAACTCTCCTGTTTGCCGCTCCCTGCATGCGCTCCATGAACTTAACTTAATCTGGACGGTTGTCGAAAGAGAGTGCTTGAAGTTGTGTGAGATGCTCACTTAGTTATTAGTGTTATTATTTTTTTAACTTGTAATGTACCTAATATACCCATGATTTATAAAAAAAAATGTAATGACCTAGGATATTTCCTGTAGTGTTACATTTTTATGTTATTTCTTTTTTTGTGTCTATAAATAAATGATGCTGATTGTAACACGTCCGAGCGAGATAGGTAGGTATACAAATCTCAATAGGTAAGTGTGACAGAAAGACATGACATGACACACATCATTTATTTATTTAAACTTTATTGCACAGACAAAAAGTACAAATGGTTTAATGCCTTCCATACACACGCACATAATCCTTCATTTCCTAATATAATAAATAAATAAATGCATTTACTTACATAAATACAATAGAAAATAATATACATACATACATATTACTCTTACAAAGACTATGCCATCATTCTTTGTCCTTGTCATATTTCCACTTTTTTGTGTTTGACGCAACTGATTTAGTATGAGGTTGAGGCAAATAAACCATACCCGCCCAAATTTAGTAGGTTGTTTACGGTCAGTACGGCTATAACAAGACGGCGCGCGAGCTCTCGATTTTTCCCGCACTATCCGTCTCTCTCTTATTAGAACACTTAGATCAAGAAGTACCTATAGTTCGAGAAAAATCGAGAGTATGTCGCGGCTGTCTCATGATAGACGTGCAGCCATTTTAAGATTAGTTCTTATTATAGCTGCTTTTTATCTGCTACTACTGCCCGTTCCCTCTCATACATGAGAGGAGGCCTGTAGCTAGCAGTGGGACGTATATAGGCTGATGATGTGATAGCTGCTAGCTAGCTAGGTCCATGGAGGGAGCGAATGAAGTTGTATGCTTTAGCTTGGCCCGAAAATTGTTTCGTATTCCCGCTTGCCCAGCTGGTCTCCTCTACAGAGGGCCTACCAAGAAACAAAAACGAACTTCGTTCGTGATGGTTCGTGTATCACCGTCTCTGTCGCACTTACTAGTTCGAGCGACAGAGAGGGAGATAAACGAACGAAGTGCGTTTTCGTTTTGCGGTAGACCCTCAGGTTATAAACTTAGGTTTCAGTAGTTATAAACTTAGATATTTTGTGTCGAGTCTGACTTTAGAAAATCATCAAATTGACAGGTCGCAATTCTCAACCCATTCATGACCGATTCTTGAGATTTTTTGTGCGCAGGTTCGAAATTCAAAATAAAATATTTTTAAACAAAGACAGGCTGGCTAGTGCTACTGGTCACAGAGCCACTGTTTATTTAGGCGAAGAAATACCCAGGTACAGTCTGTCTAAAAAGAGTAGAAATTAAATGAGGGCGCCACTTTCTACGTAACTGTCACAATTTGACGTAAAATGCTTAAACATGGCAACAATTTATGGATTTTTTTTAGTTCCATTTTATTTAATTTCTACTCTTTTTAGATAGACTGTATTCCCAAGGTAAAATTCCTACGTGAGATTATGTAACATTAGGCAGTATCTGCACAAACCTTCTGCTCCAAAACGTAACAGTTGCCATTTAAATGCCTTATCTGCATCCGAGGCAGAAATATCGCGGCCGACGACCTCGCGTAGGCTCCGGCGAGGCAAATTGATGACTGAAGTAGAAATAGACGTTTTAACTTACTGACGATGGCGTGAAAACGGGTGAAAATATGTACATTTATGCATGAAATTGAATGAATTATATAAGACATGACATGTTAGTTTTAATTGTGATGAATGAGATTGTTTTTGCTTTTTTGATTGTAATTTCGTGACGGTTTTTATCAGGTTTAAGAAATAAATGTAATTAGACATGTTAAAATAATACTAATAATTGTACAGCTAAACTCACGTATTAAATGTAACTACGGGCGACATGTTTCGAACTCTTCGGGAGTTCTTCGTGATGAGTGTTTCCACGGCGGTGAAGCTTGAATAACTGCCCACGCCCACGCCCACGTCCGCTCCGACCGCCGCGCGGCCCGTAGAAGAACAACTCCTACACCACTTGTTAGTGGCTGACAGCAGCTGATATCATACCTCTTTCATAACGACAAATCAAGAAATGGCGTTAAAGTACCTACTCTGTAGCTTTCATGATAAGTGATAACCCCGGTAACTGTACAGAATGTTACAATTCTCAACACATACTAAAATTGAATTGCTTTCGACGGCTAGCCATGATTGTGTCCTAAGTATAAAACTAAAATGTCATCTGCGTCAGACCACTAAACACTCTTATAAACGATCGTTTCTGAACGTATCAACAGCTCAGCTCGCGCCAAATGACATTAAATTATTTTAAATAGTTATTGGACAAGATTGCGTAGTCTGTAGAAGATATAAGCACGATCGTGCAAGCCAAAAGGTTATCGTTTAAGGGGCTACCCGAGGTTTCCATCGATTTTTGACAAGTTTTGAATTGTATCTCCTACTTTTGCACTACAGATAGAAGTATAAATCAAACGGTTATCGGTTCTTCAATCTTTTATCTCCATTTTGGTCTACCAGATTTTGAAACAAATAAATACTTAATTATGTATGATCATTTCAAACATTGCCTAAAATAACACTTATTTTGTATCTCTATTGACGTGAAAGATCTAACACATAAGTAATCTACATATTTGGGTTCGTCTGTGACGTCCCTAAAAACTGGTCCAGGGTTTTCATTTTAAACCAATTAACACAAAAGTTACGTCCAGAAACCAGTTTTTCGGCCTAAAATTGTTCAACTTTGATGCCAAATATCTCGAAAATAATGAACTTTGAAGTAAATATGGGATACTATATTGCTTAAAGCCTTTGTTGTTAACATGATAAGCTACAAAAAACCTGAGAAAACTAAGAGATTCAGACCGAAGGTACGATCCCATACGCCAATTGACAACATTTCATATTTTCATGTAGGCCATTTTATGATTTAGTTCGCTAGAAAATGTTTTTTTAAGCGACACGTGTTTTTTAATTTCTCCCTTAATTGTAATTTTCATTCAAAACTATCAAATTGAAAAGTAGCGAATTCCAGAAGGTTGTAAGTAAATTATGACGTCAATACTACGACTCTGTATGGCAGTTTGGACACCTTTCATATGGCAGCCATAATACTGACGTCACACACGGTGAAAACCACTTTTATACGTTTTCGCGATTTTCTTAAAAGCGAGCAGGAAAAAAACAATGAAAACTACTTTATTACGTTCAGATAACCTAATTACCGAAATGCTTTTCGATTTAGGCGTCATTACATATTTTGAAATATTGTCAATTATGGGAGCCCCTTAAGGTCCGTGAAGGATGGCGGTCTGTACGGCTATCACAGGACGGTCCGCGTGCTGTGCCGTGGCTACATAGACTACCCATCTCTTTCTAAGCCGTATAATTAGAAAGAGCGCGCCGTCTTGTAGGGTAAGTGCCCCAGTGGATGAACGAATCCAAACGCTGCTTATTTACTTAAATTAAGAGTTCTGTATATTCCTAGCATACCTTGTATTTTTTTCTCGATTAGAAGCATTTACTGTATGGGTTTTGTAACATTTATATCAACTCAGTCGCAATAGTTACTAAATTAAAGAAGTTTAAAGTTGACGGGCTACGGGCGTGTTTTTTGTACGAGCCGGTAATAAGGGGACAAGTTTGATGTGCCATTGTACTAGTTTTATAAACCTGAGTCCTATGGTGTGTGGTTCAAAACCGCCTAAATCCAGTGAATGAACTGGGGTGTTCATTCACTAGTAACGCCTGTTTTAAAGTTTTTGCAATATCTTATGTTTTAGTGGTTGTAATAAGATTTATTTTTTATTAACATAAACACCAATGGCTTGTCTATCGTTGACCCAGTGTTCGAACAAACCTCATTTCTAATGAACATCGACCGATAATTACCTAGTTCAATTATTGGTTTTACTAACCAGTTAATGAACGTACATTTGTTACAGTTTTCTTTATTGTAGAAAAAGTAAACGATTAACTACTATTCCGTCTGTTGGTATACCGATATAAAGCCAACAAAATCGCTAAACAACGATTTACACCGATATATAATAACTATAACAGTAGTTCATTCACTGGTTTTAGTTGTTCATTTACTAGCAAACCGTGTTCATTCACTGGTGATTTCCCATTTTTGTACCTAAATGGTCATATAACTTAAAATTATGGAAAACTATTGAAAAGGCAAAGTAATTTAAGCACACTAGAATACTTGTTTGAGCTATACAAACAGTCATGGCTGATATTAAGTAAAACCATCGTAGATAAAACAATTTTTGAAATCAAAAATGTCCTTTAGCGTTCATTCACTGGGGCACTTACCCTACTAACCGTGCTGTAAAAAGGAGACGCTACACGAGCGAAATCGGCAGGACTACCGAGCAAGATCACAGAAAATCTAGTATGGAGTGACCTTGATTTGGTTGGGCGCCGTGCTTCCGACAGGTATCTACACGGGCCGATTCACGCGTCGCGGACCGATTGCTCGGCCGTCCGCTGATTTCGCTCGATTGGCGTCTCCTTATAGCCTAAGGCCCTGTTTACACATTGAAAAGTGATTAGTGCGAGTCCATACAAAAGCTACTCGCACTTGCAGCAAATGTATGAACTCGCACTAATCATTAATCAGTAATCAAAGTTTAAACACGCCATAAAGCCACATTTAGATGGTCCTGCAAGCTATAAGATAAATCGTGTGTTCAGTGTGTCCCCAGCATTATACTTACATCTTTTCCTATCATTTACTAGTCATTCTGCTATCCTTTTACATAAAAAGTAGACAATGTTCCCTCGAAATTGGAAAGATACACCCCCTTCCGTCTACAAAAAATGATAGATTGCGTAGATACCCGCCGATTTACCGTTGATTGAATACCGTCATTTGCATGAGAAGCCCTCCACACTCGCGTGCTTGCGGCTACAATACACTGTATGAAATCCAAATCCTAGTAATATTATAAATGTGAAAGTTTGGATGTTTAGATGTTTGGATGTTTCCATCATGCTTAAACGGCTCAACCAAATTGGGTGAAATTTTGCACGATAGTAATTTATAGCCTGGATTAAAATATAGGATACTGTTAAACCCGGATCCACGCAGACGAAGTCGCTGGTGGAAACTAGTAATATCATCATTTGATGTAAACAAATATAATGTATATGTATAAATACAACGAGTGACTATTACCTATTATTATCGAACGAGTGAGCGAAGCGAACTAAGTTCTAAGCTTCAAGTTGGGCTGAAAATCGTTTTTCCGGTGTCCGGTGTCTGTTACACTTTCTCGCTGTGTCCCTGTCCCACTGTTCTCGTGAATTATTGTGAGCCGGGGCGTTAATTATATCGTTTTTTTTTAGTCTAGTTACTTTTTCATAATAAAATATAAAAATTAAAAAAGACAGTCTCGCGGTTTCTACATCTCACAGAGCCGCTAGTTACTAGAGAGAAAGATTTGAAAAGTTGAAAGAAATTTTAAATCCGATACATGGTTGGGGGGTCCGATACAGGGGGGGGAGGGAGGCATACAAATTTAAAAACAATAATCTAATAGACTTTTCATTTTCTACAATATCATTATAGATTACCGTATAATATATGTACATAGCCGAAGATCTATAAAAAGTTTTTTTTAAGGTAAATTTGTAGTCAACTATACATCTGCTTCCAGGCCGACAGCGAGAGATTATAAATTAAAAGTTTGTATTCTGCGAACCGTGTATCCTTTCCTATAATGTATCTTTGTCGCAGATTCACGCGATAAGCGCACGAGTGTAGAGGGCGCGTTACATCGCATTAGCATATAGACGGAACTAAAGCTCGGCTTAACGGTTGAATGGAATTAACCCGCGTGTGGAACGCCCCTTATTACGACATTGTGTTGAGCGACCCCCTAAAACACGGGATCTTGTTGGTATACAGAAATTACTTAAAATGTGGTGGACGGTTACTTAAAAGTTTATATGCCTTCATGGCCCATCATATATAGGACGCAACTATGCGTTAGGGAGAGAAAGACATACTTCCATCGCATTCCAACGCATAACGGCGTCCCTGTCCCGCACCATGTTCGACCTAGTCCCAAACTAAGCAAAGTTTGTACTATGGGTACAAGCTAGACGACGATAAACATACACAGATAAATAAATACTTAAAGACATAGAAAACATCCATGACTCTGGAACAAATATTCGTGCTCATCACACAAAAAAGTACCTAAATGCCCTCACCGGGAATCGAACCCGGGACCTCCTGCTTCGTAGGCAGGGCCACTACCAACTAGGATACAGCGGTCGTCGATGACCTATTGATATAATACATTGATATATGTATGATTATTTATGGATTACACTATTTAAGATGTTATATCTCTCTCTCTCTCTTTTCTTCGTCGCATCCTCATGACATGACTGAGGGTCGTGACTTCCTACACGAGGTTGCTTGGTTTCCGGCCCTCCTATTCTGTAACTTGTTTTAAGCTCACCTCAACGCTCAACCACAAATATATCTTGACACCGCGATACGTGGTAACTACGCGTAGGTAGAGGTCTAGTTTCGTGACCGGTGCCCGGCGGGGTGAGCCGCAATAGCGCGTAGCGAATAACAGCCCAGGCCAATATGTTTTCGGCCAGCCGGATAGACGTCTGCAAGGTTCCTTGACAGATTTCCTTTACTGCGTCGGTACAACGGGTTTGTGATTTTCCACGGCTCCTTTTTCCTTCCAAGAGTCCGACAACGATGAGTTTTTCCAGGCTGACGTGTTCTCGTCTGGCCATGTGTCAGAAGTACTGGAAGAGTTGTCGCATGGCATGCATAAGTGGATAGGTGGGAATTATTTTGCAATTTGGAAAAAAATAAGGTTCCGCCTACAATAATTTAATAGCAATCATTTTTCTAAGACTTACAGCCCGTCGCCGAGTCTCCGTATTTACGGTACCCGTTTTAACGGATACAATATGATACAATTACTGTATACTGAATACTGTGTCATATGTGAAGTCACTCATAGGTACAACTCCATACGCCCTCAACGAAAAAAAACGTATACGATAAAACGGAACAGTAAAACGGAGACCCTGTGTGAACGGGCTGTTACAAGTTCTACATACAACAGCTAGTATACATATATACAACTTAATGGATTTAAGTAAAATAATAATAACCATTTCCATAGTAAGCTCAGTAAGATTGTGTTATACAGACGACGATACATTTGGGGAAATGTTACTAAATAAGACTGTAAATGTAGATAAATCTCATTAAAAAAGATTTAAGTAAATAGGTTATTGTAGTATAAAACATAAGCGTTTCTCGCCAACGTCACAGTTTGGCGAGTTTAAATTAAGAAAGGTAATTTATTTTTTTTATATATAAAAAAAACATAAACATAAGTAGTTTGGGTACTAATACTTACATAAGTTTCTGAACACCTATGTACCTACCTTGTCGTTGCCTCTCGTTTGACAACTTCAGTTTATGGCTGAATGCCATGATGTTCTGTCACCAATTGAAGATGAAACGAAAGAACATCAATTTGCGGGCCTACAATTTCGTATGAAAATTCATAATAGGCCTCTCGTCTCGCCGCACCTGAAACGCGATACTTTGCAGCCTATTTATTATAAGGAATATAACGTAAATATTGCAACTGCAAATTGCAACTTGAGAAAAAGCTGTTTATTATTTTTCATCTTTTAGACGTCACAAGCTATTTATTGTTACCTATTTATAATCATATTGGTGTGTAACCTTGTCTAGAAGTTGAATCTATGTATAACCCGTATGAAAGCCCCCGGCTCGTGGGTAATAGCTCTCATTTATTATTTCGGTACTGACGCATGGGCAGCCTCAACTATTTCAGGCGGGTACCGACCATTCCTTGCAATGATCTGACGCATTTGTTTAAAACTCGAACGTTTGTTTCTTTACCAATATTATACAGAGGAAAAGTCTGTGATCGTCATCATATAGTTATTAGGGCTGTTTGATATGTAGCCGTTTTCTAAATGTACTAATATCACTGGCCGAAAATATGTATACCACCTTTTTAAGCCATTCTTCAGAGGCGGGAAAATTAAAAAAAACGCAGTCTTCTGTTTTTTTTTCTCATTGGCCAGCGATTCAGTGGAAGCGTGAATGTAAAATTGTTAAAATGGAGAAAGAACAGTATCGGTCTGTAATTACGTTTTTGTTTTTGGAAGGGAAAACATGTGATGAGATAAAAGTAAGAATGCAGGCGGTTTACCATGAATATGCTCCTTCTATGATAACCGTTAGATACTGGTACAAAGAGTTTAAGCGAGGGAGAACAACCGTCTTTGACGAGGATCGCCCAGGCCGCCCAATTGAGGTGACTACAGACGAAATGGTTAAAAAATTTGAAAATATCGTTCTAGCCGACCACCGAATTAAGCTTCGAGAAATTGTTGATGCTGTAAACGTTTCAATTGAGCGAGTACAAAACATTAGAAGAAAAATTGGGTATGAAGAAAGTATCGGCGAGGTGGGTGCCGCGTTTACTCACGGAGGAGCAAAAACGGAACCGACTGACTACTTCGGAGCAGTTTTTAGCAGTGTTCAAACGTAACCCGAAGGAGTTTCTGCGTCGTTTTGTGACCGTAGACGAAACGTGGGTCCACCACTATACCCCGGAAATGAAAGAGCAGTCAAAGCAGTGGATTTTACCGGGTGAACCTGATCCAAAGAAAGCAAAAACCGTCCCATCGGCTGGAAAGGTCATGGCCACCGTTTTCTGGGATTCGCAGGGTATGATACATATTGACTACTTAGAAAAGGGAAGAACGATAACAGGGCAGTACTATGCCAATTTATGCCAAGCTGTGTTGAAGGAAAAACGACCCCATTTAAAGAAGAAAAAAGTACTGTTTCATCACGATAACGCCCCAGCTCATTCGTCCAGAGTCGTGATGGCCAAAACTAAACCATGACGATACGAACTATTGCCTCACCCCCCGTATTCTCCAGATTTGGCCCCATGCGATTCCTTTTGGTTTCCCAACCTGAAAAAATGGCTCGGTGGTAAGCGATTTAGATCAAATGACCAAGTCATTGCCGCCACAGAGGCCTATTTTAATGACTTTCCGAAATCATACTTTATAGATGGTTTATTGAAGCTTGAGTATAGATGGAATAAATGTAAAGAGTTAAAAGGAGACTACGTAGAAAAATAAATGCATATTTACAAAAATGACTGATTGTTTTTTCATAAACGGGTAGTTATCAAACAACCCTCGTAGTAGCAGCCAAAGTACCCAAATATATCGTAAGATCGTAACACAATCTTACACCTCAGGCAATAAAGGATTTGTCCATAAATTACGTCATCGTTGTCATCGTGGTCATCCACCCCACCCCTATTTAAAAAAGACGTGGTGCCATATATTTTGCAACTTTGTCTGCTCCTAATATATGATGCTTCAAGTTTGCTATTGCCTGTGTTTAACAGTGTTCATTGTCTCTTTCCAGCATGCGTGGAAGAGGACTGCATAGACTGGGAGGGCAAGTCGATACCTCACGGGCTGCTGTACGTGCCTGGCCCCGGCGTGTGCTCGCTCTGCGTGTGCTACCACTCGGAGCCGATGTGGTGCAAAGCCATCTATTGCGACCCGCCTTATGTAAGTCTCTTTCTAGCGTGCAGGTATGGAGATTGGATAGAGCGGGACTGCTAGTTGATTCGCGCGGCTGCGGTATGTGGTTTATTCGGAGCCGATATGGTGCAAAGCTATCTATCGCGACCCGCCTTATGTAAGTCTTTTTCTAGCGTGCAGGGATGGAGATTGGATAGAGCGGGACAGCTAGTTGATCCGCGCAGCTGCGGTATGTGGTTTATTCGGAGCCGATATGGTGCTAGGCCATCTATTGCGACCCGCCTTATGCGAGTCTCTTTCTTGCAGATTTTAATTGATTCAGCAGTCAGCACCGAGGGGCCTACTTACAACGCTTTCTCATGTTGCGGCAAAGTTTAATGGAATTGGTCCAACAAGTCCGTATATCGGAGTAGCGCCGCGCGAATAACAGATATATCGAAACAAACAAAGTACTCACAAATATCAGAAAACGACTCTTTTGACGAGCATTAAAATGCATGTTGAGATATTTTTGAGCACCTCGGTCCCCGATGTGGATTTGATGGCGAATACCTACCAAACGAAGATACCTTATCTCTTGGGGCCTATGCAGACTGCATTTTTAAGCGCGCCGTCAAGGCCGTAAATGTCAATTTACGGCCTTGACGGCGCGCTTAAAAATGCACACACACGCGCGTCGAAAGCGTGCTAACACAGTCTGCATAGGGCCTTAACGGGTTTTTATACATAAAATACGACATATCTCTGCAAAAAAAGCTTAGTCGAACCCGTGACGAAACAACGAGACATAAAACATAGCCCTCCTCTCCTTCGGCAGTCGGGTAAAAACGATAGACCAATGAAGTACTGTCTAATGTATGGAGCAATCTTGAGTACCTACCTATATCCTAACCGAGCTGTACGAGGTGGTGAATCGATGTTCGAGGAAATAGGTACTAAATATCACTACCAAGAGATGCGAGAGAGACGCTAGCAATACTACCTATTAGTGATTTATTCCTCGCATACCGCTCCGCTTCCTTGCACACGGCTCTTTCGAATGCTTGAATAACTACTGCACGTCTATCATGGGACGGCCGCGACATACTCTCGATTATTTTCGCACTATACCTCATGTTCTAAAGGTTCTAATAAGGAAGAGACGGATAATGCGAGAAAAATCGAGAGCTCGCGCGCTTCCCGCACAGTATACGAGATTTTACCGAATGCAGTAGTGACAATAGCTAGCCATACACGCACGGATTTGTCCGCCAGATGTGTCCGACTGATCTGTCCGGCGGACACATCCGTCCATGTGTGGCGAGAATTGAGCACGGATTTGTCTGCCAGACGTCCGTCCGCTGTCCGTACACAATACTCCGCCGCCGTGTGTGGGTGATCGCGGATCAGATCTGAGATGTGTCCGCCGGACAAATCCCTGCGTGTATGGCAGGCTAATAGACGACCACTTTAGCCTAGTTTGGTAAGAGGATTTATTTGTATGATTAGAATTAATATTTGTTCCTGAGTCATGTTTTCTATGTATTTAAGTATTTACTCGTATTTCTTTATATGTATCTAATGTGTTGCATCTTCGCCAGTAGTTAAATAAAAATAACTTCAGTTAATTACTCAAATAATTTAATGCTTTTTTTGTTTTGTATAGTCGTCATCAAAATAAATGTTTACAATAGATTATTAAATCTCACCATATTTCATGGACTATTGTAGTGTCTGAAGATCAGCCATGTTTTATGAGCCTCAACAAATGGGGTCAATACCATGGCTGATCTTGAAACCTGCCAGCGTTTGGGCAGGCAACCCATGCGGGTTGTTATCTACAAATGTGTCCCTTTCGATGAGTAAACGTTTCGATCTGCCACCGAATGCTGTAATAGTAGAAACGAAAAAAAAAATTCTAAGTACCAGGATATGGTATGGCAACCAACTAAAATCCAGTGTTCCTAAGTAGTATCTATCACTATATTGCATTTCTGATCTGCCACCTTGTGAGGTAGGGTTTCGTGCAACGGGAGCTCTAACCATTAATTCTGCGGCGCTACCACGAAATCTCGAAGTTCGTATATCTCTTGTCTCTGTCGCTCGAATACCATAAACCATAAATACTATACTTCGATATTCGATTTCCGTGGTAATAGCTTATTAGTTAAAGCAGTATCTTAAATGACTAATTAAGAACTATGTTTACAAATAAACATTTTTGTTTTGAATTTTGAAGACCTTTCTAATAGGCCTGCACTCTATACGTAACTGGTCCACCATAAATACTGGCACAGAACACACGCAAATTCGTTGTTCCGAAATTACAAAATGATGAAATTATAGGCTACCATTAATTAGTAGATATATAATAATAATTCGGTTAGGTTTGTATTAAATATCCTGGTGTAAAAAACTCAAAAAAAAACTAACAAATTACTTTCCGGAATTATGGAGTGTCTCAGATTATAAGTACATATAATACTTCTTACGTAGGTATGTATGTAGCTAGTTACCCAATATTACCTAGTCACTAAAGTCCGTTCAATCTGTGAAGAAGCGGCCAACTCTAAACCTGGGAACAAGGAAAGCTTGAAACAAGTTATCGGACGCGGCTGACGGACGCGGCTCACAGCCGGTATCCAGATAATGAAAAACACTGATGAATTGTGCAAACTATCGGAGGTAAGCTGTGGACGTAACCTTGAGCGTTCGGACGTCCGACAGAAATCTGGCGCGCTGGATCCCGTGCGACTGTGCACATTTATCAGTCGCGGCCGTAAGCCGCGTCCGTCAGCCGCGTTCGATAATCTGTTCCCAGCATTAGGCTTACACGAGACGACCGAGCGCGGCGCGGCGGACGCCATGAAGTTATGAGATAGAGTAAGATAGGGATAGCATTTTACAGGACTCCCGTGCATCCGGATGCACGGGCCGCTCGGCAGTCTGTACACAGCTTTACGCTGTGGAGTAAATATAAAATAGTACGTCTGTGGGCATTTTCAAAAATAAGTGTACGCAATTACGTGATCAGCAGGGCTATCGCAAGATAGCGCGCGAGCTCTCTCGATTTTTATCGCTCTATACATCTCTTTCTAAGTGTTCTAATAAGAGAAAGACGGATAGTGCGAGAAAAATCGAGAGAGCTCACGCGCCGTCTTGTGATAGCCATGCAGTAAAAATAAGTCCTACTTATACTATTAAATAAACGAGCAATAGGTATTTGTATGAATATATTTGCAATCAAGTTTTCGGAAACGGCTATCACGATTTCGATGACATTTGGAATTTAGCGGTTTTCAGGGGCGAGAAATCGATCTAGCTAGAGGTCTCATGTCCAGGAAAATACGTTTTCTCCGTATTTTGCCTATTTTCACCCGAGCACAGCTCGGTCGCCCAAGGATTAAGCATAATACAAATTACGTACAAAGTAACTTTTTTCACATTTAAGTTGAGTGTCTATGCATATCATTTACGAATAGAAAACTAAGTTAGTTTACAAACTGAATACCTACTTAATTGATGTCACAAAACTGAAATTAAGTTTTTTTTATAGTTACGCTAATTGGGTGCACTCATTCTTGAAAATGCCCAGGTACGCAATGAAAAGTGGGCGCTTCCTCTCTGACTGAAAGATGCAAATAGCAGCATTGTAAGTTCTTTACTTTATATTTGTTCTATTGCATAGTATTGTTTGTTTAAGGCAAAATAAAAATATGGTTTAAATATGTATTTTTTACACCAGGTATCCCATACTTTAGAAGCCGTCATCCATTCTCTAACAACATCATTTACTGTCAAGTTTGGATACTCTGTGATCAGGTCTATGACATCGGATCTTTTGAACCCGTCGACTCCAAGTTTTACTTTATCAAAACACTTACTCTCGATATCTTTATAATACACTCCTTCACGC
Source organism: Epinotia demarniana (assembly GCA_945867215.1). Taxonomy (NCBI): domain Eukaryota; kingdom Metazoa; phylum Arthropoda; class Insecta; order Lepidoptera; family Tortricidae; genus Epinotia; species Epinotia demarniana. The sequence continues at coordinate 22,173,585 of OX244273.1, forward strand.
AGATGTGTCATAACCTGGCACTCCTCTGCAGCCCCCGATCTGACTTCCACTATAGGAAATATGTTGGTCTCCTGATATGTCTCTGCGATAAGTTTCATTTGTCTGTTTAGCTTACTGAGCTGGTCTGGGCTGAAATAAGTCGGAGATATTTTAATAATTTTCTTTTGACGAACTTTACTCGCAGCTCCTTCAACAGGTGTCTTTTTTAGTAAATCCTTTATCAATTCTTTAATTTCTGTTATAGCGGACGGTCCAGTCTCCTGTTTGCGAAGTTCTGTAGCCTCTTGAATGGACATTTTGCTTGCTGCTACAGAATCCTGGATTAGATCTTTGATCTCGCTTGTCTCTGATTGAGTAATATCTGTGATGCGTTTCAATTCGGCACTGAGCTGACTGATTTGTACTGCGCTGAAAGAAATAGAGGGTTCTTTTTTGAGTAGTGTTTTTGAAGTTTCCTCAAATGACTTTTTGCTTATTGTCGTGGAATCCTTGATTAGTTGTTTGATTTCTCTTGTCTCAGATTGAGTCATATCCGTGATATTACGTTTCAATACGTCACTGAGTCGACTGATTTGTTCTGCGCTGAAAGAAATAGAGGCAGTTTCTTGTTTGAGCAGTGCTTTAGAAGTTTCCTCGATCGATTTTTTGCTTATAGCTATGGAATCCTTGATTAATTCTTTGATTTCTCTCATGTCACTCTCATACACTTTAGTTATATTGTTCAATTTATCATCAAGTTTGCATTGTTGCTGACTAATATCTAAATAAGTGGGATTTATTCCAGCGGTAACGTGCCTGTTGCATGTTGCAGCTTCTTCAACGGATGTATGTTTTATTTCTATCAAATCGTTGATCATATTTTTTATTTCTCTTATCTCATTCGTTATGAGTTCACCAACCTCATCCTTGTATTTATGAGTTCCTTGAAAGTCATTTTCTTTTTTAGTATCTGTGTTATTATATTCTGTCTCTTTTATGTGTGTTACTTTACGAGAATTAAGAAGTTGTGTTCCCTCAGTATTCTCCATACATTTCTCAGATTGCTCCACTAGATGATCCGCGTTGTTATCTTCTGGATCTGTATTGTAGGGCACAAGGGTTCTGTCTTCAAAATGTTGCTCCGTCTCATCATTTCCAAATAGTAGCATGTTATTCTTTTTCACTTGTTGTTCTAGCCTTCCTATAGTTACAAGTACTTGTGGCAGATCACGTACTTGTTCTTCAATAAAGTTCAATTTTTCATTTAGGTTCTTATTAATGGCATGCAAATTTCTCATATAGGTTTTCTGATCGGCTAAGTCGCTTTGAATTCGTTTCAATATCTCCATCATATTGGCGGCCATATTGGTGCCTGTATTGAAACAAAGTGTCTGGCGGTGTAGTCTTTAATGATGTTCCGCGTAGGTTGGCACACTGGAAGAAATTATAACACTTTTATACGTGCATTTTGTAACAAACTTACCACCAAATAATTTAGTCGCGAACCGATTTTCGAAATGATTATTTTAAGGGTTCCGCACCCAATGGGTAAAAACGGGACCTTATTTACTAAGACTTCGCTGTCCGTCTGCCGGTCTGTCATCAGGCTGTATCTCAAGAACCGCGATAGCTAGACAGTTGAAATTTCCACAAATTATGTATTTCTGTTGCATTGAATAAATATTTATGGGGGGCTCCCATACAACAAACGCGTTTTTTTTTGCTGTTTTTATAGATAATGGTACGGAACTCTTCGTGCTTCGACTAGCACTTTGCCGGATTTTAAAGAATGAACTTTCAGAATAATCTCAAAGTAATTCCAAGGAAACAACACCTAACTAGGCTTTAAAATTACAAACTTAGTGTAAAAATTATAATTTAAAGACTAACATCTGCCCACGATAGGTACCAACCATTTCACCCCTTTAGGGATTGATTTGTGGGATAAAAACTGTTATATGTCATACCCCTGGACTCAAACTATGTGTTTACCAAATTTTATTTAAATTGGTTAAGTGGTTTGAGTGAGAAGAGGTAACAGACAGACAGATAGACACACTTTCGCATTTATAATATTAAGTACAGTATCGATTAAAATAAACCAAGTAATATAGATTTTCCTGTAATACGTGTGTTGATGTTTAATCATAGGTAGGTATGTAATTCGTTATTTATTCATTTCCTCATCATAATCATCGGAGATAAGAGGAAGTTGAATTTTTTGCACCATTTCCATCATCAGTTAAATTTTATTCACAGTAAAAAAATGTAAGCACTATACTTCGGATGCACAGCTTAAGTTCTTTCATATGATATCGGTTATTTTCCATAGAAAATTTAAGAACTACTTATTATAAAAAAAACACATTTAATAAATTTTGGGTTAGGGTTCCAAAGTTAAAATCGATAGCTTATGTAGTTTTTGAGACATGTGACAGACGGACAGAGTCATACCATACGCGTTGTTATTTAGGGTTCCGTACCCAAAGGGTAAAAACATGACCCTATTACTAAGGCTCCGCTGTCCGTCCGTCCGTCTGTCTGTCCATCTGTCACAAGGCTGTATCTCATGAACCGTGATAGTTGAAATTTTCACAGATGATGTATTTCTGTTGCCGCTGTAACAAATACTAAAAGACAGAATTTAAGGGGGCTCCCATACAATAAACGTGATTTTAAACTCGGAACCCTTCGTGCGCGAATCCGACTCGAACTTGGCCGGTTTTTTTTAACCATGTTAGTACGGAACTATAAAAACACGTTTCTACTGTAATAGGAATTGCCACTAAAAGACAAGACTTTCAATTAAAAAAAACCGCACTCTAATTATTTCATTCGTGTAGGAGCTACGATGTCATGCCGGCTGTACACTCTCGGCCGAGGCCTCTCGCCGAGAGTATCGGGGGAGAAGTTCGCGACGAGAGCACGCCATGTACACTCTTGTTGCGTCATTCGAACCACGGAACAACCCGTTGACTCTCGACAACCGACACGCGACCGAGACGTACCGACCGAGGCGAGACCCGAGCGGGGGAGACAAGGCGAGAGCATCATGTACACTCTCGTTCTCGGTCTGTCTCGGGGTGTCTCGACGAGAGTGTACACCCGTCATCAAAGTCAATCAATTAATAAAATAAAATAATAATTAGGTAGGTATGCCCTATTCCATTTAAGAGAATATTTCCATTGAAACGCAAAAACTTTAAGTTTAAATGTATATAATCCAGTAACCTTTTGTCGCCTGAAAGTACGGGGTACTTTGCGCACTTTGCGTCAAATCCGGTAGTTCTGATTTTTTGCAGACTCGTTTCTAATGTTAACCCACGAATAATCCAAGTTTGTCACCTAGAGCGCCGTACGCAACTTTGTCAGAGATCGAAAATACCGCGAAAACCCCAAAGGACCAGTTTTTAGGGTTTCGTAGTCAACAAGGAACCCTTATAGTTTCGCCATGTCCGTCTGTCCGTCCGTCCGTCCGTCCGTCCGTCTTTGGGTTAGCTCAGTAACCATTACTACTAGAAAACTGTAATTCGGCATGGGTACCTATTGTATAAATCAATCACGCCGACGAAACAGTACAATAAAATCTTGATAATAAATTTAATCTAATCTATCACTGCAATTTTTAGGGTTCCGTACCAATAAAGGTAAAAAAGGAACCCTTATGGTGGGACCCCGTCCGTCTGTCTGTCTGTCACAAAGTGAAATATCTCACGAACTACTTATATTAAGCTCTCAATTTGAAATTTGGAATGGTGTTAAATGAGAGATATCCACGTGCGTGGAAAATGAGAAATTTAAATACACATTTTCATTTCCTATGATAAATTACAAATATGAGGAGGGGGCAAAAAAAAAATTCAACTATTAGGTCAAGTGGGGTATCATTTGAAAGGGCTTGAGTTGCACTTCTTTTTTCTACATTGGTAAAATTTCGATCTATGAAGGAAAATCTCCGAAGTTATCCAAGCAAAAATTTGAAATAATTACCTGTGATTAAGATAAACATAGATATTACTGGAAAAGTATAACATTTTCTGTACGTAGCGTATTTTTTGTTTTATTTTCAAAAATCATTTCCTAGGTAAGTTTGCAATTTAATCAAATATATAATATAAGTTTTTTTTAATTTCTATAATGGAATAAAAGTATCTTTAATTAGTTTAAAATAACAATATGGACACTATAATAATAGAAGTTCTCTCTATCAAATAAATAAATAACAATCGAGATCGGACACCAACATAATGTATACATACTAAGCCGAGTGCCCTTGCACGTTAGTACCTAGCAAATGGGACCGATAGATGGCGCTGACCCCATTCCTACTTCGCGCTGTTAAGATTTTTATATAATTAATGGGGTTGTGATTGGGACGGGTATATTTCAATAGCAGGTCAAAAAAAGATCGCGATTCAATTGTCTTGGTAGGTCGATGTTCTTGGTGTAAAATAAGTAATTTAACAAATATTGGGACATTTACTTTACCTTGAGTTAATTGATAGTTTGTATGGAACCCTCGGTACGCGAGTCAGACTCACACTTGACCGGTTTTTTTAATGACTTCAGAACCCCTAGCACACTAGGTTTTATGTCCGACGTAAAGCATTTGTCCCTCTTGCACTCGCATATTTGCCAGAATGGGACGAATGCTTTATGTCCGACATAAAACTAAGTGTGCTAGGGGGGCAGGGCGCGGTTCTGAAGCGGTTACTTACATTTATTTAACTACGAAAACTTGAAAAATATTCAATAGTCTTCACATACCAGTAATACCTAGTCAGAATACAAGAATTAATTAATTATAAATATTTAAAAAATAACGCATGATTGTCAACAAGTTTCAAAAACTGGTGGTACAGGTTTCTGCCATAACTTTTTAATTTTTTATTACTTATCAGCCCTAGGGAGGTCAGATGGCAGTCGCTTTCGTAAAACTAGTGCCTATATGTCAAATCTTGGAATTAGGTGTCAAAGCGGACCCCGGGCTCCTTTAGGGGCATTACCGGGAATAACGCTATGAGTAGGTATTTAGACTTTGTATAGAGACTAACAAACAGCGCGAAATGAGCGTTGCCAAATTGAATATATCTGTTAGCCTCTAGATGGCGCTTGATGTACTACCTAATTCGTTCTTTACGTATTGACTTCAATCCACTCCCACCCCTAAGCGGGTTAAATGCACAGTTTGTTTGTACGGGTAAAATTTGATATAGAGACAGTTTGAGTCCCGGGGAAGACCATAGAATAGCTACATGATTATCCCGAAAATCAGCCCCCAAGGAGGTGAAATGGGGGTGAAAGTTTGCATGGAGCTACGATATAAACGAGTTCCACGCGGACGGAGTCGCCGGCAGAGGCTAATGTTTAAATAAATGTGAAAACTAATACTTTGTAACGCCTTTTCCTAAAAAATATAAAGTCATTACTACTTACAAAATGTGTTGGTTATTTCCACGTCTGAATGATGATCATGCAATGACTTTTGCAGATTTTTAAACCATGTTATCGATTTCCATTAATATGAAGCACAAAATATATCTTGACACATTTTAGAAACAATATATTATATTCCTTGGTTTCTGATTAAAACAAATGTATTTTACAGTTTTAAAACAAAACTGACTGACACGTTAACTCGAACAAAAGTGAATTGGGGTAGGAAACAAACTCGCAAAAACAACCGTTGCGTTCAGTAATTGCCGCGTCCACACGGTCCTGCGTGGCAACCTACAAAATAGAATGAGAGGGATTTTAGAACCATGACTCCACCTAGCCACTTATAGTTAGGTTAGGTTATTCGTAATTTTAAGAACGTGAAATGGAAATGTGAATTTATTACTTATTATTTATTCAAAATATTGAGTTTTTAAACTTGACGTAATTCAATGATAAAAACACAAAGGTCACACGTCACACGTGCAGTGGCGGTTAAAGGATGCAAGACATCCACATTAACCTTTGGTGCGAAAAAGCTCATCCAAACGGTATTGCAGGATAGTCTGGAAGCAACAAATAGCGAGATAGGAATAATCAGTTCCAATTCCAAAGTTTCTCATATTCTCGTTCTGTACTGTAGCTTGTAGTGCGCCATGCAGGACCGTCTAGTTACGCCTGAAACTGTTTCGAGGCTATAATGACGTTTTTAATAGATACTCAAACATGATTGTTATTTTGATCGAGTAATTCATGAAAATAAATAAAAATAAAGGAACCATTGCAAAAAATCTAATTTTTAACTAGGTACCTACTCATACATCTTTTGTATATTCATATAGTTATATTATATTTTATATTTCGCTCCACACTTCGGCACTCGCAAAATAGAGAGGGTAGAAGTAACTACCCCCCTAATGAAGATAGGTCATGTCAAAGTGGCTTGTTTGTGTTAAGTATTTTCATTTCTAACCAACAATTTACCGTTCGTTCATGTAGTTCGTTCTTTAGAATGAAGGAATCACACTCTTATATGTCTTTATTAGGCCCGAATCACACTGGCGCGGCGGTCAACAGTGGACTCGTCGTTAGATGACAAATTTACTATTGACCGCCACCGCAGGCCGCGCCATTGTAATTCAGGCCTGGTCACTGACAGTACCTTGACTGCAAGAAGTTCCTCTACTGGTTACAGTCACGGCCTCCCATTTCGTAGGTTATAGACGTTGTAGTTCCCACGCCTGGCTCAGTACTGGTTGGCGACTTCAGATAGGTACACTCTTAAGGCGCCGTAGGTTCATGATCTTCTCTCCCTCTCACTGATCATAAGCGTGAGCGAGATGGAAGTGCGTGCTCGGAAGCGCGGAAATCATGTTTTTTAATTTTAATTTTTTTGCCGTTTAAATAAATAAAAAAGTAAACATACTGATGATTTCTCTCAAACATGATATAGCTTTTGTGCATAATTTGTAAGGAATATTTTAAGTGTTAGTGGAAGCCGCCCCACAAGCCCAATTTCATAAGAAAACCGCAAATCGATGTACAGTTTAGCCGTTTGGCACACGCATACTAGAGGTCAAAACAATTTTTTTGACCCGCAGTTCCTAAAAAAATTTCCCTTAGGGGAGGAGTGCCGAAACATTTTTCTATTTGTATGGAAAAAAAAAATTTTTTTTTGAGCAACCTATCGTGTGTAGTATCATATGAAAGGGTTTTTCGAGGCGATTCTAAAAATATACCACATCATTACATTTTAGCCATATTTTTTCAATTAAAACAAAAATAATTTTCGAAACATACCAAGTTTGGGCTCCTCCAGACACGATATGGCTGATGGCTGACAAATGATACGTGATATCCTCATATCTAACGTCAAAAAAGCAATTTTGAAAATAATTGCATTAAGTATTTTTTTTCAATTTTTCGATATTACCATGTGACAATTCTACTTCAATACCTATTTTACGTGACTTATGGAACTGTACTGCAGATACGGTACATATTGAACATAAAATGATACGTAGTATCCATATATCCAACGGGAAATACCTCTTTAACCCTTTAACTGCGCTTTTTCATCAGTTGGTATAGTTTGGTTAGATTTTGTCACAAAATATCAAGGTTGGACTCTTTCAGATACGATATACCCAACTAATTAGGTTAGATATCAAGATGTAACGTATCACAAATGATCCGTTATATCTTGATATCTAACATCAAGAAAGTAATTTTGTGAATAATTTCATTTAGTTTTTTTTTTGATTTTTTTATGTATATAATTTTTCAATATCTACTTTCTACTCGAATTGTATTGAACTGTGGTGTTTTGTTTATTATTGGTGTTACCTAAGTGATAATAACGATCAAAAACGATAAATTATTTTCTGCCCAATATCTGCAGTACAGTTCCATAAGTCACGTAAAATAGGTATTGAAGTAGAACTGTGTCACTTGGTAATATTGAAAAATTAAAAAAAAAATACTTAATGCAATTATTTTCAAAATTGCTTTTTTGAGGTTAGATATGAGGATATCACGTATCATTTGTGGTATATTGAATTTAAAAAAAAAACAGTCATATCGTGTCTGGAGGAGCCCAAACTTGGTATGTTTCGAAAATTATTTTTGTTTTAATTAAAAAAAATATGGCTAAAATGTAATGATGTGGTATATTTTTAGAATCGCCTCAGAAAGCCCTTTTATATGATACTACACACGATAGGTTTCTAAAAAAAAAAATTTTTTTTCCATACAAAAAGAAAAATGTTTCCTTACTCCCCCCCTAAGGGAAATTTTTTTAGGAACTGCGGGTCAAAAAAATTGTTTTGACCTCTAGTATGCGTGTGCAAACGGCTAAACTGTACATCGATTTGCGGTTTTTTTAAGCGTAGGGCTACCACTATGTATTTTAGACCGTTTTAGACCTATGTTCGTGATTTTTTTCAATCGAGCGAAAATTCCTTAGTGATGTTTCTAAACACTGATTTCCCTGCAGAAAACCCTCAAGATTACTATTCGTATTTTTTTTAACCATATTATTATAAACAGACGCATTATATTGTTTCAAAAAAACTGTTCGCTTAACTTCGCTGAACCTACGGCGCCTTAACTTTTAAGTGACTTCACACATCTATGCGGATTTAATTTCCTCAGCACGTCTCTCATGGGACGGCCGCGACATACTCTCGATTTTTCTCGCACTACACCTCTAGTTCTAAGTGTTCTAATAAAAGAGAGACGGATAGTGCGAGGAAAATCGAGAGAGCTCGCGCGCCGTCCCGTGATAGCCGTGCTGGATAGGTATTCTGTGAGCAAAACGTCAAATTGCCTTTCTTCAAAACAACAAATCTGCAATTAGGCCGATCAACTTTCTCTCTTCCTTTGTAGTTCGTTATCATGGTTACCTATTACTTACATGGATTCTCTAGGTATTTTTTAAGATTATAGGTACTAATGATCACGCCTATGACCCGTTGGCGAGGAATAGTCCAAGACCAGGGATTTCTGTTTGCTACGATCTTTACAAACCTGTCTTGCCTTTCAGAACATACTTTAGACATGCTCGTCTGTTTACGGACTTGAGATATTTTAGGGTATACATTATCTAAACACACGTTGTGATAGTGTGGACCTAATCTGTTATAGGCCATCCCCTAAGCGTCTCAGGAGTCTATATTGTAATATTTTTTCTACGAAATTCTAATATAGCTGTCTCCGGGTATACGGGATAGAATAATAAATAATAATAATAAATAAATATAAGGGGACAATCTTACACAAATCGACCTAGTCCCATAGTAAGCTCAGTAAGGCTTGTGTTATGGGTACTAGACGACGATATATATAATGGATATAAATACTTAAATACATAGAAAATATCCATGACTCAGAAACAAATATTCATGCTCATCACATAAATGTTTGCCCTTACCGGGATTCGAACCCAGGACCTCTTGCTTCGTAGGCAGGGTCACTACCAACTAGGCTAAAGCGGTGGTAAGAATAACCACAAAAAAACTTGATTCACCCATTTTGTAATAGTGCATAAATAATAAATGAACATTCCTCCTTTCAGTTCTGCAAGAACTTCCGCGTGGGCGAACGCTGCTGCGAGTTCGAATGCCTCGACCCGCCGGGCGAAGACACCAGGTATCGGGAGCGGCAGCGGCTGCGGGCCCTCATCCTGGCTGGTAACTCTTCAGCACACCACATCACGCCTTCGCGCCAGCTCAAATACGGCATGTCGCTTCTTGCTGTAGCCGTGGCGAGACTGGTATGAGGTTTTGAAGAGTCGCGGTCCCATCGTGGCACCCTGCGGGACCTGATCCTGGCTGGCCAAATTGGTCTGAGACTTTGAAGAGTCGTGGATACAATGTCTTACCCAGCGGGACTCCAAAAAAAGCCTATATCAATTCGTCAAACTCCGTATCAGTCTAACTGTCTAGAGACAATGTTTGGTAAAGTTGGTAGTGTCAAATGCTGTTACAAGTACAGTTTGAAGAGTTTCTAGGTGACTTATGAGTGTGACCAACGATATAGGACTGCTGTTGTTGTTGCTGAAACGAGTTTCTAGGCCTTTAAGAGTGACCAGCGGTGTACAGAATGGAACTGTGGAGTGATGTGACAAGATCTGATTTTTTTCGTATGTTGCGGTATGCTATTGTCCAGAATATTCAGGAGAGTAGCTGGGCTTTGTTTTTATAAGTGTGACCTACAGTTGAGAAATTCGTTGACCATTAAGAGTAGTAAATAACAGAGTTTTTACTAACATTGCATGATTATTGTACATTTCAAACAGCTTGAAAGCAGAATTCATTAGGATCGATATATTTAGCATAAGGCTTGCCACGTATAGGCTGAAATCTACAACTGAATTAATTCGCCAAATTCAGCCCATATGTGGCCAACCTAATACGGTTGAGGAGACTATGGGAAGTTTAAAAAATGGGATTAAAAAGAAGTCTTGGGTAGCGTGTATTTTTTTTACAGTCGGTAGTTGATTGGTTTACAGTTTTGAGACTGTCATACGAGTAGGCCTTGTGTACGAGGTCATAACCTCAGGCCTTTTACAGTCCGTCAAAGGGGTTGATAAGCATGAGAATGTGTATGTTAAAAGCCATTTAGTGACGTGAGTCTCCTAAGCAAAGGTTTACTTTAGCAATTGTTACCTTAAAAATAATAAGTTTCAAGTGAACAAACGGAAAATCAATAGGAAAATTTGTATGATCGTTAATTCAATAATGTATTTCACTAGATAAACGGCGATATTACAATACAACAGAAGTTATACAGTACAGTCCGTGAGTGCCTAGAACAGTCAGTCAGCTTTGAGTAAAATCTCTTAAGCCAAAAATCTCACTACCACACGGATTTGTCAACGGATTTGTCGCTGGCAGGTCCATGGACAAATCCGAGTGACAATGCGCTACGCTAACAGCTCGCGGACAAATCGGCAAACCCGAAGTGAATGGCTGCGAGAGATGGCTCTTGTTTCTAAGGACGGATTTGCCCAGCGATTTGTCAAGTGAGAGAGAACTACAGACCCGAGGATGCCTTCAAGTACTCACGGACTGCATTAGGCTCGCCGCAGTCGCCGCACACAAGCTGAATTCCGCCCTCGAATGCCACCAGGCCTGTCACACACCAGGACGGGCTTGGTTCCGCCACTGAATTTGTTCGCCTGTCTGTGACAGCGCCTTATATTATAATTAGCCGGCGTAATTCACCCTGTATGCAGCGGGCCTTTAGGCACATTCAACAACATTAAAACAAAGGAACAAGGAACATTCTTAAATGTTCATGCAAAACACCAGAGCGGCTACCGCGGAACATTCGTTCGTTTCCCTCTCTGTCGCTCGAATGACAAGTTATATAAAGCACACAAACAAACGAAGGTTGAGTTTCGCGGTAGCCGCTTTGATATTTTATAGGAACAGTAGGTAATAGATCGTCAGGTCTCAAGGGATTTCGTCGCAATCTAACCTATAAAAGCAACAATGTATCGTGTACGCCAACAGAAGCGGAATATAGTGCTCTAGTAGCTTAGCGCAATTTGAATTGAAAAGGAAATCTCTCGCTCGACCAAGCCTTGGTTTACTCAGTGAATAATGTGGCAACTGTCGAAAGGAAAATTGAAATTTGGATTACTAAACTAGGGCTCAAAAGGAAAGCGTTATTTGGAGCATGAAAACTTAATGTTTAAGTTTGGACTTTATACAAATTCATGCAACACAGCTTAGCAAATCACAGGACGGCCCGCGGCCTGTGTCGCGGCGAGACAGACTATCCGTCTGTCTCCGGTGATAGCCGTGCCGGTGGATGCGCAGCCTAAAATATAATACTTTTATTGACCTTGAATGTATTTCTTCCGACAGCTGCGTTCAACGCAAACCACGGATATCGCAATAAAGTTTAACTAGCGTTTACGATCCCTGGAATGTATCGTAAACTCACGATAAATGCTCCTAAAACTTATCTGTTCGAACATGCCAAATATTTATCTTTAGTACAGTCGAAGTGAAAAGGGTTTGGTGCCTATACTGAAACGAAACAATTTTTTTGTGTCGTTCTGTGCATTTGCCTTTCTTTCTAACTTGTTCTTAGGTTGGCTGGTATACGAGTAGAACGCCATATGACGTAAAGTTCACACTGTATTCGATGACTTTTTGTTTTGTCCAATAAAGTTTAATTTATTACTAAATACATACAAAGAACCCCGCTAGAGTCTGCCGGCAGTAATATCTGATCCGTAGCACATTTCGTTTGTAAGTAAGTACGGATCGATTTGAGCCTTTTACACGTGTACAGTTAGTTAGCTATAAATAAACTTTACCGAATCCAGCACGAGCCCTGACAAGCGAAGGGTGACGGTGCAAGAAGTACGAGGCTTTTAAGGTGCCTACCTGCCCCCCTATTCTGTAACTTGTTTTACGCTTACCTCAACGCTCACCCACAAATATATCTTGACGCCCGGTACGCTTACCATGAGTTTGACAATGACGGCTTACGCTAACGAGTATCGAGTTTTCTATCTGTGCATCTCTATTGCACTTTGACAGTACGAGCGGGATGCACAGATAGAAAACTCGATACTCGTTAGCGTAAGCCGTCATTGTCAAACTCATGGTAAGCGTACTGGTTCGTGGTAACTAAGCGTAGGCAGAGGTCTAGTTTCGTTAGGCGTGACGGGTGAGGTGAGGCGTATTAGCGCGTTGAATAACAGCCAAGTCTACCTGTTCGTTTACCACTAAAATAAAGCGGTTAAGTACACGAATATAGGCTTTCAGGTTATACCACCACCTGTATAGGTATAATACTAGGTAAGGCCCAGCCCATCTTGTGTGTAGAGGTGACTGTTCCAATAGATTACTTAGGTATTTAAAATTGTAACACAAAACAAATGCCTTTACTTCAGTTGTCAACACTCTTCCAGTTTCGACTTTTTAGAACGATTATAATTACGGCCCAGTGTGCACAAAATAGATCACTAGAAGGTAGGTATACATTTTTATTACAAAGAATTATCATCATTTTGTATTACTTCAAAAATTCAATGGTCCTAAAATTGGGCAAATAACAAAATTACATTCTGTGATTATGGTAAATACAGTTGTTAGGTGTTGAAACAAATAACATTTTTCACTTCGACTACTTATGCCTACTTATATCAAAGAAACTACTCCTTAGTCTGACCAAACTATATTGTTTTAGGCACTGTGAGCAAATTTTCGGACCAATTTTATGTAAGTGCCGAGTAGAACATCAGTGTGTTTAATTTGTCTTTGATTTGGAAGTTTAAATGTGCTGTGTCCGATAGATTGTATAGAAAATACTTAGTACCTACTATTTATACGAACACTGAGGCTCATAATATCTTTTCATTTTCTAATCGAAAAACGAAAACCAATGATTTTTTAATTACGTTCGAATACTCTTCAGTGTTACGTAAATGTTGTATAATATGTTAGGTTAGAAAGGAAACCTTGATAGTAAACATAGTTTACCCGTATATCAGTGAATTTCTCCCTTAGTTAGCAACACGAAATATTTACCTAGATAGAGAGAACTTTATAAAAGTTGGTCGTCATATTTTATTCATGATTATGGAATGCCTTGGGCGGTGAACAGCGGGTTGGGTATGAAATTCGCTCGTGCCTACGCCTTTAGGTATTCAACTTTGGGCACGTATTATTTTCGTTATTTGCTACTTTTTAAAAGCAATTGTAATCCCTAGGTATTATTTTCGTTATTTATTTGATACAGTTAAAGCAATTGTAACCCTAAATGTTTAGTCACGCTCACTCATTAGTGTATAGTTCGTTTAAGTTCGTTCGCTTTCCATACAAAACGAGACATTCGCAGGCTTAAGGCGTTTTTTTAAGAAACTTAATACGAACTTAATAAACTTTCATGAATTGGCTTTCCATTTGCGCGTAATTCCTTCTTTCCTAGAATAATCTTGTCAAACTAGAATAATTTGAGAAAAAATGATTTTCCAATGTAGAACAACCCAAACTAATTTCTCTAACTGAGTTTAGATGACGGATAGTAGGTACTTAAAACTAACCATTACCGGTTATAGTTTAATTGTTATCTCCAATTCAAGTACCTCTAGTGTGTAAAATAATTAGTATACACGTGCTAGACTTTGGTCAGTTTTATTACGTCTCTTTGTTATCGTTTCCTATCGTATTTAGCAGTGGAAAAATCACGCGGTTAAATTTCGTCATTTTAACTAAAACAAGCTATCGATATGCTTTGCCTTTCTCCCTCGCAGTTGGTCTTTGTGACATTTGAATCATGAATAAAATGTGTCGAAACGAAATAGTTAAAACAATTTTAGTTATAATAGATATACTAAATAATTCTCACTTCTAAAATCCTTCACGTTTGTAGTTAGTTTAGATACTTCAATAAAATTGTAGCTTTAACGTCATATCATCCGCAGTGTACCTACTCGAGAATGTAAGCGATTAAGATATAAAATCAGTTATTTAATATTAATATTTTTGTTGTACATTTTTCTCAATCTTTGCATCTTAGGCCCAGCATAGACGGACTGTCTTGCAACTACAACGTGTAAGCTAACTGCAAGCTAACTGCGCAGTTGGGATTGCAGTTGAAATGCATACGTGTTTGGTAACTGCAAGCTAACTGCGCAGTTGAGATTGCAGTTATAATGCATATTATAAATGCGTACGGCAATGTATTTTTACCGATTTTGTCTCTTTCTAGCCAACATTTAAGTGGGAGATGGGCGATTTATGTTGACGATAAACAGATCAGCCAAATCGAACGTCTGTGATCTCGCCACTATACTGTCGCGCGCGAGACAATCAGTCGCTTTCTAATTAGAGCACTTAGAAAGAGATGAGTAGTTTATGCCCGTGTAGCACGTCTGGCACAAGGCTCGCCCGACGCGAGAAAAAACGCGACAAAGGCACATTTTAGAACGTACATATGTGTGTCACCCGCGATCAATCTCGTCTCGCTTCCACACTTGGGTTATGCTAGCCCAGTACGCTTACCATGAGTTTGACAATGACGGCTTACGCTAACGAGTATCGAGTTTTCTATCTGTGCATCTCTATTGCACTTTGACAGTACGAGCGGGATGCAGAGTACGCTTACCATGAGTTTGACACTGACGGCTTACGCTAACGAGTATCGAGTGGTCTATCTGTGCATCCCGCTCCTACTGTCAAAGTGCAATAGAGATGCACAGATAGAAATCTCGATACTCGTTAGCGTAAGCCGTCATTGTCAAACTCATGGTAAGCGTACTGTACGGCTACCTAGCACAAGATCGCGCGCGAGATACACTATACCTATCTCTTTCTAATAACACTAGAGAGGTTAGTAGATTGATTGTATGTACGTATACATTTTTTGGCTCGCTCCGTTGTATGCATGATACAATGACAAAAAAAACAATTCTTAAAATAATATTCTGCTTCTGATTACATTTTACATTCAATCTCATACATAGGTACCTATTTACTAAATCGAAGAATATCTAACTTTGACTTTTAATCACCAATAATGTACAGATTTGTCTGCATTCTTTTTGTATAAAACTTTGACAATAATGAACCATGAAGCCATCATTTTAGTGTCCCTTTTCGAATACAAGTCGTCCTTTTGCCGATAGTTCCATTAACATTGCAATTGGACCTTATATAATACTTAGTATGTAAATATATGTATACAATCAAAATTTTCATTTCGTACCTACCCGAAAGATACTTTATGTGGGTTTCTGCGGTAGTTCCGTGGTGCGAGAGGGGTGACAGTGCCATTGAAACGGGCACTAGTTGAGCTCTGAAGGGTCTTCTACACAATGTACCAATGGCCCAACATACAGGACGCAACTACGCGTTAGGGGGAGAAAGACATATTTCCATCTAATTCCAACGCATAACTGCGTCCCTGTCCCGCGCGATGATGGCCAATTGTGTACCAACATCACAGTCACAGTATAGTCAACCTGCGGCGCTACCACGAACTTCGAAAGTCGAATTTCGGGTATTTCCATCTCTATCGCACTCCCTAACTCGAGTGACAGGGATGCATATATTACGAACTTCGACTTTCGAAGTTCGTGGTAGCCGCTCTGTAACGTGCGTATACTTACCCCTCCCTCACTGCGCAAGTACCGCGCGAACCGACTCGGACAGTAGCTATAAAAATAGTTTTTCCTCCTCATTTCTTGATGATATTCTATTCGCCCCTAGATATCACATCTGTAAACATGTATGTCTAGGCATTACGAGTATGTAAGTAGCCAACTATCGAAGTAGATTAGGTTACGAAGTAAATAAGGGAACACCATGTATAATTTGACTTGGACCATAAGTGTGATCAATTAGTCCAGGGGTCTCGTGCTACAGGGCCAGTAGCCCCAAAATGTCAAAGAGCCCGCTGCGGCGCACGCCACGCACGATCGTGAGGCACGGGTCGTGAGTAGGTTACGTTGAAGCGTATTACAAACGTTGCAATTTATCAGAGCAACCGACAGGGACGCATGTATAGTTACAATGGAAGACATGCAAGTATTGCTCTAGCATTTCATCTATAGTTAAATAAATTGCTACGTCAGCAATGTGTATGGAGCCAAAGGAAAATGTTTTTTTTTTCTCCGTAACTAGCAGGAAACGGTATTACGGATTCTTATTAACAGGATTACGGTACTATGTACTTCACATTTTTCCACACAATGCACTTTTTTAATGGACTATGAAAATAGTGCATGTCTACAATTTCTTGCTGGGGCGATTTCTCGTTGTTTTGACAGTAGAAAATGATGTAGTTTAGGGTCTGTGTGAGACGAAAGGGCATCAGGGACCCCTGCAGTAGACGCGCTAGACGTAGTTAGGCGCTTCTATTATTTGGACACCAATTTGCATCCTTTGCTGATACCTAATAAAAAATACTGTTACAAGATACGAAACCGCAGGCTAGTAAACAGTTACGCAAGATGAATTTTTATTCTTTGTACGAGACTAGTTACGATCGATGAATTTTATTCATTGTACGAAACCAATTGCGATATTTATTTCCGCAATCGGACAGATCGACTGAGCCCCGCGCTGCGGGGCTCCTATTTCTAGGCGGATTGCCCTTCGGGCAGCTGAAGCTACCTAACGAACCTAATCTACCTAGTGTTTTGTGATCGTAGCGGGTTGCCTACAAGACTGGTTTTCGCAACTGGTCTCGTATAACTAAATAATCCTCTATCGTAACTGGTTACGAACTTCCGTGCGAATCAACTGAACCTATGCGTGACAACATATAATGTTCTGCACATATAGGTACCTACAAAATATAAATCATTTCCAAGTTATATACCTATATTTCCAAGAATCACATTTATTTAAGTCATTGGGTAGTACAATGATATGATACAAACCATTATTAATATAAAAAAGAGGTAGATAGATAAGCGCTCCAAAGGTGGCACACCAAAACTGAGTCAATTGCACCAACTTTCGCCAGTTTCGCGTCGTCAATGGAAACGTATAAACGTGTCTCAGCTGTAAGATTTGGTGGCCATTTTTAAATACGTAATTTCGTAATATATCTACCTCTTTTTATATTACATCATTGGGGTAATAGATAGTGAATATATAGCTATGAAAGAAATTTACTCTTTTTACATCCCACCGATACAATGTATAATTTGAGATTACTTGAGTTAGCTGAATTGCACCAAAATAGTCCAATCAAAATTATTTACAGTTGAGACTTGACACGATGTTGTAAAACATTTTCTTCAATTATATTTATTTATTATTATAAAAAGGTACAATTTTACAGTTAGATAATTTGATAAGAGTTAAGGCACTGGGTAAATAATAGAAATTAAATATGTGTTCACGCGAGTTTAAATTAGTACCGAATTGAACATTTTTTTTTATCATTTTCTTATATATATGTAATAAAAATATACCAGATAAATGTTTCAAGAAATATACTTATACAATAATAATGATATATTAAAGAAGGTAAATGTTTAAATAATTTGAAATTGTATAATGAATGATATTTGATTATGTTAAAAGAATTTGTAAAATGCATGCACTGAAATGATGTTAAGGAATAAATGGCTTTATTATTATTATTATTATTATGTGTTCACGCGATAGGAACGATTGTCACCTTGATGACCACGTGAGCTGAGTTTGAACGAAGTATGTACGTCCAGGCCTGGTTACCCTTTTCAACGCCAAAGACGGATATATCCCTCTGGTCCAACGCCAATGACGGATTAATCCGTTGAGGAGTACATAAGGTTGCATGCGTCCACACTAAATGCCATTATGACGCGGCGAGTGGTTGACAACTTTTTTTGACAGAATGTTGAAAAGGTTAAGGTAGAAAACAAAATTAAATTGTTTAAAACTAAGTGTCAAGCGTCAACTAAAGTATTTATTTACCTGTAGAGATTCACGACATCTAGTGACTCTTGATTACATACATTACTACATACATACATTCACGCCTTTATTCCCAAAAGAGGTAGGCAGAGCACATGAAACGTATGTTCCAGCGCCACTTTTAGCATAAATGTGGGTATAAAATATCGACAAAATGTGATATTGCAGTGATAGGTTGCTAGCCCATCGCCCACAACACACTTCAACCCTTCTCAATTACATAAATATATATTTATATATAGACATATACAGGATGGAAAATAAGTAGGGCCCTGGAGGGAAACTACCTTAAGTCCTTAAGTTGGCTCATTCTACTTAAAGGATACATTCATTTATTTTTAAAAAGAAACAAAACTGCATACAAAGATTTTCGAAAACTCGCTTGCCTCGCCCGTGACTCGAACCAACTAAAATTAAATAAAAAAACAAACACTCACTATTTTATTACACTAATCGACAGGATTATTATTCAGGATTAAAAAAATGTAAGAAACATTTGGTCTTAAGAATAAAAATGATCGTAAAAACTAATATTAACCTTATTTTATTATCAATTTGTTACACTTAAATTATTTAACTGAGAAATTGTTCGGAATACCCCTCGTTCCTGATACTACAAATTTAGTCTCCGTTGAAATTAATTTCGTGTAACCTTCAACAAAGTGTTGTGGTGTATAATAACATGTCTACCGCAACCCTTAGCTCTTGCATGGTTTCATAACAGGTTTCGTACGTAACATTTTTACAAGATCCCATAAAAAGAAGTCCATGGGCGTCAGGGTTGGACTTGTTGCTTGCGACTCTTCATCTCAAGACCAATTGTTTGTTAGAGAAATTTTATTCTGAATTATAATCCTATTGATTAATGTCATAAAATAGCGAGTGTTTGTTTTTTTTTTAATTTTAGTGGGTTCGAGTTCCGGGCGACGCAAGCGAGATTTCAAATACAGTTTTGTTTCTTTTTAATAGTGTCTCCTTGTAAAATGAGGAAGGATTTAAGGTAGTTTCCCTCCAGGACCGACTTATTTTTCCACCCTGTATATGTATGAGTTTTACCCCTGCACTTCCAATGATGATATTAACACAATAAGGTATGTGATATTTTGCCGGTTGTATATTTTGCGTATTGTATCGATAAGAAAAACAGCTTTAAAGTTTATTGTATATAGGTTTAAGGTGCAAGTTTACATTTAATTGTATAATGGTCCAAATTGTGGCACAGCGTTGCTCATTTGATGATGTTTTTAAGCAATTTTTTTAAATTGTGTTCTTTAATTATTACATTTTTGTAAAAGTATATTTGGATTGCAACAATTAAGTAGAAGGGCTTAGGCCTGAATCACACTGACGCGGCCTGCGTTGGCGGTCAATATTAAACTGGAAATCAATAGTCAAGGACTGTAGCTACATCCATGTACAGTCGAGGAAATTGAATGTTTAGCACTTTTGGACCTTAACGTCCTTCAAATAGAGTTGACATGTGCCAAACATTAATTTTCCTCGACCGTACAAGCGCGGCGTACTGCCGAAGAAAGTCAAAAAGAATGTACTACGGAGTACCGCACTCGGACGTGTGTACGCGGCTTGAGAAAGCAAAGGCCTTCACAGAAATTAAACCCTGACCAATTTTATATTAGCCCTACGTAGAACCTTGCCGTAACAAGCCGACGTATTTACGTCACTATATGATCGAATTCATATGTCATTATGACAAAGTTCTACGTAGGGCTAATATAAAATTGGTCAGGGTTTACCGTTTTGTCACTCCAACTAACAGAGGCACAGCTACAGCTATATTTCGAAATCTGGTTGAATTCCCGTCTTATTCTAAACGTAGCAGCGTCTCTCTCGGGGTTTGTGATATGTTTGGAAATGAGTGTTGCTATCTGAACATACCTTAAAATTTGTTTAATGTTTCAAGCCGAAAGGACCAATTTATGTAAAAAATAACAGTTTTGTTCTAACTTCATATTTTTTATGTAATAAATTGCATAATATATTGTAAAATGCCTGTTCTGTTTATGTTAAAGGCATTATATTACTAATTTAATAAATATGTATTTAATATAATGTTAAGTTATATATCCAAATGTAAATATTTTATGCGAATAAATTAACTTTTAACTAGCTTAAAATAAATCTTAATAAAATATTACTATTGTTTCACTGTGACCCTTTACCACTTCAGACCCAGCCAGTACAATAGGGGTGTGACATACGATTTTTTTGCCATTCGAACCAGTTTTTGGAGAAGAAAAAAGTTTGTATGGGAGCAACTACAATTAAAGAATATAAATACTTACCCTAAAATTTGAGTTCTAAGATTACTCCCTGGTGGCAGCTGAAACGCTTCATACTAAATGGAAAATCAAGTCAATTGTCGTTTCGGTCGCGAAATACTGCATATTGAAGTCCATAAAATTGTCGTACAATTTTGTTTCTATAATAGTGTAATGATTCGATTGGTAGTCTGCTATATAAAAAATGCATATTTTGTCTAAAATTTGGATTTTAATTACATTTTTCTATTTGTTTTGTAAGCAGTAACGCTGCTAAAGAAAATTATAAATTTTTACTTGAAAGGAAAAATTGAAAAATTTAATGCTGTAATAACTGAGCTATCGAACCAGATTGTTCCGATAGCTCAGTTGGTATTAGCGACGGGCCATGAATGCCTGTGGTCGCTGGTTCGAATCCGGCTCGGGGCATTAAATTTTTCAATTTTTCCTTTCATTTAAAAATTTATATTTTTCTATTGTGCAGGCTGATTGAATAAATATCCCCACGCGCATCGTAAGCATTGCGTGGTCCACGCGCGGGGTACATTACGACTCGAGGAGTTATTGGGTCACTGCCACAGTCACCTTCATGAAATAACTTGTGGATGTGTTACTGCCTAAGGCCTACATATACTCCTTCACTTTTTTTATCAATAGCTGCTTGTGTAACGTAAACATTCTGTATTGCAATTTGCATGTATCACAAAAGTTTAATGAATTACTAACAGCGCGCGCGGATTTGCCCGCATGTTGAAAGAAAGAAAAAAAAAACATTAATTCAAAACATAGCATAAAATATAGCCCATAACCATCCAGAAAGTTCATTCTGCACATAGGTGAAAGAATTTTTGAAATCGGATAAGCCGTTCAGACGTATGCACAAAACTTAAAAAATTACAATCTCACAGTCACTTCCTCTTTATAACACAACATCTTTATAACATACTAGCTTCTGCCCGCGACTCTGTCCGCGTGGAACTCGTTTATATCGCAGCTCCATCCAAACTTTCACCCACCCATTTCACCCCCTTAGGGCATTATTTCGGGGATAAAAAGTATCCTATGTCACTCTCCATCCCTTCAACTATCTCCACTTAAAAAATCACGTCAATTCGTCGCTCCGTTTTGCCGTGAAAGATGGACAAACAAACAAACACACACATACACTTTCCCATTTATAATATTAGTATGGATAACTGTGTACCTTCTTATATTACTTTTTACCACAACAAAGAGTGGCTTGCTTCCGACACAGGCATTATCATGCTAAATGGGAGGCACCTTCCCTTGTGTAATGTAATTTAAGTGTTTTTACCAAATAGAGAAGTTTGTATTGTATTGTATTGAGTTGGAGATGATCTGTGTAGTAGACACTACTAATTTTATCATCATGGACCGCAAGGGATAAAACGAATGGGAAGCCCAAAAACAAGATGGTCTTATGAAATCTACTACCAGTGCCAACAACACGGAGGAGGCAATCATCATCCTCCTAGCGCTATTCCCAGATGTGCCCCTAAAGGTGCCCAGGGTCCAGCTTAACACCTAATCCCAAAAATTTGGCATAGGGACTATAGGTTTACGAAAGCGACTGCCACCTGACCTTCCAACCAAGAGGGGGAACTAGACCTTATTTGGATTAGACCCGTTTCTCCACGATATTTTCCTTCACCGAAAAGCTTATGGTAAATATTCCGTACATATGTTCCACAAAACATAGGTATAATTCGGGCCCACGACTGCCACTTGACAGCCGCATGTCTGAACCACTAGGCTACCGTAGAAGAAGGCTATATCCGTCTATAAATTAAAGACGCTAAGAAACTTCATTAAATATATAATATAAAATTTACAAATTATGCTTACTTGTACATCTTAATAAAAAACTGGAATGGCTTCAAAAACTGAGTCCTCTGCTTGCCAAGTCTTTCTTCGCCTCCGCTATTTCTTCTTGCAGCTCCTTCGCCGCTTCTTCGCAGTTGTTAAACGTGAACACTCGATATAGAATAACTGTGACTGCGTACAGGCCGAATAGAATAACCAATATTATAGGCGATATTAGAATTAGATTCATGTTTTTTTCTATCGCTGGATGCTTTACGTAGCCGCCGACGAGCGAATACCAGACCGCTAGCACTGCTGATATCACTGAAATCCATTCTAGCAGCTTCGTCATTGTTCTGAAAAGTTAAAAAATCATTTTATTAAGTTTCCTACCTATATGACCCATTATAGTTATTATTAATTAATGTATCTCTAGAGAACCGTCCATAGTGTTGAGAATTATTGAATAGGCTATGCAATTACTTACTTGAATATCTTTATTTGCTTTATTTAACTGGAAAATCGGTACAAAACATAACCTTAATTAACAATACTAGCTGTCAAATGTAGCAGACGTTTCAGTTCTACTGAGCTATTTGTAAAGACGTTCCAAAATGTCGTTTCAGTACCATTTTCCAGAGTTTATAAGTGTGGCTCAAACACCAAAGTGATAAAAATTATTTGAGCTACTAGATTAATCGCGCTGCTATGCTAACCTAAACATTCGTCTAAGCAATTTTAATTCAAGCATAGCAGCAGCAGCAAATAGCTTCTTTTTAGCCTATCTGTATTCGTTCCAGTGTCAGAACATGCTGTCATTGCTGTCAATGTGCTGTCAATGGGGTTGGCCGGGCGAAGGTATTTGCAGATGGCGCCAGCATAGGTTTTACCCACGTTTTACCTGTCAGTCCTACCAGAACTGTCAAATTATTGTTTTTTTTTTTCGGAATTTCATTGTTTAGAATCAAGCCGTTTAAGCCAAATCCCATAGAAAAAGGCTAGTGATTAGGTAAAACCTATGATGGCGCCATCTAGTCAAACTTTGACAGTTGCCAACCCCATTGCTGACATTTGCATCTGATTCTGAATATGTCTTAGCCTGTCCGAATGGACGAATTTAAAAAAAAAAAAAAAAAAATGATTCTGAATATTCTGATTTCTGAAGTAGAAAGAAGTTGCAATATTGCGATCAAATTCCTAGTAATTTTTTTTAAATTAGACTTACCACGATATTTTCACCATGAACGAAATAGATGATAAGTTCTACTACGTGTATAGTTCATCGTTAGACCACAAATTGGAGATAAAAATGTGTGTAAATCCAATTTTCTCCTAATGTTTACAACATTCCTTTGTTGTCAAATTACGAAAGTTATACTTACCCGTTTCTGTTTTAGAGGAACTTTGGAGGGTAAACGTGCGAAGCCAGAGTACGATAAGCTGCTTTCGGACCCGATGTTGAAGTTTTCTGGCTTGTACCAGGAGGGTTGTTCTGATTTGTACGTGACTTGCCAAGTGCTGAGTGACGGAGTACCTTTGGCTCTGCCCGTTACTACGTCGTACAAGGCCTTCACTAATCGATGGAAGTAAGTTAATAATTCACTCTAACCCTACATATATCTGTTCTGTGTGTATTTGTTGCATATTTCTACTACTTATAGCAGACACTTCTTTTCAACTCCTTTTATTAGAAAGAGACTTTTGCTTGTATTACAAATTACCAGCTTTTGAGAAACAGGCCCCAACTCTTTTGTCTTTCTATCTATCCTAATAATGTTTTCTTTTTAATCAAAATTTAGTTTTAATGAACAGCACCTGTTATAGGCAGAGATCCGTTGAAGACGAATATACCCTCAACTGTTATTTGATAATTACATGTTAGATAATATTTAGATTGATACGTCGCACATGGGTTGCCTAGCAAAATCCTGGACCAAAGCTGTTATAAAAATAAAATAAAATAAAAAGAGACTTTATTCGCCAAACTTAATAACATACTAATTATTAATAACTATTTTCTGGTTTGGGGTGTCCCCTTGGACATAGGCCTCCTCTAATGAGCGCCAGAGATCTCGACCTCTTGCACTGCAACACCATCCTTTTGGCAGGTCATCTTCCCATCTTTTTAATGGTCTTCCTTGATTTCTTTTGCTGCCTCTCGGGTACCAAAATGTTTCATCTTGTGACCATTTATTTTTGTTGGATCTTATTAGATGTCCAATTATTAGCTGTTAGTTAAATAAAATAAATACTAAGTAACTTTTTTGGGTCGACTACTCTCATGTGTTATTCATAAAAATCGAGCATTCAATTCAATAGAAATGATAGAATATAAGTGGCTCATGAGTCATGAGATTACCCATTCCATACAAAACTACAAACTTACTAACTTACTCTCCCAAACTTTTCTTTATAATCCATACTAATATTATTAATGCGAAAGTGTGTCTGTTGATCTGTCTGTCTGTCTGTGTGTTACCTCTTCATGCTTAACCCACTAAACCAATTGAGATGAAATTTGGTACTGTGATAACTTTTAGGATAGTTTTTATCACAGAAATCATTCCCAAAATGGGTGAAAATTTGTATGGAGCTGTGATGTAAACATTTTCCTCACGGACAAAGTTGCAGGCAGAAGCTAGTAATAGTATAAACATGTCATTCATTTTCAGTTGGAACGAGTGGGTGACCCTGCCCGTGTACTACAGTGACCTGCCCCGGAACGCTATCCTTGCCATGACTATATATGACTGTGCTGGGCCTGGAAAACTAATGGTTGTTGGAGGGACCACCATATCCTTCTTCGGGAAACATGGCATGTTGAGGCAGGTTAGTGTTCTCCTAATTAGTTTTGTTTTGTTATCTTTGATATTGCCTTATGCTATAGGTCGACCACATGACTGAGTCCTCGCGTGCGTGGCGCGCGAGTGCAGGGGTCTGACGATAACAGAGCGCGTGGGAATGGCGCCTGAAAACTGTCGACGTATATCTTAGATTACTAACTATTGTTAACATCAGATTTGTATGCTCCATCTAGTGGGTGGTCTGCCTCGAGACCTCTGGCCCTACTTTTCCCGTCATAATAATCCTCTCCAGGCTATCCTAAGAACGTCGTCAGACTCGTGAGAGCGACAAGATAGAACCAAAGAAATCTACGTCTATGCGCCAATTGTTAATCTGAATTCTAGGATTCCTCCGTCTAAGACTGCTCCTGACCAGATAAATCTAGGACAATCTGCTTAGTGTGATAGTATAATAATCGTGGTATGGGACATAATTAATGTTATGTCAAAAAATTAAGGTTTAATTTATGACGCATTCTTTTTACAGTATAGCAAAATTGTGCCATACCTACGTCATATACATTCAAAACAAGTATTACGCGTGTCAGTCACCTGCAGATAAACGCGACCCCCCAGCCATATATAGAAGTTTCTATGCAGGACCATCGGTAGTCGACTAACTTTAATATGGAGGTGTCAATGTATCAAATTGGACTATCTAGTCCAGGGGTCGGCAATCTTTTAGCAATCAAGGGCCATATAGTCGCTAACTAAATTAACGCGGGCTGCACTTCTTCATATTTTGCGACTTCAACAGGCAATTTCAAAATTCTGAATATAACACCCTTTACATACAAGACTGCTTGGGCGGCTCGCGGGCTGCAAGTAAGGGACTGGCGGGCCGCCGGTTGCCGACCCCTGATCTAGTCGATACAAACGCGCTATAGTTATGACATTTTTAAAGTAAGTATCGCGAATTCATGACCACGGTACTTATTTAATTCACTGATGTGACCGTTCAATATTTAAATATGGATAAAATGTGATTCTTCTGGTGTCGCAAGCGTCCTTAGGCGACACTCTCTGCTTACTATCAGGCATGCCGTTTGCTTGTTTGCCACCATGGTAGGTTTTTTTTTTAACTGACGGCGTCACGGACACAGCGAGAAGGACTGTATTGATATAATATTCTGAATAGACTTGCCTAGCGACTAGATAACTCCACACCAGATAACTACAAGACATCCTGTCATAATAATTCAATCTACTTATAGTTATAGAATTTAGAAGCCCTTGATTCGATTTTGTCGTTCCATTTTTACCCTTGTTAAATTGACACAGGTCCTTTATTTGCACGTATCTTTTGACTAAATTGCAGAGTAATATGTCGCTCGCCAATCTTTTAACATACCATGAAATTAATAGGTACATTTCTATATTACGTACAACTGTTCTGTGTACGAGTATTATGTGTGAGTATCACTTTGTGGCATTATCAATAATATCTAGGTAAGTTAATAATCTTTTCTACTTCATACTCTATGACATCATATCGCAATGTATTACTAACTAGCTGCCCGCGCGGCTTTGCCCGCGTATTCCAAAGAAAGCAAACCCTTGGGATAAAAACAGTTCATTATATACACAGTAAGTATATGTAGATTACTATACATGACTATATTTAGAATAATTTGGAAAAAAAATGGATTTCCCAAAGTATGACGTCACAAAAGTTTATTCAGGAAAAAGGGGAATTTCGCGCAGACGGAAAGCCAATTTATGAAAGTTAGTTACATTAGTTTCTTAAAAAATCACGCCGTTATCCTGCGAATAAACATGTCAAATAACGTTTTGTATGGAAATTGATCCACCTTAAACATCACTAACTCTGAAAATAGTCGCTTAAGCAAGATAAACACCTTATACCTTGAAAACCTCAGCTGCTAGTGTATATTTCATCGACCTAGGTCAGGGATAACTAGACTGTAACCACAATATACACTCGTAGCTACGCACGTGTACTTGAACTAATTACAATGATTAGAACAAGTCCTTTTAGAGACCCTTCATACAATAACTACAACTTAGAAAAGTTAAAAACCCCGACATTTTCATTTCAAAGTCCCATATCTCAAAATGGCTGTACACATTTTGATGAAACATGGCTAAGAACACTCGGGATAAAATTATCTATGACACAAAAAAACTGCATTCAAATCGGTCCATGCGTTTGGGAGCTACGATACCACAGAGTGATACAGAGATACACAGATACACAGACAGACACGTTAAACTTATAAACCCCTCTTTTTTCGTCGGGGGTTAAAAATTGTACACACTACAATGTCATTCTTTACAGGCTATCTATCGCTTTCCCGCTCGCTCTTTCCTCTAACGAATCGAAACCCTAACATTGGCGAGATACATTAACCCTTAATTCGGCGACGCCGAATAGTCCGAAAGATATTCGTGAAGAAAATATTATAAAATGACGGTCAGTTTATTCTCACGGGGAGACAAATAAAAACTTAATTACTAAAAAGCAAATTAATAATCATGTCCACGTACGTATTCTAGAACGAGTAGTTTTTATAAACGGCTAGAGATAGCCGAGTGCACGACCGGGCTATGGTTCAATAAGTCGTTGTGATTCAATGCTCGATAAATCACTGTAAGTAAACAGTTGAACTACCTATCCCCCAGTTCATTTCACAAGTCTTTCGACGGTACACGTCTTACTTTCAACAAAAAAAAACTTTCCAGTCTTCCAAAGACTTGGAAATATTTATGAAATCGAGGAATTCTTAAAACACTATAAACGCCGCTGAACTTCCTGCGGTGCATTTCTAAGACCCAATTACAAATTTAAAAAACTTGATATACCCTATGTGCATTTCAAAAATCGAAGCAGTGCCGCGAGTGCGTTCGCGCTCGTATAGTGACATGCTAGTGCCCTGGCATCGTAAAAATTGGCCAAAGTGTTTCAAAGTGACCTAACACTTAACATCCTGGTTTGAACTGTGTCTGACGCGTCTAAAGTGGGTTTAGGAGCAGTGTGTGCTAGGTCGATTCTTCAAGTGATTGATAAACGCACTATTAGTGAAACGTTGGTCAGAAGCATTTGGGACTCAAAACTCATAGGCACGAAGTTTAATTTCGCCTCCTGGTAGAATAATCGTATAACGACAGTTAAAAACATTCATATTCTTTAACGCGCCATAAAGCCGAAAGGCATCCTTGAATTTTGAAACAAACCAAGCTGCCGTACTGCAAACGCCTTATCCGCCATGGGTCATTCCTTCAGCGTTCTCCGCAAGAAGTACTACCTGTCTCTAAGGATAAGTTTGAAGAAGTTCTCTTTCTCGTTTAAAAAGGGAATGTTCGACCTGCGAGTGTGGCCCGGGGTGGAGGGGAGCGAGCAGACACCAGGAAAGGCGCCGGATCGCGGCAAGGACCAGATGCAGAGGTTAGCCAAGTTGGCCAAGAAGCACCGGAATGGACACATGCCTAAGGTTAGTGCACGCACATTTTCAAGCTTTCAAGAAAGAGGACGTGCATGCAGTGGGTTTGAATCTTAGCGAAAACTACATTCATAATAAACAGTATATTGGTACAAGTTGGACACCCAATCCTAAGCCAGTTTGTACCCTGCTGTCTCGTAATTACAGTTCACTTTCAGGTTGACTGGCTGGACCGTCTCACGTTCCGCGAGATAGAGATGATAAACGAAAAGGAAAAGCGAGGCTCCGACTACATGTACCTCATGATTGAGTTCCCCGCCGTGCACATTGATGGCATCAACGTTAGTAGCCTTTTCAATGTGTATCTGTCTGCCTGTGTCTCGAAAAAAACGTTGACTCCACCCACTAACCAAAAAAACCATAAAAAACGCACGTATTTCAGTTTAGCTACGCATACCACCGCTACCTTGCAGAACTTAGATGGATAAGGTCATATTAACTAAGAACTAAGGTTAAGGTCCGCAAATTATAATTTGGAGTTAATGGTATTGTAGTCTTTAAAACAGGAAGTATTATGACTTTGTATGAATCACCTCAAACGAATGGTTTATCATCAAATTGTCGACACTCACTTCGTCGAATTTCACTTCAAAGTCAACGTTTCATGTATTTTCATTTCGTCGACAATTCAGTTCGTGGAATGGACATTACAAGTAATTTTAAATCGTGTATTTTTACTTGTCGGATGATTCATTAAATAGATGAATTATGTCATAGAATACGTTTTGTGATATATTATTTCAAGTATTTTTAATTAACATACAAATTATTACAATTAAACTAGTTGGCATACACAGTTATCTATGGCAATTATTTTAACTTAACCTAAACCTTACCAAACCGCCAGCGTGTCGACGTCACCCCGCGAAGCCTATTTCCGCTCTGAGGCACACAAGTGAACCCTAACCTAACCTACTTATAATACAATTGTTACGGTTGTTTGTTTTTTTACTGCGGGAGGCTTTGCACCCCGAGCCCCCTTTTTTTAGCTGCACTTGTCTAGTTAAACACCTGTAATCGGTTGTTGTTTCTTTTGTAATGTTGTAATCAAATTTCGAACAAATGAAATTCGTTGTTTTGTTATTCTGCCATTTAAAATGTATACAAAATGAATCATTTGCCAAATAATATTCCCTGAACAGTTATTCCATGAAATGATAAAAATTAGAATGATCTGGTCATGAAATAAAATTACACCAAACAATAATTCGTGAACTAAATGTTACTTGAAACGTTTTCGACGAAATAAAATTCGATGAAAAGTTTGTCGACAAAAAACCTGCTAAAAACGAATAGGAAAATGAAGCAATCTATTGGTAGATTTTATCCCCGCTCACCGCGTAGCAACCTCGCACACAATGTTCGCTCAAAATGTTCAACGGTTCGTCTTGTTAAGGCATCCTCATACTTGCAGCACGCGGTCGTGTACTACGAACAAGATGGCGACGAGATGTACCAGTTTAAGGCGCAAGCGGAGATCGTCACGGTCCCCGACCATGAGATACAACAGGTAAAAACGTAGTTTCGAGTGGCAAGCAGCAGTAGATGATGTGAAAATGAAATGAAAACGAATTAATAATTTTCATTTCATTTTAGGGTTCCGTACCCAAAGGATAAAACGGGACCCTATTACTAAGACTTCGCTTTCTGTCCTTTCATTTGCATTTCATTTCATTTCATTTTTAGGGTTCCGTACCCAAAGACTAAAACAGGACCCTATTTCTAAGACTTCACTGTCTGTCCGTCCGTCCGTCAGTCTGTCACCAGGCTGTATCTCAAGAACCGCGATAGCTAGACAGTTGAAATTTTCACACATTATGTATTTCTGTTGCCGCTATAACAACAAATACTAAAATCAAAATAAAATAAATATTTAAGGAGCCCCATACAACAAACGTGATTTTTTTTGCCGTTTTTATAGATAATGGTACGGAACCCTTCATGCGCGAGTCCGATTCGCACTTGGCCGGTTTTTCATGTCCGTCACACAATGAAGGTATGCTTGGCGTGGGGGCCACTGCGGCTCCAACAAACTCTGGCTGCCACCAACCATTGTATCGACAATGCTCCACAGTGAGGCATTCTGGGAAGCTATGGTCTGCAAGTCCGTAATGGGGTATAGAGATTATGTGCTTTTACCCCAATTTGTCAGTACAACATGTACAGATGTAACAATGCGACCACATGTGCATGCAATTTCTCAGTACAACTCGTTTGACCGTTGGATCAGCAGCCCAACATGCCTCCAGACAATAGCAATAAGTCAGCTTCTGATAAATTGGGGCTGACAAATCATGACATGTATAGACGCCATAATGGCACAGAAGTAAGCTAAGGAGAGAGCGAGAGAATGACTCCGGAGTTGCTTAGGACACTGGGAAACTGCTAGAACGATATCTCATGATATCTGTAGTTGTTGCTTACCCGGTTACAGGTTAACCACACCCCTACCACGTCACTTGAATAGGTTAAAAGGGCATTGTTATCTGGCTTCCATATCAAGTACGCAAGCAATATGGAATGTGACGTTTTGAGTGACTTGATATTATTTGAGTTAACCGAATTGCTTCAAAAAGCAACTCTAACGTCAAGGTGAAAGATTTCAATTCCAATATCAGTTTTATAAAAACTGGGCCACATTAAATAATAGTATCAATTTTAAGTGTGTGTCGAAAGCTGATTTAATAATTAACAAATCAGTACAAAATATGCTTCGATAAGTAGTGGATCTTATCTTGATGCTTTAATGTTTATTAATCTTTTTGTAACTGTATGTACTAAATATGTCTGCAAATATTTCAATATCAATTTCCTTATGATTCTACTACATTGCATAATAGTAATTAGCGCGTAATGTAAGTATTTCTACAAATATGTAGTACCTTATTCATATTATTAAAAAGTTTGAACGCTGTAATATCGTAAGCTGAAAACTAACACTTTCGCGTACCGGATGCGGTAGACAACTTTAGTAAAAAAAAAAATGGCTCAAAATACTGGGAAAACAGGGTGCGACAAAGTTCATATAAAATTGCAACTTCGATTATTGCATTTCCGAAAATTTCTCTCATACAATTTTATCTCATAATGATTACTATTCATAATTATTTGTGCTAATAACTATCGTAACTCCGAATTGTCTATATTCATAATGTTGTTCAACATAAGTATCTCTGTTACTATTATCTATGTTT
Organism: Epinotia demarniana; assembly: GCA_945867215.1. NCBI lineage: Eukaryota > Metazoa > Arthropoda > Insecta > Lepidoptera > Tortricidae > Epinotia > Epinotia demarniana. The sequence goes on from OX244273.1 coordinate 22,205,536, forward strand.
ATATACTTTTATATCATAACGATTTTTAGCAATATAGTTTAATGGGTCGTTCTTCTTTTTAACCGACAATGAATCGTCTTTTTTCTGTTTTTTGCGTTTTCCAACTATTGATAATGATGGTTTTAATGTTTGATTTTAATAAACGTTGCATGTATTTTTTATTAGGACTAATTCATGATTCTTTCCGTGGCGATAATGTTTTTTCATTATGGTGGTTTTTCCATAGAATCGCGTAACAGAGTGGTAATCCAAAATGTGGTCCCCGCAGAAAACGACCACTCTGTCACAGTATTTTCTGTAAAACCATCATAAAGAAAAAAACATTATCGCCACGGAAAGAATCATGAATAGGTCCTAATAAAAAATACATGCAACGTTTATTAAGATCAAACATTAAAACCATCATTATCAATAGTTGAAAAACACAAAAAACAGAAAATAGACGATTCATTGTCGGTTAAAAAGAACAACGACCCTAATATCATATTTATGTCTATGCATACTAGTAAATTTTGTATTAATAAAGACTTGCTCTGTGATCAACTACTGCCAAGATAGTGGTGTATAAGTTCAAGTAGGCATTAGGGAACAGGGACTTAGTGGCAAAACCGACTCGGATCACGGATAGGTTAGAAGACGGAAGCGGGAGCTTTGCTCCCGCTTTCGTCTTCGAGGTTATTTTTTTTATAAAAGAGCGGAAAACAAAATTATAAAGTAACCACACAACAGTCAACAACAATAATATCAAATAGGACTAACAAAATTATGATATATGTCCATTATGAAGGAAATTGTTATGAACAACCAAATTATGAGTTCAAGTCTGTTCTTAGTAATGACATTATGAAGAAACATTTTATGAATACAGGTCGTTATGAGTTCCGATGATAGTAACAGAAATTTAGGAACATAAAAGGTAGGAAGAAAAACATTATGAAGAGTGATGATTATGATTACAAAGCAGTATTACTAGAAAAAATCGACACAACAAGTTTATATGAGCCAATATGGACCCGGGAAAACATTAGGTTTCAACTCAGTACTCTAAAGATTGTTCAATTCACGAAGATCAAAAATGGACTTTCTTTGACCGTAAAAAAATCGTGACGTCACTTGCACCTACATAGTTCCCCACAAAGTATGGAGCGTCACGGCATATGGGTCCGCTTAGCCTCAGAAACGTGGCCTTCCAGAATATATCCAAAATGTATCCAAGACTATCCAATATTTTTCTAACAGGAGAACCTAGTGGAAAACAAGCAGCATCGCCTCGCGCGTTCTCTCCGCACGGGCCAGGGCGGGCGCGACGCGAAACCAACTGCTGCCGAGCGCGACCAGCTCACCGCCATCGTGGCCGCGGCACCGGGCGCGCCGCGCGCTGTGGCCGACCAGGACCTGCTCTGGAAGTACAGGTGTGTATGTAGACCAGCTCACCGCCATCGTGGCCGCGGCACCGGGCGCGCCGCGCGCTGTGGCCGACCAGGACCTGCTCTGGAAGTACAGGTGTGTATGTAGACCAGCTCACCGCCATCGTGGCCGCGGCACCGGGCGCGCCGCGCGCTGTGGCCGACCAGGACCTGCTCTGGAAGTACAGGTGTGTATGTAGACCAGCTCACCGCCATCGTGGCCGCGGCACCGGGCGCGCCGCGCGCTGTGGCCGACCAGGACCTGCTCTGGAAGTACAGGTGTGTATGTAGACCAGCTCACCGCCATCGTGGCCGCGGCACCGGGCGCGCCGCGCGCTGTGGCCGACCAGGACCTGCTCTGGAAGTACAGGTGTGTATGTAGACCAGCTCACCGCCATCGTGGCCGCGGCACCGGGCGCGCCGCGCGCTGTGGCCGACCAGGACCTGCTCTGGAAGTACAGGTGTGTATGTAGACCAGCTCACCGCCATCGTGGCCGCGGCACCGGGCGCGCCGCGCGCTGTGGCCGACCAGGACCTGCTCTGGAAGTACAGGTGTGTATGTAGACCAGCTCACCGCCATCGTGGCCGCGGCACCGGGCGCGCCGCGCGCTGTGGCCGACCAGGACCTGCTCTGGAAGTACAGGTGTGTATGTAGACCAGCTCACCGCCATCGTGGCCGCGGCACCGGGCGCGCCGCGCGCTGTGGCCGACCAGGACCTGCTCTGGAAGTACAGGTGTGTATGTAGACCAGCTCAACGCCATCGTGGCCGCGGCACCGGGCGCGCCGCGCGCTGTGGCCGACCAGGACCTGCTCTGGAAGTACAGGTGTGTATGTAGACCAGCTCACCGCCATCGTGGCCGCGGCACCGGGCGCGCCGCGCGCTGTGGCCGACCAGGACCTGCTCTGGAAGTACAGGTGTGTATGTAGACCAGCTCACCGCCATCGTGGCCGCGGCACCGGGCGCGCCGCGCGCTGTGGCCGACCAGGACCTGCTCTGGAAGTACAGGTGTGTATGTAGACCAGCTCACCGCCATCGTGGCCGCGGCACCGGGCGCGCCGCGCGCTGTGGCCGACCAGGACCTGCTCTGGAAGTACAGGTGTGTATGTAGACCAGCTCACCGCCATCGTGGCCGCGGCACCGGGCGCGCCGCGCGCTGTGGCCGACCAGGACCTGCTCTGGAAGTACAGGTGTGTATGTAGACCAGCTCACCGCCATCGTGGCCGCGGCACCGGGCGCGCCGCGCGCTGTGGCCGACCAGGACCTGCTCTGGAAGTACAGGTGTGTATGTAGACCAGCTCACCGCCATCGTGGCCGCGGCACCGGGCGCGCCGCGCGCTGTGGCCGACCAGGACCTGCTCTGGAAGTACAGGTGTGTATGTAGACCAGCTCACCGCCATCGTGGCCGCGGCACCGGGCGCGCCGCGCGCTGTGGCCGACCAGGACCTGCTCTGGAAGTACAGGTGTGTATTTAGACCAGCTCACCGCCATCGTGGCCGCGGCACCGGGCGCGCCGCGCGCTGTGGCCGACCAGGACCTGCTCTGGAAGTACAGGTGTGTATGTAGACCAGCTCACCGCCATCGTGGCCGCGGCACCGGGCGCGCCGCGCGCTGTGGCCGACCAGGACCTGCTCTGGAAGTACAGGTGTGTATGTAGACCAGCTCACCGCCATCGTGGCCGCGGCACCGGGCGCGCCGCGCGCTGTGGCCGACCAGGACCTGCTCTGGAAGTACAGGTGTGTATGTAGACCAGCTCACCGCCATCGTGGCCGCGGCACCGGGCGCGCCGCGCGCTGTGGCCGACCAGGACCTGCTCTGGAAGTACAGGTGTGTATGTAGACCAGCTCACCGCCATCGTGGCCGCGGCACCGGGCGCGCCGCGCGCTGTGGCCGACCAGGACCTGCTCTGGAAGTACAGGTGTGTATGTAGACCAGCTCACCGCCATCGTGGCCGCGGCACCGGGCGCGCCGCGCGCTGTGGCCGACCAGGACCTGCTCTGGAAGTACAGGTGTGTATGTAGACCAGCTCACCGCCATCGTGGCCGCGGCACCGGGCGCGCCGCGCGCTGTGGCCGACCAGGACCTGCTCTGGAAGTACAGGTGTGTATGTAGACCAGCTCACCGCCATCGTGGCCGCGGCACCGGGCGCGCCGCGCGCTGTGGCCGACCAGGACCTGCTCTGGAAGTACAGGTGTGTATGTAGACCAGCTCACCGCCATCGTGGCCGCGGCACTGGGCGCGCCGCGCGCTGTGGCCGACCAGGACCTGCTCTGGAAGTACAGGTGTGTATGTAGACCAGCTCACCGCCATCGTGGCCGCGGCACCGGGCGCGCCGCGCGCTGTGGCCGACCAGGACCTGCTCTGGAAGTACAGGTGTGTATGTAGACCAGCTCACCGCCATCGTGGCCGCGGCACCGGGCGCGCCGCGCGCTGTGGCCGACCAGGACCTGCTCTGGAAGTACAGGTGTGTATGTAGACCAGCTCACCGCCATCGTGGCCGCGGCACCGGGCGCGCCGCGCGCTGTGGCCGACCAGGACCTGCTCTGGAAGTACAGGTGTGTATGTAGACCAGCTCACCGCCATCGTGGCCGCGGCACCGGGCGCGCCGCGCGCTGTGGCCGACCAGGACCTGCTCTGGAAGTACAGGTGTGTATGTAGACCAGCTCACCGCCATCGTGGCCGCGGCACCGGGCGCGCCGCGCGCTGTGGCCGACCAGGACCTGCTCTGGAAGTACAGGTGTGTATGTAGACCAGCTCACCGCCATCGTGGCCGCGGCACCGGGCGCGCCGCGCGCTGTGGCCGACCAGGACCTGCTCTGGAAGTACAGGTGTGTATGTAGACCAGCTCAACGCCATCGTGGCCGCGGCACCGGGCGCGCCGCGCGCTGTGGCCGACCAGGACCTGCTCTGGAAGTACAGGTGTGTATGTAGACCAGCTCAACGCCATCGTGGCCGCGGCACCGGGCGCGCCGCGCGCTGTGGCCGACCAGGACCTGCTCTGGAAGTACAGGTGTGTATGTAGACCAGCTCACCGCCATCGTGGCCGCGGCACCGGGCGCGCCGCGGGCTGTGGCCGACCAGGACCTGCTCTGGAAGTACAGGTGTGTATGTAGACCAGCTCACCGCCATCGTGGCCGCGGCACCGGGCGCGCCGCGGGCTGTGGCCGACCAGGACCTGCTCTGGAAGTACAGGTGTGTATGTAGACCAGCTCACCGCCATCGTGGCCGCGGCACCGGGCGCGCCGCGCGCTGTGGCCGACCAGGACCTGCTCTGGAAGTACAGGTGTGTACGCTCATATGCTGTAAAGTTAGATACAGAATTGCTTATCGAAGAAACTAGAATAAGCTAGTAAAACCTGCGGCTTCCAAGGCTATCAAGAGCATCTTACAGGGAAAAAAGGAGATAAGCATAACCGTCTAGTTCATCATATCAACCGAAAGACGTCCACTGCTGGACTTAGGCCTCCCCCAAACAGTGCCAAATGACCGGTCCCGCGCCACCCGCATCCAGCGGACTCCCGCAACCGTTACCAGGTCATCAGTCCACCTTGTGGCGGGCCTACCTACGCCTCGCCTTCCTTAATTTAGCGGAATAGCGACTCGTTGCTCAATGTTTTTTAATGAACAAAATGTTACCATTAGAAAATAAATCAACTAATAATGTTAATTGCTTGCGGCAGGTTCTACCTGTCCTCTCATCGGCGCGCGCTCACCAAGTTCCTGGAATGCGTCAACTGGAACCGGCCAGGTAAGTTACCTGCAATTATCAGGGGTATCATCATCATAGACCTGCCATAGACGGACTGCTTAGAGCAGTCGAGACCCGCCATAGACGGACTGCTTAGAGCAGTCGAGACCCGCCATAGACAGACTGCTTAGAGCAGTCGAGACCCGCCATAGACGGACTGCTTATAGCAGTCGAGACCCGCCATAGACGGACTGCTTAAAGCAGCCGAGACCCGCCATAGACGGACTGCTTAGAGCAGTCCAGACCCGCCACAGACGGAGTGCTTAGAGCAGTCGAGACCCGCCATAGACGGACTGCTTAGAGCAGTCGAGACCCGCCATAGACGAACTGCTTAGAGCAGTCGAGACCCGCCATAGACGAACTGCTTAGAGCAGTTGAGACCCGCCACAGACGGACTGCTTAGAGCAGTCGAGACCCGCCACAGACGGAGTGCTTAGAGCAGTCGAGACCCGCCATAGACGGACTGCTTAGAGCAGTCGAGACCCGCCATAGACGAACTGCTTAGAGCAGTCGAGACCCGCCACAGACGGACTGCTTAGAGCAGTCGAGACCCGCCACAGACGGAGTGCTTAGAGCAGTCGAGACCCGCCATAGACGGACTGCTTAGAGCAGTCGAGACCCGCCATAGGCGAACTGCTTAGAGCAGTCGCGACCCGCCATAGACGGACTGCTTAGAGCAGTCGAGACCCGCCATAGACGGACTGCTTAGAGCAGTCGAGACCCGCCATAGGCGAACTGCTTAGAGCAGTCGCGACCCGCCATAGACGGACTGCTTAGAGCAGTCGAGACCCGCCATAGACGGACTGCTTAGCGCAGTCGAGGCCTCATTTAATATGATGACTGCTCTCGCACCGTTGGTGCAGTCCGCCATCAGTCCATGTCTATGGCCCGCGTTAGGCCTCCCCCAAGCAGACTTTGATGCAATTTGGTCAACTCAAATAATCTCAACTACTTATAACAGATTACATTGATACAAATGTCAAGATGTTCAATAGTTTATGTCGTGTCCCATTGATAATGGTATTTAACTTTCCATCAAGAATAGATTTTTGGGTACCAGTTTTTATTGCTGACTGTATTTTTATTCTTACTCAACAACTACTGAGTGAGTGGAGTGTCATTTGTTTTTACTTGAATGAACTTCGAGAAGATGATCAAATTTGATGCAATTTTGTCTCTGAATATACATTGCTGCCAAAATCGTTTTTCATTGTGTTCAAATGGAAATACTTTGTGTCCTTATGGAGCCAATAAACAGGTTGATGTTTACTTTATTTCTACATAATGAGTTCGAAACGTAGAAATCTATAAGACATTTGTGTCATTGTGACCTGTTACCATTTCAGAGGTAATTAAGGTCAGACGGGGCAAGTTCGCCACCGGGGTAAGTGCGATTTCATCAAACGTATTGAAATCTACTGGTATTTTAGTATTATAGACATCTTATATGATCATCATTGTCGTCATATCAGCCAGAAGAGGTCCAGTGCTGGACATAGGTCCAGTGCTGGAAAGGAATGAAATTTTACCCCGTTGGCTCACTTGCCTTGACTGACCTTAACAACTGCAGTATTTTGCAGCAAAGAAATCACTAGGCGACAGTTTTTAATAAATTCTGTCTCGGTGCATATTTTCGTTCTTATAAAAATATAACTCTCGTAACCGTTTTTTTATGAGTATCGCACAAAATCTGTTAAATCTGCTTTTTAGGTACGCTAGTAGGTAGGCCAGTTTTTAGAAATAACGTTTATTTTTCGTCGTTGTTATCACTTTCTAATTTTAGATATGTAGCCTGGATTTTTATAAAAAAAAAAAAAAAAAGTGTTTATTGCCTCGAACTTACACAAGAAACAAAAACAATAATGATTTAATATAAACAAAGAAAACTTAGCTAAGTATCTAGGCAATGGGTATCAGTCTCAGCGTCTGCTGAACAAAGTCCAGCGCTGATTTTCAGGCTGATCCCTTTTATAAACTAAAGTAAAAACGTAACTAAACTAAAACTAAACTAGAACAGGTCGGCCACATTTGCAAGCTTTGCTCGCGCGAAAGCTGGCAACACAACAAATCATACAAAAATGTATCAATAAATAAAAATCAATTGGCAGGCTCAATAAGGCTTGTATTACGTGTACTAGACGAATATATATATACTCTAAAACATAGAAAACATCCATGACTCAGAAACAAATATTCGTGCTCATCAATCAAATAAATACCCTTACCGGGATTCGAACTCGGGACCGGGACCTTGGTCTTCCGGATAAAGTGTCCCCAACGCAGTTGTAATTATTTTCTTCGTAAGTGTTCATGCTTATGATATAATTATAATGAATGCCTGACCCTGATATGAGTGATAAATGCTCGGTTACATTCTTCCATAAGTACTTGTGTATCAACTTTTACTTACCTTTACCTTGACGCGATCATGTTCCGGAAACTCGTCCAAATTGGTTTTAGAGTTATAATTACTAGCTAAAGCTATACACGCGGCATTGTCCTCCGTCATGTCGTACGTTAGATAAAATACAAATTAATAAAAAAATTACGGTTTATTTCTATAAAACATTCTATTCAGAGCAATGACGCGTAGTTGAGTGTCAAAGAGGCAACCGGATGGCTCGCGGTATTTGAGCTCCCGAAAGGTCGTGGAACCGCCCTGTGCAACCCAAATTGAGCCAACTTGGACTGGGGCGGAAATAGAAAGAAAAAAAAAAAGTTTCTTTTTGTTGCTAGGCAGCCGTTTTAAACAGCGGTTGCTTGCAAGTACATATGCTGTTTATATAATGAAATGCTGGTCTACATCGAATTCCTGGCGACATTTTTTTTTAACCCCTCCAATTTACGCTCCAGTCCAAGTTGGCTCAGTTTGGGTTGCACAGGGCAGTTTCACTACGCTTTGGTTTGCCTCTCGGACACCGAAATTACGTGTCATTGCTTCAACTATTCGTAAACCACATTATTGCAGCGATGAGGGAATTGTTCTAATATTTTTGATAGCCTAGTCGAAAATGATTAGACAAATGGCAATGGCGTAGTAACGAATAGGTTATGTTATGACAAACAGAGGGTTATTAATTAACCCCATCATTGTAGAACTTAACAAACCTCGGTTAACTCTTTGTTTGTCTTTTCTCACAAACAGAAATGTCAGTGATATGACTTTTGTAAAAGACAAACAAAGAATGCAGTACGATTATGAAATACTGTGTTCTAATAAATTTTATCTACGCACATATCATTAGTGCTCTAAAATGTGTTCAGAAACCGTAGGAAATGACCAGCATTACTACAACCGATTTTACTATGAGAACTTTCTTGTCTGTGGTAGTAGGTAAAATCTGTACTGTAATGTCTTTACAGTACAGATTTTTGATAAATTTGTATCGTTATGAGTTTAAATTTGGAACAGCTATCAAAACTCAAGTGGGTCTCTATTCTAGTATTCATAGATATTAAAACAGTTATCGATACGAAACGTCAATTCAGTACGTTTTTTAATACAAACCGTACGACATTTGATCTCGAGTGATATGAGTATAGGGACTTCATTCGTTTGTCTATGATTTTTTAAAAAACCATTCTTTATGACGGATGATCGAATTGCCGCCATTATTGTTGTCATTTTATTGTTGGTTTTTTGCTGTTACTTACTACTGCTTATGGTATGTGTGTAAATAAAGTAGTGTATGCAACTGTACATAATTAGGCCTTAAAACACTCGTGTGATCTTATTATGAATCGTATTTTAAGGCCTCTCATTATGGATCAGTCGCATAAACTACTATTATTTACGCACATATCATTAGTGCTCTAAAATGCTTTCAGAAACCGTAGGAAATGACCAGCATTACTACAACCGATTTTACTATGAGAACTTTCTCGTTTGTGGTAGTAGGTAAAATCTGTACTGTAATGTTCTTACAGTACAGATTTTTGTATCGATATGAGTTTAAATTTGGAACAGCTGTCAAAACTCAAGCGGGTCTCTATTCTAGTATCCATAGATATTAAAACAATTATCGATACAAAACGTCCATTCAGTATCTTTTTTTTATATAAACCGCACGACATTTCATCTCGAGTGATATGAGGACTTCATTCGTTTGTCTATGATTTTTTTAAAACCATTCGTCATGACGAATTGCCGCCATTGCTGCTGTCATTTTTTTGTTGTTACTTGTACGATATGTGTGTAGATAAACTGTACATAATTAGGCCTTAAAACACTCGTGTGATTCTATTATGAAACTCGCTGACGCTCGTTTCATAAAACCACACTCGTGTTTTAAGGCCTCTCATTGTGGATCAGTCGCATAAACTACTATGAAAGTACATCAAAATGGTAACGCAGGAGGCAAGGTCAATATTTTGAATGTTCTTGTTTTACAATCGATTGGACTTTTTACGAGTCACGCATTTAAAGTGATAAATAAAATGCAATAAAAACTGCATACCCATAAAACACTTGGTATGTGGTGTTGTGTTCCTGGTGGTATTAAAAAAAACTGGTCAAGTGCGAGTCGGACTCCCGCACGAAGGGTTCCGTAACTTCCGTACCATTATCTATAAAAACGGCAAAGAAAATCATGTCTGTTGTATGGGAGCCCCACTCCGACTCGCACTTGGCCGGTTTTTTGGTAATTGTTGTTATAGCGGCAACAGAAATACATCACCTGTGAAAATTTCAACTGTCTATCACGGTTCGTGAGATACAGCCTTGTGACAGTGACAGACGGAGAGATAGACAGCGGAGTCTTAGTAATAGGGTCCCGTTTTTACCCTTTGGTTACGCAATGTACGGAACCCTAAAAACACTTAATTTCTCAGCAAATGCGACCGCTATATGTTACCTACTTAATTCTCGTGTGTCGGCATGGAAATAAGTTTCTGTCAAAATTTTAATGCTTAGTACAGCTTTTGTTGCCGACTGTACTTTTTGCACAATCATCTTCTCGTGGAAAGGGTTCCAATGAGGTCAAACACGGCTCATATTGTGTAGTTTAGGTGTTGCCTGTGTCCACCTTCTGTCTCCATCATCAGATCAGCTTTGCGTTACCATGATATTGCATTGGCACCGCACTTACACAAAGAATGCCAAATTTCAGCTCTGATATCCCATCAGAAAGTGGTTTGAAAAATGGTTTTTAAGATTGAAACGGACAACATACATACGAACAATATAATTGAAATTAGTTTCTGACAATTTTTTTTGTACGAGCGTTTATTGCTGACTGTACTTTTCTGTATACCATCATCAACTACTCATTGAGACGATTCTAACGAGCCCGAACTCAACGGGGTTACGTCGGTTAAGTACTGAATTCTCATGGCCACCTTCTGTCTCCATCATCAGACCAGAGTTCTCACGGATGTACATACACTAAAGAAAGAAAGAAAGAAAAATATATTTATTGCTATAAAAAAATGAATTAACACGACACGTTTTTTTACACTACTTAATCATTCCATAGAAACTTGACAAACTTTCAATACATTCAGATTTTAACGAACACTAACTATTACAGAAGGTTTGGTGCAACTCACACTGTAATTCCATATAGTTTTGTGTGTGTGTGTGTGTGTGTGTGTGTGTGTGTGTGTTTGGGCGATTGCCGCCTCGAAGCCCGCGTCGGCGCACGCGTCGTTCATACATAAAAGCGGCCTAAGCTTATCGAAAATGACAGAAACCGCCTTAGCAACAAAATTAACATAAATTCCAACATTACTGTCTTATATTGCACATAAATCGCCCCAACATTACAAAATCCGACATTACCTACTTAACCTCATGTTTCACAACTTATTATAAAACATAATCAACCTTAATTCTTGATGCGTTGAGTGCAATTTCCAATACAGGTCGATGGAAAGATAAGCGGTTTGGAAAGTTAGTGGGAACGATTATACAATATTTGGGCAACCGGTTTGCGCGCCAGTTGAGCCGTATACTTTTAAGAATCGAACGTGTAACGTTATTTTAAGCCTGAATTATTTTAAAAGTTTTTTTTTATAGTGCGTGAGTGGCATTTGTGCGTGTATATATTTTTAAATCTCGCTTCCTTAAAATTAGTCGCGGTTTTTAAGCTATAATCCATTCTCAGTGTTTTTTCAACTATTAATTATTGAAGTGAAAACTTCTTTAGCGGCACTGTGCACTTTTTAGGATGCTGAAAAATTGTAAAACTCGCGACAGGTGTAGGAGGTCACGTGACGTGTAGGAGCGTAGGATTTAGTGTTGTCAATTGCGGGAATACAAAAAGCGGGAGTGGCGCTTTAAAACGCGGATTTTTAAATGAAAATGATTTGCGCTTTTATTAAAAAAAATTTTAAGCAATTCGCAAGTTTTCACTTCTGCCGGCACTCCCGGGGTGCAACCCGGTCTTTTTTATTACAATTAATTATTATTGGACATGAAGCTAATAGTTAAATGCATTGAAACATGATTAGCTTTTTAGTGTTTCAAATAGCTAGTTTGGCGCTCGTGACAAACGTGTTTGCTCTTGACACGAGCTGTGTGTGAACATTAATTGACTATAGTGAAACTGCCTTTACATCCAATATTTGACAGGTGTCATCCCAAAATAATTTATTGCGTATTAATTTAATTTATGTGCGGCTGTTACAAAAATCGAATTATAGTGGCTCTGTGACCTGTACAACTCGCGTGACAGTCTTTCTTTATTTTTTTTGATCGAAAAAGTAGATCGACAAAAAACTATAATTATTGTACCTACTCGCAAAATTTCACGAGATTCGGTTAATAATTGCGACCCATGGACGAGAACAGCGTGAGAGCGGGACACCAGACAAACGATTTTCGGCCCAAGCTGAAGCGATATTCGTTCTCCTCGCTTGTTCTAAACTGCTTCTAATACGCATTTTAGCTATGTTCGATTTCAGTCGCTCGTACAGGTGTAGGTATGTGGTGGTGTGTGGTTCACAAGATTATACTAAATATAAACGTACACAGCTAGAACCTTACAGACTTTCCTCTTTATAATATCGGTAAATTAATTATCAATTCGTTGTTAAATGACAATCCGTAATCGGAGATACTATTTCCAATTTCTGTATTGACATTTTTTTTTCTTATTATTGACGTCCGTGATAAGGATTAAGGAATTTATATTATCTCGAAATAAATAAATCTAAAATCTATAAGCTAGTAAAATTACTTGTTAAGTTGTCATTATTTTCTAGGTCAGGTAGGGCAGTTCCGTAATAGCACGCGACCATTATAAGCGTCGAAGATAATAACTAAACCAAAGAACACCTTTCTTTGATACAGCCACAAAAGGCAATGTGGGTCAATTCCGTTTGACGAAACAAGTTCCGAGACTTTGACTTTTTTTTAACCGTGACCGTAAGTCAAGTGTTGCAAACGTTGCGTTACTCGAAACATTTTAGTTATTTTAAATTACCGTGACCGCAACTAATTTGTAAAATTAAACAAATTACTATAGGAAAAAAAATGCATTTAATACTAGCTGCCGGAAGGCCAGGCATCCGGGCAGAGTCACACGGTAATACATTTTCTCCTATCCTGAAACCACATTAAAAAGTTCGTTTAAAGTAACGCAGTAGACAGAAAAATTAACGATGTAAAAGTTGATTGGTCCCCTTACTAAATTTATTTTTTAATTACTCTTATTTTCAAGGTAGTGCATTATCGTAGTTCTACTATGCAGTAAAACAGTACTGTGATGTGTGTATTGTTGAACAGTGAGTGAAGTGCTTGGAATGCCTCAAAAGGAGTTCAACGATGGTACGTACACTGGCTCAATTTTCTGGTACTATACGAACGCATAAGCTACGGTAGCGTTGTGGTTCAACATGCGGCTGCCAAGCGGCGGTCGTGGGTTCGAATCCCGGCTCGTACCTATGGGTTTTTCGGAACTTATGTACGGAATATTTACTGTTAGCTTTTCGGTAAAGGAAAACGTCGTGAGGAAGCCGGTCTAATCCCAATAAGGTCTAGTGGTCCCTCTGGGTTGGAAGGTCAGATGGCAGTCGCTTTCGTAAATCTGCCAAAACTTGGGATTAGGCGTCAAAGCGGACCCCCAGCACCACCGGTAATAACGCTAGGAGGATGATGAGTCGAACTCATAAGTAGCTGAACACCTTGGCACCTTGTCTGTTTAACCCTTTGACACTTCGTATGGCAGTTCAAACATGACGTTATAAGTGGTGTTCGTGTCAAAGGTGTTCGGCGGCGCTACCACGAAAATCGACACTCGAAATTCGTATACATGCGTAACCTACACTAAGCTATAATGTATAGATTTTTTTTGTATAAAAAATATATAAACTACTTACGTTCTTATCACAATGAGAATAACTTTACCAGTGAGGAATAGAACAACCCAGCTTTCAGTAGGTGTCGTAATTATCGACTATGGAAGTAGGTTTGAAGTGTGTTGTGGACAAGCTAGCGACCTATTACTGCAATATGACATTTGCTTTTTATGTAAACATATAAAAAAAACAATGTACTCTGCATATGCATATTGACTGCAGATGCCAGGAAGTCAGTGATTGTTTGATGTTATGAACATAAAATAAAATCCTTTCTAAGATCAGAGGCTTGATAGTGCTTGTTGAGAATGAGACGGTATAATTAATCTCTGCGTGGGCACGCTTATAGGCGTCGTCGTATAAATTATCTTCGTTATAATGTAAACTTATGTCATGATATAAAGAAATCTAAATCTATATTCAAGAAATACCCGTATTGAGAGATTTTTTTGCTTGTTTTTGACTACTAATTTTTCACTATATTTTCGGAGTATTTACAAATGTTTATAATATATTTTTCTCGATACCTTATAGCGTTTGTTACTTTGTATTATTTACTGCACCGTGTGTGCGCTCTAAGCAATATTATAACCGTATTTATATGACATATCATACCTATATATATGTTACGGTTGTATGGATATAGTTAACCTATGGGATAGTGATGCTGCCTACGAAGCTGAAGGTTCTGGGTTTGAATCCCGGTAAGGGAAAATTTACCTCACACGGTTTTAGAACTTTATTGAGGTGTGAAATGGAGACTAATTGCTGTCGAAATTAACATAACACAATAACGCAATCACGAAATAGATATCATTACAATATGTACCGTTATCTTCCAAATTAATTACATAATTTCTAGACCATAGTACTATAGTTTAATGAACTATATCGAGTATCACTTACAAATATAACGGTTTTAATGCAATGTGTTTCTTGCAAAGTAAATGTAATATACGAATTACTATCATATTACAATTGTCTAAATTGCAATGTCCTTACGCTACTAACATTAATAGCGACACCGTCCGTCTTTTAAAGTTTCATAATCATAATCGTCATATCAGCCGGAAGACGTCTACTGCTGGACATAGGCCTACCCCAAAGAGTGCCACAATGAGTTTCATAATGCCAGAATATAAAAGTACAGAGGGCTAAAGAACATTTAACCATAATTTGCCATTAATAGTCTATTCTATTATGCATATGTATACTTGCATAATTGTTGAAAATATTTATATACCGCTTATCAACATTTCTGTAAGTATAAAAAAAATACCCGAGAAACATAAGAAGTACAATGTCACGAATACTTTTTTCAACGTATACTTAAGTAATGCAAATATCGTAAACGAATAATACCAAAGATGCGTGTTTACATGTATTTAAATAATCTACATGGCTCATGAATCTTAACCTTGCCTTAGTTTGAAATAGCCTGTGTTTTGGCCTTACAGATAATACCGGTGATGATACTGATCATAGACGAGCACCTATCTGAAATTACGTATTTTTTAGAAACGATAAATTAGAGACGAAGGAAAGAAAGAAAAACCTTTTATTCCTTAAAGCACACATAACAGGATTTAAAAATAAAATGAGTAAATGACTAGTGGTTCTAATTGTAACCCTCTGCCTCTTTTCTTCCCTTGAGAGTTGTAAGCGTCAGCATGCTATCACTGCAATATAGACTAACGGCATGCTATAACAACAATTTAACTATGGAGACACAGTATATGGACCAAGGCTCCTAGCAGAAACAAAAAAAAGCCGTACGCATGCGCTCGCTTCTGCTACGAGATTCCTAAACGAGCCCATATTACCCCATTTTTAAATCAGAACACAATTCTAAACATGGAGAATAGGAGGCAACTGCACCTAGCCTGCGCAGTTCGAAAAATAATAGAGTTCCAGAAGCCTCGCTACTTGTTTGAGAAATTCAAATGGGTGACTGACTCGCGGGTAAAGACGATGCACTAAACTTGCGATACCAACAAGACCGCACTTTTTAGGGGGAGTATTAAATTTGCGGCCACAAAAATCTGGAATGACGTCCCTCCTCCGCTGCGTGAGCCAATGTCACTGTTCAAATTCAAGCGATTAGTTCGATGTAACTTATTAGATAGGCAAAGCAAGTAGGTGTCTCATCTCCCCTTGTTGTTCTCCACTTGAGAATTCATTTTCAACACATTTTTCAGTTTTTTTATTTTTTGTTCTCCACTTGAGAATTCATTCTCAAACACACACACAACAACGCTCGCACGATCGTACACACACACATACACTTACACACGCACTCACATACAACAACGCTCGCAATCACACACACACGCTTTTATTTAACTTTGTTTTTTTTTTGTACGCATCTGAAAGCACGGCGTCCAACTCCGGCGCTTAGGTTTCTGCTACCGACCGAGCCCTAATAAGGCCCAGGCTGAAAACCAACGCTGGACTCTTGTTGTTCAGCACATGCTGAGCCTAGGACCTATTGCCCCAAAATAATTGACCTGTACTTTTTATTTTAGCATTACATATTATAATTCTGTATTTTTCACTGTTTGCATGTCTGTACTTTGTTTCTGGCAATAAATTATTAATCTATTCTATTCTATCACAGTTTCTCTATGTTTAAACATAGAATTACAAAGGAAACCTAACTAACGTAAAGAAAAATAGAGAGAGAGAGAGAGATCTATTCCTGATCCAATCCAACTGTACTTTTTCATCAAGTACTGATACTTCTAACGAGCTTTACGCTAATACGGCTGAAGTCTACAGACTTCAGCCGTATTAGCGTAAAGCTCGTTCGAGAGAAGTTTACATTACAATGTAGAAACAGATAAATACCAAACTACTACTTATAAAACGAAATGGAGTACTGAATAGATTTTTTGTATAAAAAAGTAGCCGCCACTCATCTACTGTATAGTTGCGACAATTTTTATAATACTATCATTATTCATCGAAATAAATGAGTCTACCAACTTTCAGACGGCGACATATATAGACAAAGAAGTGCATTTTGTCTAAAATGTCATATTTATTACATAAATGGTTTTAAACCAAGAATTTAAGGGTTTATAACGACTGTTTACCCCAGCAGTACCGGGATGCTACCGTTTGTAAAAGTGAATATAAAAGTAACGCAAGAGACAAAAAAATGACGATGTGAAAGTTGAGTGGCCGAAATATAAAGCAAAGCATAGAAATATATTATTTTTTAGTATAGGCAATATAGTTAGATACTTATAATGTAAGTTATTATATATCCTACGCAGATAGAAGTAGCTTAGCCACATTAGGCCTGCGTAATGGGTACTGAACGAAATCCAAGACTCAGGAACAGATTCATGCTGATCACACAAATATTTACCTTCGTTTATTTAATATTTGGCAGTAATTATATTTTTTCGAGTTC
Source organism: Epinotia demarniana (assembly GCA_945867215.1). Classification (NCBI taxonomy): domain Eukaryota; kingdom Metazoa; phylum Arthropoda; class Insecta; order Lepidoptera; family Tortricidae; genus Epinotia; species Epinotia demarniana. Next base: position 22,222,405 of record OX244273.1, read on the forward strand.
GAACGCCTTACCGTCAGCTTCGTAGGCAGAGTCACTACCGTAATAGGTAATGACTCAGTGACTCTGCCAACGAAGCTGCTACAGGCTAAGCCGGTCGTTAAATCTATATATATAAACGTAACAGTCCTGACTGACTGACTAACTCACTTAAATCAACGCCCAGCCCAAACCGTTGAACCTAGAAAGCTGTTTTTTTCACAATAGGTAGTTTATGTAACGTAAGTACCCACTAAAAGGGATTTTTGAAAACCCTCAAGGGGATAAAAAGGAGGTTGAAAGTTTGTATGGGGATGGAGTAAAATTTTAAGCAAGACTTAAAACTTTGTGTATGGACTCCTTATTACAATACAAGAGAAGTAATTTTAGGGTTTGTAAAACCCACCCTTAAGCGGGTTGAATAGGGGTGCAAAGTTTGTACGGGTGAAATTTGTTATAGAGATAGTTTGAGTCTCGAGGAAGGCCATAGAATAGTTTTTATCCCAGAAATCCGTCCCTAAGGGGGTGAAATGGGGGGTGAAAGTTTGTATGGAGCTACGATAAAAACGAGTTTCACGCGGAGGGAGTCGCGGGCAGAAGCTAGTAATGATAATGCATGTGTTTTGCAGGCGAGGTGCGCCAGGCGCTTTCCATGATGAAGCAATGGGCGCCCATGGACGTGGAGGACGCTTTGGAACTGCTCACGCCCAAATTCACTCACCCCGCTGTCAGGAGGTAAGTTATTCTACTACTATAAATGCGTAAAGTGCATTCTCATCCTTACTTGTCTTATTTGGTAAACAACATTCTAACCTCAAAATGTATCTTTTTAGACTATACCAGCTATTTTATCGTAAAAAAAGCGTTGCTAGCCAAAAAATCGTGAAGTGATGTCCGAAAAGTCGTCTTGGCATGATCTAATAATCACAAAATTGCTATTCTATCCTAAAAAGAGGCATTTTGAGGTTAGAATGTTGTTTACCAAATAAGATAAGTAAGGATGAATGCACTTTAAGTTTGGATGTTTGTTACTCAATGACGCCAAGACGGCTCAAGCGATTTGGATGAAATTTTGCACGAAGATAGTTCATAACCCGGACCAAAATATAGGATAGTTTTTATTCCGGGTCCACGCAGACGAAGTCGCAGGCGGAAGTTAGTACACTATAATCAAACTCTCGCTCCGTGCGGGGCATTTTTACGAGCTTGAATTTAACTTTCAATGTAATAACTATCTTTGGTCGCGTGGAATTTTGAAGCAGATATCTTCAACCGATTGAGCTGAGATTTTGGGTTTAATTATAGTTTGGATGACTACCATCGAGCTGTTCTGATGATGGTCACAGAAGGTGGCCATGGGAATTCATGACTTAACAGGCGGGCTGGTTAGGGTTCCCCCTGTTTTGGCATATTTTTTTAATAAGATTTCTATTTGGCATAATTTATGTAGGCATAATTGACTTTGCGTATAAACTGTTTTGGCAAAATCGAGATTCGCATAGTTCGATTACGCCGAATTTCAATAGTCCGAATATTATTTGCGCCTAATTTTGATGCTTCGAATCATGTTCACGCATAAAATATACTAGCATATTTTTTTTAACGCCATTTATTACAACCTATCCTAAACCTAACCTAACCGCCAGCGTGTCGACGTCACCCCGCTTCGCGGGGTGCCTACTTCCGCTCTAAGGGACACAAGCTAACCCTAACCTTACCTACTAATAATACCATTGTAACGATTATTTGTTTTTTTAACTAAAATAAAATTAAGCGTAAATATAATCGGCCATAACAATAGTATGGAAATTTGAATTCGGCCAAACACAGTTTCGGAATTTTAGAAATTATATTAAGTAAGGTTTCTAAGAGGGGTAAGGTAGGTTTAAGGGGTTGCGGGAGTCCGCTGGATGCGGGTGGCGCGGGATCGGTCACTTTGGCACTCTTTGGGGGAGGCCTATGTCCAGCAGTGCACGTCTTTCAGCTGATATGATGATGATGAAGGTTTCTCTACCACATTAACATTCGGCGAAAACCGAATATGCCAAGTGTGTTATGCGAAAAACGTTTCGGACAATCAAAGTTATGCTAAATAGAGGGAACCCGCTGGTTAGAATCGCCTCAACGAGTATTTGATGACGGTATAAAGAAAATTACAGTGCGCAATAAAAGCTTGTACCAAAAAAGTTTTTTTTGTCAGAATCTTATTCAACACTTGTTAGGCTAGCAGGTTACCACAGCCACCGTGTTTCGGACTACACGCTTTGCAGAAGCGGCCACAATAATAACACTAATGGCTCTGTGGGTATGTGATGTTGGGTTCCTGATGAGTAAGGTCGCCAGAGGTCCCGATGCGCTGTGTTACGAGTTACGCAGGGCGTTTGTCTCTAGCTCTTAGCACAACGAATCTTCACATCAGTAAATCGGGACCACGCTTAATTGTGTTTCTTCTGGAGCCACAAGTGTCCATAGGCTTTGGTGTCAGCTAAACATAAGGCAGGCCGTACACTTTTTTTATTTTATACAACGACGGTGGCAAACGAGCGTACGGCCCGCCTGATGGTAAGCGGACACCGATAGACGCATGCAACTCCAAAGGAGTAACATGGGCGTTGCCGACCCTGGATATGTTTGAGGATTCGCCGTGTTGACAGCTGAAGGAACAAATGCCCTCGCTCTCAACACAACGCATCCTCGGGAGCTCTGGCGATCTTGCTCACCTCCAGGAACACAAGACTACTACAGAATAAGTAGTGTTATTATAGCAGTAGTATTCTGAAAGGTGGAGGTACTTCCCCAGTTGGGCTGCTCCAAATTCGAGCGGGATGACATTTCGCTGTGCCCTACCTCACTTACATACTTGTTTGCCACCATCGCGACATATAAAGAACTCATAAGGCTTTTGGTAAGCCTGCCAATAAAAAGAAGCTATCACAGTAACAACTAACTTTCCTTGCAGATACGCCATTTCTCGACTAAAGCAAGCCCCTGACGAAGATCTGTTACTGTATTTACTGCAGCTCGTGCAAGCCCTGAAATACGAGGACTTCAATGAAATACACGAAGGTACGGTCGAGCATGAATCCTCCCACTGATTCCATAGGTGCCTTAGGGAGCGACCACAGCGGTCTTCAACGCCGTCTTCTTCATACATTTTGGCTGCGTTTACGGTTCATCAGCGTATTTTGAACTGCGATGTGGTCGCTCCCTTAGACAGGCAATCCGGGTTCGACAGGATATTTATCAATGATAATTATCACGATATTTATCATAATAATTATCGTGATAATAACAGATGGATAGTTATCGATTGATAATAACAAAAAATGCGGTCGTGAAAGGGAACTGTTTTCGAAGTATTCGAACGTGTATTTCCGCACTTGCGTCTTTCCGAACGCACGAAGTGTCAACGTGACGTTCCGCGCCGTGGAAATTCCCCTTACAAGAATAGTACATTATTGTCGAAGCGAGGGAAGTAGGCAATTACCCTTACGGCTGAGACAAATATAGTGCTTTTCTCAAAAATTTGGAGAAAACAAAAATGTACTTTCTGAAAATGATAAGGCATGCATTTCTTCTCGCCGCTTCAATAAATTGTCGTACGCCTTTTGATATTTGTCTTTTGGCTTTGCAACTTACACTTAACAAATAATCAATAACTGAGCTTGCAGCTTTTTTAAATCTGGAATCACTTACACGTCTATTTTCTATCTTTTCCGCAAAAACAATTAGCCACTGTATGTTAAAACAGAATATTTTTTGCATTGCCGCCTTTTAAATTTTTTTAATAATAGTTTGGAGGTGTATTTTTCTTTCGAAAACCCCATAAGTTATTTGAGGCAACTAAAAAGTCGCGATAAGTATCAGCTACTGATCTTCCGTTTTGGCTGTTTAGGACCTATGCCTTTTAATTACATGGCGGTTTCAACTTTTTTTAAAGTTTGTACCAAGACAAATAAGGGAATTTGTATGCAACATTGTAGTCGAGCAAAATCGAGCCGGCAAGGTTTTTTATTTTTTAAATGTTGACTAACCATAAACTATGCACTTCAAGTCCTGATTTTTTACCAATATAGTCAACATTGCCGATGATTTTTGAGAAAAAAAACATTTCTTACTCTACGGCGCCTAGTCCCGATGGTAAACAACCTCCGATAGCACAGTTTAAAACTTATATTTAAACTTGGTAAACATTACATTAAGTTTAAAGGACATGAATTATGAAGATCGAACCAATGTTAGCGGATCTATCATTGTCCTTATGCAAAGTTGAGCGAACTCGAGTAATTACGAACTTTCTAATTATCTTGATAATTTCGAACCCTGCTTGCAATTATCATCATAATATAAGAGATTGTCGGTGGAATAATTAAATAAATAAATATTAGGGGACAATCTTACACAAATCGACCTAGTCCCATAGTAAGCTCAGTAAGGATTGTGTTATGGGTACTAGATATAATAGATATAAATACTTAAATACATAGAAAATATCCATGACTCAGAAACAAACATTCATGCTCATCACACAAATTTTTGCCCTTACCGGGATTCGAACCCAGGACCTCTTGCTTCGTAGGCAGGGTCACTACCAACTAGGCTAAAGCGGTCGTCTATTGCCATCATGTTCGCTTATCTGCCTACAACTGGCACACATTAACCATCTCTTAGGCTTGATCCATAAAAGCACGTGTCGGTCTTCCATTCTATATTCCCTTTACGAGGGCTGTTCCGTTAAACAAAAACTATAAGGAATATAATAAAACTTTAATTACAATTTTTCAAAGTATTCCCCTGCTACATTTATGCACTTATGCATTCGACTGAACCAACTTTCAAAACAGGAAAAAAACTGTTCTTGCGGAAGGTCAAAAAAAAGTCGCCTGAATTCGTCTACTGCTTCATCCGCCGTCGAAAATCGTCGCCCACGTAATGATTTTTTTAACGTGGGGAACAGAAAAAAATCACACGGAGCCAGGTCAGGGCTGTACGCAGGGTGTGGTAGCAGTTGCACTCCTGATTTGCTAAAAAAATCCATGGTTCTGGCAGCCGTGTGAGCCGGAGCATTATCTTGATGAAAAATTATGCCCCGGGTTCCAGTACTTGGACGGCTGACGTTCAGCTCCTGGAAGGCCTGTGGCAAGCAAACTTCACCGTACCATTGGCTGGTAACTGTTTTATGATCTTCAAGTGGAATTACGGCTACCGGTCCACTACGTCGAAAAAAAACAGCAACCATTTTTTTGTTGACGCTTCGGCCGCGAACTACTTTAGTAGGTAAATCATCTTCTTCAAAGACTCATTGCGTGGATTGCTGTTTTGTAAATGGGTCGTAGCTATATATCCAAGATTCGTCGGATGTCACAATGTAGCTCACTTGTTGTGAATCGCCTTTATCGATTTTTTTTAGCATAAATTTGCACCAATCGACACGTCTATCTTTTTGCTCCTGTGTGAGAAAATGTGGTATCCATCGAGACGAAACCTTCCGAACTTAAGGTGGTCATGCAAAATGGTAGAAACTGCCTGGGATCCAATCTTCAGTTCATCCTGAATCTCTCGGTGGGTAATGTTTCGAGATTCCTTGATTAGCCACTCCACCTTGATAACATTTTCTGGAGTGACTGCCGTTGGCGGTCGCCCCGGTCTAGGCTCATCTTTGACGTCGCTCCGCCCACGCTTAAATTCACGGAACCAGTAACTGACAGTGGCAAGAGATGGGGATAATGCCCCAAAAACACTAGTTAAATTTTCACGAGAATCCTTGTAAGTTAGCCCTCGTTTATAATCATAATATATCATAGCACGAAATGCTTCCCGCGTTAGCTCCATTTTTGCGAGCAAAAAGTGGCAGACATGTTTTTTTTCTGATTTCATAAAAAAATAACGGAATGTCACTGGCCAGTGACATTTACACGAAAAAGTTTGTAATGAAATTTGCCTTTGAGCTACAGTAAAATTATATGAATACGATTAATAGTACGCTGTTGACTAACTATTTTCGGAACAGCCCTCGTATTTATGGATTTCATTTAATTACCATGACAGTCATACTGATACGATGTCTTTTCTCTCTTGCCAAGTCCAAACTATTTATGTCTCCTTCTTTCTGCCCAGCTAATAGCTTCCTTTCGGCCGCTTTTTCAGAAATTTCGTTATAGACGTCTCTGTTTATAACACTTGGAGCGTGATGTTTCGCGGTCTATTATCACTATTAAAATAAAATAAAGTCGATAAGTATTAAAGTCGATATTCTTTCTATCCTTCTTAATATTTACCGTTAGCTTTTCGGTGAAGGAAAACATCGTGAGGAAACCGGTCTAATCCCAATAAGGTCTAGTTTTCCCTCTGGGTTAGAAGGACAGATGGCAGTCGCTTTCGTAAAACTAGTGCCTATGTCAAATCTTGGGATTAGGTGTCAAAGCGGACCCTGGGCTCCTTTAGGGGCACAACCGGGAATAACGCTAGGAGAATGATGTGATTCTTTCTATCCTTCTAAGGAAGTTTTTTTGTCTGTGTGTCCCTTTGCTTTCCACTCCTCCCCATGCCAGCTATCAGCATATTAAGATAGAACAAAAAAAATATTTGGTGTCGTATTGTTACAGAGTACGCGCGTATATGTGGTAAAGACGTGGCGGTATATTCAGACTCAGAGGGGCGGTTACTGCAGAGCGGACCGCGAGGCAGCCAGGCCAGCTTACTCTCCACCTCAGGTAACTAGCTTTACTGTAACCAGCTTTACTGTAACCAGCTTTACTGTAGCCAGCTTTACTGTAACCAGCTTTACTGTAACCAGCTTTACTGTAACCAGCTTTACTGTAAGCAGCTTTTGCACCGACAGTTTTGACCGGTAACGCAGGAGACATAACTGTAATTCATATATTCAGCTGTAATAGGTTTTAATTAGTTCGATGGACACAATTTTAATAAATCTTGACATTGATCGGGTACGAAAGGTTACTGCGGTGAGATGCAACATGGTCGGACGGAGGTTGGCACGGTGTAGTGACTCGGTGAAGCTGACACTGTTTAGTATGTGCGGCTAAGATGTGGCGGTGTATTCCGACTCGGAGAGGCGGTTACTGCAGAGTGGACCCAAGCCAGCTTACAGATGTAGTGCATAATAGTTTTCCATCGTATTTTCACGGAAACGTTCGTATTTGTCATGCTACTTCAGTCACCCTCAGTACTTTTTGTACCGAGACTGACTGAAATAGCAAGACGCGTTCGTACGTTTCCGTGAAATAACGATGGAAAATAATTGTGCACTCTGTACTTTCCACTTCAGGTAACTGTCAGCTTTAGTGTCACCGGTATTTGGGCCAATCAGCTTTTACACCGACAAGTTTATCCGATAACGCAAGAGACGGAACGGTTATGTTTGTTATAGAAACTTGAAATGTTTTATGTTAGAATGTAGGTATGTCGCGGCCGTCCCATGATGGACGTACTGTACTAACAAAATATGGATCAGTGGCCTGAAATTATTTTTTTTTTTTTAATTTAATTTTATAACCCTTAGTTCGAGGTTGCTATAGTTTGTGAACACTTTGTTGGACACAGTATTTAAATTTTAAATAAATATTCGTAAATAGTAACGCAAGAGACGAAAATAAAATGTGTGTTAAATGTAAGAATTCATAAGTGCATTTATTTATAAATGTTTACAGTTATTGACATTCATCAACGTATACATATCTACATGTCCAAAAAAAAAATTCGCAGCAATTTCACTTCTATTTCTAGGTCGGGTAACACTTAAACGAGTATCTTACATTTTGCATTATTTACGAGAATCGAAACCTTAGAACCTTAAAAAACCTTGACGTAGACACTATAAACGAAAGCGACTGCCATCTTCATGAGTTATTAACTTGTTGTGTTAGTTCAGTTATGGAATAACTTGCAGTGTTAACAACGAGCGAGATGACTTCGTCGACGCTCAGCCGCCGGTCGGAGGACGAGTCGGCCGACAACACCGACAACAACAACACCGTCGTCGACAGCAACGCTTACGGGTGAGTTGGGCCGAAATTCTTTTTAGCGCCTAAAACAGAGATGAAAATGTATAAACACTTTTACAAAATTGTAGATGTCTCGATTTTTTTTTCCTTGTAGTTTTCAACCGGGTCTCTAATGTTTATTATGAATGCCCCACCATACTAAGGTTTGTAGTGCAGAAACATCTCATTTGATACACAAATTACCACTGCGTTACCAGTCCCCATGACCCCTCCAAAATAATGTCCAATGCGTTACCAAACAATACTTTTTCTTTTTTTGATCCCAATAATTATCATTATCAGTATGCGTATGCCATTCTGAATTAGAAAGTAATGAGTTTTTCGAACATTATCTGGTATATAAGTAAAAAATTATGCGGTAAAATGTACAAGGGACGTTTTTATAGGCATCAAAAAGTGTTTTAGCCCAGTTGCTAGCCTTTGAACCAAGTATATCTCAGTTAGTAGTTAATTATCTGCTCGTGCGGACCACTCATACAGAAAAAAAGTACCTAGGGCGGCACATCGTACACCCAGAAGAGGTACAACATATCACCGCCCAAATAATCTGGAATTTCCTAGAGGCAACGGGCGTTAACGGTGAAATCTAAAAAAAGGGCTGGCACAATAGATAACTTGCTGGTTGAAGCGGCATATAAATGCCCACAAATCAACAATAATAAGTAGAGTTCATAAAGGTATGTAAGTTCTCAATGGTTCTAAAATATTCGAACAGACTTATGCCGTTAGGCACTGGTCCCACCGCGAGCTAGTAAGCTATGAGCTATCGGCTATAAACACGAACAAAAGATAAGCACTCCCGTGTAAATGAAAGAGACACGGCGATATTTATAGCTCACCGCTGGGCGAGTAACTAAGTGCGTTAACCCTTTTCTTGACATTTTTGGTGTTCTTTTTGTATTTTTGTAACAGGTAATTTTTTTGGCTCTACAAGGCGCAAACGAGGCTCGAACTCACATTTTTTTTGTTATTTGCCAAGAAAAGGGTCAATAGTCATGTGCCCATATTTTCTAACTCGACTGCGCCGTATGATAAAGTTGAAGAGAGTTAGACAGTAGGCGAGAAGGCATAAGACAAAATATGGCGCTCTATTTACTGAACAAACTTTTTTTTTTATTCTGCAGATATTTTATAGTGTTTTATTTTTGTTAATGACAGTCGTTTGTTTAATACAACGACGGTGGCAAACAAGCGTACGGCCCGCCTGATGGTAAGCGGACACCGCAGCCTATAGACGCATGCAACTCCAAAGGAGTAACAAGGGCGTTGCCGACCCTTGATATGTTTGAGGATTCGCCGTGTTGACAGCTGAAGGAACAAGTTCCCTCGCTCTCAACACAACGCATCCTCGGCAGCTCTGGCGACCTTGCTCACCTCCAGGAACACAACGCTACTACAGATCAAGTAGTGTTATTATGGCTGTGGTCTTCTGCAAGGCGGAGGTACTTCCCCAGTTGGGCTGCTCCACATTTGAGCGGGATGACATTTCGCTGTGCCCTACCTCACTTACCGTGCGTTTAGAATGAATTGATAATGTTGTAATTGTATCGCAGCGACGGGTCGGATCCTACGGAAGAGCGGCTCAACCTGGCAACATTCCTCATCTCCCGCGCGTGCAGCAATTGTGTTCTTGCCAACTATTTATACTGGTAACTATTTATATTATAATGTCTTTCTTTCAAACGTTTTATAATACTTACGTAGTTCGTCAACCCTTTATTGCCCCGTAAACCAATAACCCTCATAGGTTTACTTAAATAACTACAGCTTAGAAAAGTTGAAAAACCTCCGACATTTTCATTTCAAAGTCCAATATCTCAAAAACGGCTGAACAGATTTTCATGAAACATGGCTAAAAACACTCGTGATAAAATTATCTATGACATGAAAGAACCGCATTCAGATCGGTCTATACGTTTGGGAGCTACGATACCACAAATAGATACACAGACATGTTAAACTAATTAAATAGATTAAAAATAGGTTATATTGTCTGCAAAAAATCTAAATAAGCTATTTTATCATAATTTAGTTGCATTAAAGGTTAAAAAATAACTAAAGGAGCCACTCTAAGAAAAATACTTTTTAATTAAATTTCATATTGGTTAGGTACCTCCTCATCGAATGTGAAGACCGGCAGACTGGAGCCCAAGAGCTCGCCATCAGGGGCATGTACCTCACCGTGATGAGGACCTTCAGCCACCAGCTCGCTAAAGGTAAACACAGGAAAACACCATTTCAGTCAGCCTATAGAAGCCACGATAGAGACATCATTAAAGGCTGTGTCCCTAATAAAAAAATGGTCACGCAAGTCAAGTCTCGGAAGTATTTCGTGAAAGTGCTGAATGTATCGAGCCATCAGCTCGCCTAACACGTTCGCAACCAAGAACCCGCCTAGCGGGCACTCGTAATGTTTGCTCAGGTGCGCGCTGAGCCCGCTAGGCGGGCAGTAGTATGAACTTAAACGCCTAGCGAATTCTGTCGGTTTCTGGTGAATGTTTCCATTTTAGTCCGGTTGGGAAAGTGTTGAGGTAAACTCGTGAAATCACCATGTCGACTAATAACAGACAAAATCCAGACAATGCGCGTCGGCTACGTCTGACTCAAGGCTCGTCGGCTAAAGCTGATAGGAGGGTTTTACCTGAAAGAAGGACTGTGGGCTAGTTAGCCTAGTCGAGTTCTCAATGGAGAACAAAGCTTTATTTTTAGAGTCGTGTGGTCATTTTGAGCACTAGGTCCGGACAAAGGAGTCTGAGCGGTATTTTAGCGATCATCATCATCATATCAGCCGAAAGACGTCCACTGCTGGAGATGGGCCTCCCTCAAAGAGTGCCAAAGTGACCGGTCCCGCGCCACCCGCATCCAGCGACCCGCGACCTTCACCAGGTCATCAGTCCACCTTGTGGGTCTACCCACGCCGCGCCTCCCGGTACGTGGTCGCCACTCGAGAACCTCCCCGCCCCAACGGCCATCGGTTCTACTTGCGCTGTGCCCCGCCCACTGCCACTTGAGTTTAGCGATTCGGTGGGCTATATCGGTTACCTTGGTTCTGCTGCGAATAGCCTCATTTCTGATGTGATCACGCAAAAACTCCCAACATAGCCCTCTCCATTGCCCTTTGGGTGACTTTGAGCCATCTTATGAGGCCCATAGTAAGCGACCACGTTTCAGTGCGATATATTATGTTATGTTATGTTACCCTATTGTGTCAGGTACGACCGAGCACCAGCGCACGCGCTCCTTCCTCGCCCGCCAGCAAGTGTTCATCGACAAGCTCGTCAGGCTAGTCAAAACGGTAACCCGCGAGAGCGGAAACCGGAACAAAAAGGCCGAGCGCCTCCAACAACTCCTGGCCGACCCTGACGCGTTCAAATTCAACTTCACCAACTTCGAACCCATGCCATTCCCTTTGGACCCTAACGTGACCATAAAGGGCATAGTTGCTAAGAAGGCTAGCCTGTTTAAATCGGCTCTCATGCCTTCTAAATTGACGTTTTTAACTACCGAGGGGGTGGAGTATGAAGCCATGTTTAAGCATGGCGATGACTTGAGGCAGGATCAGCTGATTCTGCAGATGATTACGCTGATGGATAAGTTGTTGAGGAGGGAGAATTTGGATTTGAAGTTGACGCCGTATAAGGTGAGTGGTCGATCTCCATCTATCTATTCAGCCGGTAATCCACTGTTGAGTTTAGTACGCCAAACTCTTGTTCGATGTACTTGAGTTGTATTGATAGTCACCTGAATTTATATTTAATTAGTGTTGCACATTGCATCTATGCGTCACGCTTCTAACTGCAAGCAAAGGAACTATTATAGTGTAAAGTTACCTTTCTCAAAATATTGATAAATAATATTCTAAAAGATATTTGCACGCTAGTATGTAGTACAAATACACGGAACTTATGTACGGAATATGATTTCATATTTACCGTTAGCTTTTCGGTGAAGGAAAAACATCGTGAGGAAACCTGCATACATCTGCGAAGAAATTCAAAGGTGTATATGAAGTCTCCAATCCGCACTGGGCCAGCGTGGGGATTACTGCCCGTTCCCTCTCATACATGAGAGGAGGCCTGTGCCCAGCAGTGGGACGTATATAGGCTGATGATGATGATGATGTAGTACAAATAGCATAATAAGCTACCTTTTGTTACCCACCGCCTAATGACACTGAGGTACAGTAGTACCACAAATTTAAGTTACACCGGCAATCTTCGTCCACGCCGACGAGTACCGATAGAAATCGAACGTATGACCATTTCAATGAAGACCTTGTTGCAATATAAGTAAGGTAGAATATGTAATGACAGGTGCTGTCGTGCTGTCCTGCTCATGGCGCCAGACAAGATGGCGGGCGCCGGAGCTGCCGGCGTCGCGCGCAAAATTTTGGCCAATGGGCGTTGAGGATTATGCCCGCGCAAACGCGTTGCCTTATGATTGGTTAAAATGTTTTAAAAAAATGCTTTCTGCGCAGGTACTTCGTTGTAACTTATATTTGTGGTACTACCGTACATACTTATTCTACGCAAATATATTCTATTCTACCCGTGTGTTGTCGAATTAGAATTTCACCACCCCCTTTCTTCCCGTGGGTGTCGTAAAAGTCGACTAAGGGACTAGGGTTGATGTGTGTTGTGGGCGATAGGCTAGCAACCTATCACTGCAATATCACATTTTGTCGATATTTTATACCCACATTTATGCTAAAAGTGGCGCTGGAACATACGTTTCATGTGCTCTGCCTACCCCTTTTGGGAATAAAGGCGTGAATGTATGTATATATGTATGTATATTCTATTCTGTTCTAAAATAATTAAATGCTACAGATGATATTGACTGGAAAAGGTATAGATATTGTTAGATACACAAGGTTAATAGTTTATGTACGTATTAGTTATTAAGCTGATAAATACGTATCCTTTGCAGTAAATAAATCCAGTTTCGAAAGTCAGTCAAAAAAGCAGTCGTTAGAATGTTTCCTTGAAAACATCAGCTAAGTGTCACTTCCCTCTCAGGTACTAGCAACAAGCTCGAAGCACGGCTTCCTCCAGTTCATCGAGTCCGTGACGGTGGCGGAGGCGCTGGCCGCCGAGGGCTCCATACAAAACTTCTTCCGCAAGCACTCGCCGTGCGAGGGCGCTCCGTACGGCGTGCAGCCCGAGACCATGGACACGTACATCAGGAGCGTGGCCGGGTACTGCGTCATCACGTATCTACTTGGTGAGTTGATTTTAGTTCCGAGTCATCAAAAAATAATCTAGTCGGCTATAGCCGACAAAAGAAATACTCCAGTCGGTTATAGACGACAAATGGTTAGCCCAGTCGGCTGTAGCTGTCAAACTAAATAACCCGGTCGGCTATAACCGACTAAATAAATAGCTCAGTCGGCTATACCCGGCTACATATACAGTCTGGTCGGCTATACACGGCAATAAACATCTGCAGTCGGTACACTTGAAGGGGTTTAAAGCCCGGCCAGGAAAATATGAAACCTGCTCTGGAGGTGCTAAATTAGCAATAGGTTTGACAACGCTAAAAAATACTAAATGATGTAACACCAGTCATGTTGACAAGAAGGTCGGTGATGTTATTTAGAAGAATAGAGTAATCCTTCAGACTTTCTCTCCGACTAATTCTTCGTCATATTGTAAATCACTCAAACTAATAGTTTTCGGCATTTTAACGCAATACCTATATAATATAATAATAATAATAAATCTGCCTATATACGTCCCACTGCTGGGCACAGGCCTCCTCTCATGGATGAGAGGGAACGGGCAGTAGTCCCCACGCTGGCCCAGTGCGGGTGCAATACCTACATGTAATAAAAAAATACAACACGTACCAACGACACCTCACTTTAACAGCAATTATTCGCTTGCTATATATAACGGGGAGTGCTCCGAGGAATTGTTCGGATTAATCCCTACCGCTTCTTTTCGCCATCGTCCAACGCGACAACATTACCATCCTCACCACTTAGATGGTTGGCAGTCCTCAACTCTGCGCTTCTCCAGAAACTTCCTGCCTCGCACAGCTAATCTGTGGAATGGATTGTCGCCTGCGGTATTTCCGGACCGATACGACCTTCAAACCTTCAAGAAAAGAGCGTACTCCCATCTTAAAGGCCGGCAACGCACTCACAACACTTTTGGTGTTGCGGGTGTCCATGGGCGGCGGTAATCGCTTATCATCAGGTGATCCGTCTGCTCGTTTGCCTATAACATAACAAATTGACGGATGGCATTAATGACGTCTTCAAAGTTACTGTTGCCAGTTGAAGAAATCAGTTCCAATAGTGTTCCGCAATGTGACGAAGTTTTTATTTTCCTGTTCGGGCTTTAATGTAGGTGCAAGCCGCCGAAAGCTCCATACAAAACCCTTTGCGCAAGTTCATTTCATTTGTGTAAGATTGCCCTCTATTTATTTATTGCTTTTTAACCCCCGTCGTAAAAAGAGAGGTGTTATAAGTTTAACTTGTTTGTGTATCTGTCAGTGGTAGCGTAGCTCCCTAACGGATGGACCGATTTGAATGCGGTTTTTTTGTGCCATAGATAATTTTATCCTGAGTGTTCTTAGCCATGTTTCATGAAAATCTGTTCAGCCGTTTTTGAGATATTGGACTTTGAAATGAAAATGTCGGGGGTTTTTCAACTTTTCTAAGTTGTAGTTATCTTTTAGGTGTCGGCGATCGCCACTTAGACAACCTCCTCCTCACCAAGTCCGGCGCGCTGTTCCACATCGACTTCGGGTACATCCTGGGCCGCGACCCCAAGCCCCTGCCGCCGCCCATGAAGCTCAGCAAGGAAATGGTGGAGGCCATGGGAGGAGTCCACTCCGAGCATTATCAGGAGTTTAAGAAGCAGTGTTACACAGCGTTCTTGCATCTTAGAAGGTAAACCTTATTCATTTTTCATTAATTGGATTGCTAAGTTAAATAGACTAGGCCCTACCGTGTAACTTGGTTGTCTATAGTCGACGAATGAAACACTTTGTTGGCTATACACGACAGCTAGATTCGAATCCTCCGCCTCACCAAGCATTACGGGGAGTTTAAGAAGCAGCCTACACACAGCCTTCTTGCATCTGAGAAGGAAAGTTCAACAAACTTTAGTGTAGTAACTTGGTCGCCTATAGCCGACGAAACAGCCTTATTGCATCTGAGTAGGAAAGTTCAACAAACTTTATTGTAGTAACTTGGTCGCCTATAGCCGACGAAACAGCCTTCTTGCATCTGAGTAGGAAAGTTCAACAAACTTTAGTGTAGTAACTTGGTCGCCTATATCCGACGAAAGAGACATATATTGTCGGCTATACACGACACCGAGATTCAGTACTTCTACCACCTCCTATGAAAATTTACTTCTAAAGCACGTTTAGAAGTCCATGTTGTAACTTTTTTTAAATAAATCTGTCGTATTATTTCCTGGCAAACGGGACTAACACCAATGAATAGTTGGTTTAACAATCTCCGATTTACTATGGATCAATTAGGATTTCCAGAAGGCATTATGTCACCAGCCGGCAGCACTGTGGCGTGTAATTAACAGCAGGGTTCAAAAGGATAATTATCACTGATAATTATTGGATTGGATAATAACAGACATCGATTGATATTTTTAAAAATGCGCTCGTGAAAGTGAACTGTATTCGAACGTGTATTTCCGCACTTGCGTCTATCCGAACGCACCAAGTGTCAATGCCGCGCCGTTGGGATTCCCTTTACAAGAAGAATTCAGTTCGGATTATGCAAAGTTGAGCGAACTCGAGTGTCACTGGTTCTTATACTAGTGATAATTATCCGTTAATAATCAAGAAGCGTAATTATCTTGATCATTTCGAACCCTGTTTGACAGCTGCGTTTAAAATCTACCAGTCAAATTGCTGACGATCAAACGTGACCGCCTGTTGTCTGCCATTGTTTATGTTAGCACTATTTTTCTACTGTCTGCTGTCTGGTGAGCAATAAAGAATATTTGTATTGTATTGTGACTGGTGGATTTTGGCACACCTCTCGCCACATTGACTGCATACTGGAAAACTAACCTCAACTCATAATTTGTTCCAGACACGCCAACCTGATGCTGAACCTGTTCTCTCTGATGGTGGACGCGTCCGTCCCTGACATCGCTCTGGAACCAGACAAGGCCGTTAAGAAGGTGCAGGACAAACTGCGGTAAGCCCTCACAGGGGTACATCAGGGGGACAGGAGGCAACATTTAGCTGAAGAAAGTACTGACGAAAATATCATCATTCTCCTAGCGTCATTCCCGGTTGTGCCCTGTGTGTGTAGTTTTTACGAAAGCGACTGCCATCTGACCTTCCAACCCAGAGGGAAAACTAGACCTTATTGGGATTATATTTCGAAGCTTCATTCTTCAGATATAACACACATGTAGTCCTTTAATCTACCAGGCAACATTTCGCAAGTTTAAAGTACGCAGTAAAAACCATAGCTCAAACAGTTTTATCCCCACCTTTACCCCTACCCTACTTAGGGACCTCGGCTTGCCACCATTTCTCATTCTTTATTCTTGCGAGGCAACGAACGCACGAACTAATTCTATTAAAAAATAATTCAAAATATTTAATCATGCCTAAACGCAGTGCACAGGAAAAAATAGAGTATTATTCTGCTAATATACGGAAATTGCAACAAAAAACTATAAACGAGTTATGACAGTGCGGTGCTATCTGATTCATCAGGTTCCGAAGATAAATCAGGTAAGTGCAATTAGTTTCAATAAATAGTTCTACATGGTGGTGCCTCTAATAAATGCATTTAATACCGCACGGGCCGTGAGCCCACGCCTGGTAATTCTAAACCTGGGGGGCGACCGAGAGTCGTCACGAAGGTATCTCATGCTTGGGGGTTGACCGTGAGTCAACACGATAGCAATTTCTAACAATATTAATCGCTAAGAAATGCATTTCATACCGCGCGGGCCGTGAGCCCACGCCTGGTAATTCTAAACCTGGGGGGCGACCGAGAGTCGTCACGAAGGTATCTCATGCTTGGGGGTTGACCGTGAGTCAACACGATAGCAATTTCTAACAATATTAATCGCTAAGAAATGCATTTCATACCGCGCGGGCCGTGAGCCCACGCCTGGTAATTCTAAACCTGGGGGGCGACCGAGAGTCGTCACGAAGGTATCTCATGCTTGGGGGTTGACCGTGAGTCAACACGATAGCAATTTCTAACAATATTAATCGCAAGCCCATGCCTTGTAACTAAACCTGGGGGGCGACCGAGAGTCGTGACGAAAGTATCTCATGCTTGAAGGTTGACCGTGAGTCAACACGATAGCAATTTCTAACAATATTAATCGCTAATAAATGCATTTAATACCGCGCGGGCCGTGAGCCCACGTCTTGTAACTAAACCTGGGAGGCGACCGAGAGTCGTCACGAAGGTATCTCGTGCTTGGCGGTTGACCGTGAGTCAACACGATAGCAATTTCTACAACCATTAATCGAGATTAGTATATCCCGTGTTCGCGATGCGGGGCACTAGATACATATATGCATTAAAATTCCTGACGAGTGGTTTTACAATGCGAAATGCATATCTACTCTCAATTAGAAAAATCAAAATATTATATTTTAATTTATAAACCACGAACAAGTGTATGAGGCAGTGGAAACTTCACTCCCACGTTCAAATGAAGAAAATGCACCTCCCGTGGAGGCCTGTGATGACAAAACGACCCCTGTAATAGATGCCGAGTTACTAACCGCTCTAGGGGACGCCACTGATGATGTCCCAAAATATGGGGAGAAAATTCATCCCAATTTAGCGCAAAGGTGGCTACCTATATTACACAAAGGTATTGATTAAAAGAGTAAAGATAAACTCTTATAAGAGTACCTGTAAATTGCAAATTATTATGGGCGCCGTCCTTAAACGCCGTAATTTCGGCGGCAGTTACAGACATCCAAAGAGGCCGTGACAAGAAAATCGAATCATCTCAACAGCAATTGGGAGTCGGTATAGGTACTAACGATAAAAATCCTATCTAATTGAAGTCGGATTTTAGATAAAACTAGTCATTCCTGGACTAGACGAAGTATTCCTTAAGTCATACAATACGTTGAGAGAGATGATACTCTCTTTGGAAGCAAACTCTCAGAGAAAATTAAAGCTTCCAAATCTACTGAAAAGTAGGCCGACAGCGTCGACCATCATACGGCCGCGAGCAGCCTACAACAAGCCACTTGCGACGCCGCGGCAGTAACGCAGGTACATGCCGGTCGCCTTAAAGCTTTTTATAAGTGTTGGCTTAATGTAACGAATAATCGTACTTTATTTATTAGACTGTATACAGAATGGCTTTCCAATTCCTTTTTAGGACATGTTACGCAATCTGTCAAACCTGTAAATACTTTCACATGCCAAGAGCATGATGAAACGAGCTTAGCTGTACAGAACTTAATTAACCTAGGCATTCAGTGAAAGCATCACTGGATGCCAACAGACTAATGATCAGTTTCTATCAAAGATTTTCTGACTCCTAAATCGAATGGTGGCTATAGATTCATACTGAATAAATTTGTAACTAAGTCCCATTTTAAAATGGAAGACTAGAACTGCTTCTAAATTAATCCCTAAAAACGGGTTTATGGCTACCATTGACAAGATTCGAGCATAACAATGTTACTTACGAGTTTTGTTCCCTATTAGTCTATGGACTTTCCGTGGCGCCTAGAACCTTCACCAAAATTATGAAAGAAGTCGTAACTTACCTAAAAACAAGGCCTAACTTCTATTATATACCGGGGTGGCATTTTGTGTATTGGAAGGGACCTTAACGAATGTAAACATAATGGGAGGGAGACTCTCCGGTTTCTCGAGTGCCTACGATTTGTGGTAAACTATACCAAAAGCTCGATACAATCCCAAAATTACCAACAATGCTGTAAATTCTTAGGTTTTGTTTACAATTCAATTATCATGTCTATATCCCTTCTTATGCAGGGTATGCGCACTTTTTAAGAGTTCTTACCACTGCATGCCCGACAGCTAGATACAGCTGGTTGTACACGAAGTTGTTAGAAAGATATAAATTCCGAGCTATTCAGGAATACGATGTCTATGATCAAAAGTAAAACTTCCTCGCGAAATTTTACCTGACTTATTTTGGTGGACTAATAATATTATTTGTAACGTCTTGTCATTTTGGAATCACGAAATTCGATGCAGAAATATCTATAGATCCGTCCCGATCAGGATGAGGTACAGTCTGTGACGGAGTGTGTGCAAACGGAGCATGGGAAGAGCAAGAATTAGCATTCCATATTAATTACTTAGAGCTTGCTCGCTCTTAGGATTAAAATGTTTTGCGCGAAATAAATCAAACTGTGCTCTGTTGTTCCGCATCGACAACACTACCGCGATAAGCTATATTAATCGAATGGGAGACATCCAGTTTCCCCACTTAAATAGCTTACCTAGATCTATTTGGCAGTGGGTGAAGAACGAGACATATGGTTATTCGATTCGTACATTAACACTAAGAATAATGTAGAAGCAGACAGAGAATCCAGAAGGCTAAATCCTGATATTTAATGAAATTTAAGTATTGCAGCCTTTGAAAGAATAAGTAAACACTTTGGTGTGCCCGAAATCGACCTCTTTGCGTCTCGTACCTCTGCCAAATGTGAAATATATATTTCGTGGAAGCCAGACTCGGACGCTCTTACCGTCGTCGCATTCACTATTAGCTGGTATTTATAATAAATATTTTTAAGCGTTTCCACCACTCGCACTCGTACTAAAGTGTTTACATAAGATTATAAATGACAACGCCACAGGAATAGTAGTATTTCCCTAATGGCCATCCCAACCGTGGTTTCCGCTTTTGTTGAGATTAGTAAAAGTATCTAATCTCATGTTAGCGTCAATTTCAAACAACACTTTACAACAGTACAACGTGTGTTAAATACAAGTTGTGCTGGAAATTTAGCATAGATAATATAGATATTCAATTTCTATAAGGGCTTCATTTCTGCTGTTATTTTATTTCTAACGCACGAATTTAATAAAGGATCGTCGTATGGCTCATTAAATAATCATAGGTCAGCACCCTCGCTCCTACGGGGGAGTAGTATCAGCTCAGATGACCAAAGTAAAGGATTACCGAAAGGTGTTTACAAATTAAAGCCCGTAACTCCTAAATATAGCCATACCTGGGATCCTCAAGTGGTATTAAATCATATAACAACATGGTACCCTAATAGAGAAATTTCATTGGAAAAACTACTTAACAAAGAATCTGGCGATTTTGTTAGCAATATGTCCTGCCCACAGGGTACAAACACTGTCACTTATTAAGTGGAATAATATTAAGTCATGCCCAAATTGTATTAAAGTAATTTTTGATGATATAGTTAAGACTTCAGGTGTAGGTCGTCTACAACCGATTTTGTGCCTTCCATATTTTGAAGATACCTAATAGAAATATTTGCCCGGTGACTGTTATAATGATGTTTTAGGACTGAAAAAGCTCACAACATATTTTGTTGACTTTCAAAAGTCCCCATAAAAATGCATCTGCTCAATCCATTAGCCGGGGTGCATTACGCGAGTGCTTGGCGAAAGCGGTAAAGACATGGCGGCGTTCAGCGCTCACAGCACGCGCCACGCCGCCACGTCAGCTGCACACCGGTCAGGCATTTCTTTAGATGCTATCCGGAAGGCAGCAGGCTGGTCGAGAACATCGAAAACTTTGGCTCGTTTCTACCATCGTCAATTAATCGACGAAGGTCATTGTGCCAGATCAATCTGCCTTTTGTATAGGTAGAATTATGTGAAGTTACAATTGTACTCTCTGATTAATAATTGGGAGTATCTAAGATTGTTGTCAAAACATAATTATTGCATTTCATGATTATGATGTTTTACAATTACAAAGAGCAGCAAAACTTTCAACTCTAAACATCTACATGTGTGTTATATCTGAAGAATGAAGCTTCGAAATATAATAGAAGATCAAACGAGCTTCGCAAGCGAAGTTCGATCGATATTATATGAGTAAGCTTCATTCGAAGATATAACTTCCCGCCCGCCCCTATACCCCTAGGAAAGTTTTGTCTCTAAAAAGAATGAGAAATGGTGGCAAGCCGAGGTCCCTAAGTAGGGTAGGGGTAAAGGTGGGGATAAAACTGTTTGAGCTATGGTTTTTACTGCGTACTTTAAACTTGCGAAATGTTGCCTGGTAGATTAAAGGACTACATGTGTGTTATATCTTCGAATGAAGCTTACTCATATAATATCGATCGAACTTCGCTTGCGAAGCTCGTTTGATCTTCTATTAGACCGGTTTCCTCACGATGTTTTCCTTCACCGTAAAGCTAACGGTAAATATTCCGTACATAAGTTCTGAAAAACTCATTGGTACGAGCCGGGATTCGAACCCACGACCGCCGCTTGACAATACTGCCGAAAAAAAGTTGTAAGGTCAACGTCTCAGTGCTCGACGCTGTATTAGTATATACGCTTCAACGGCTCAACAAAGTATGAAATTGCGCACGAAGATATTTTATAGCCCGGATTAAAATATAGGATAGTTTTTATCCCGGTTCCCGCAGACGAAGTCGCGGAGGGGGCTACTAATTAATAAAAATCATGCTTAGGGCCTGCCATTCCTATGAACAGCTCAGCCTTCAGCTCCGCTTACCCCTCCCCGCCGCTCCTCCTTCCCGTTTACCTACAGAACTTCGGTGTCAGGTTTCGCTTGCAAGTTACTTGGAGATAAGGAGTATGCCTAGGGGATCAGGTAAGGCCCTCGGGCTCGCATTGAGACCGCTCTCTTGCATTGAGTCCGCTCTCTGAAGGATTGCTTTAGGCCTTTTATTCCAATGAAAAGCTCGGCCTTCGGCCTCTCTTGCCTCACTGCTCGGCACTTTGGCCTCAGGTCTCGCTTGCAAGACACTTTAGTATAGTGAGTGTCCGTTGGGCTCGCCCTAGGGTCTTCGGAACTGGGGCTCGCATAGGGAGCGCTCTCTAAAAGGATTCTTCAGGCATCTATATAATATTATTGACGACCAAGTTTATGAGGGTGTTTATTTAGATTCGAAGAGAATTTGAACTGTTACACGCACAGTCTATGGAAATGAAATCTTTATTTTCAGTATGTAGTATGGTTAAACATATGAATAGCATAATTTTTGCGCGTACGAAGTCTTGGGCAGAAGCTATTAATTAATAAATGTGTGTATGCCTTCCAGACTGGACCTGGGCGATGAAGAGGCGGTGCACTATCTGCAGAACCTTCTGGACATGTCGGTGACGGCTGTGATGGCAGTGCTTGTGGAACACTTCCACAAATTCGCGCAGTACTGGCGGAAGTAGTTCCATTCCCAATTTTCCCGAAGGAATAGACTATGGAGTGCTTCAAAAAAGGAGTGTGAATTAAAATTTATTCACACAGTCAGTGCGTGAGGCGAAACGCCAGAAAACTCGCCGTGAAGATCTCCTGGAGAGTTCGGAACATGTCGCCCGTAGTGTGATTTTAACCGTGTAGTTATTAGTGTATATTTTCACGCATGTGACACCGTGGTATTTAAAAAAAGGAACACTAGAACCTGTATTTGCATTGTAATAAGGTTCAATATAAATACAGGATGGTCAGTTAACTGTGTTGGCGTTTTTACCCGAGGCGCTACAGGGTGTCAATGTAGGGGCGAAACCTGAACCTTTTCAAGTTCGGGTATATCCATTTCTATCGCACTCACAGTCTCACAGTTCTCGAGTGACAGGGATGCATGTATACGAACTTCGAGTTTCGTTTTTCGTGGTAGCACTGCTGGTTTCCGTGATCAGGTGTACGCGAACGACCAGTCATTTTCTGTACGTCGCAACGTCAAAATGTTGGACGCGTTATGCGCTCAACATAGTGATGGGAGCGAACGAAAAAAACCATACAATGCGAGCTCCTTACAAATTTCCACCCAAACACGCGCCTAAAACCCGGTATGCGCATGTTCAAACTAATCGCCTGGCATCGTTTTGTTTGACCCCCGCCCCCATCCCCGCATAATGGCAATGGCACCCATTCTGTGGTTAGTAGACTTCTATATATTTTCCGTTCGCTGGATATTGGTCATCATCATCAGCCGAAAGACGTCCACTGCTGGACAAAGGCCTCCCCCAAAGAGTGCCAAAGTGACCGGTCCTGCACCTACCGCATTCAGCGGACTTTACCAGGTCATCAGTCCACCTTGTGGGGGGCTACCCACGCCGCGCCCTCCGGTACGTGGTCGCCGCTCGAGAACCTTCCCGCCCCAACTGGATGTTGATGACATCACCAAAACGGGATGGGTCGACTTCCGTTTCCTGGAAAAGGACACCGAGGTGGTGAGGGTTTTGCTGATGTTAGCAAAGGATCAAGATCGATCAGAGGGCATAGCCGTATCGTCCAGCAGGGTGAATTCATCATGATCATCATAACAGCCGAAAGACGTCCACCGCTGGACATAGGCCTCCCCGAAAGAGTGCCACAATGACCAGGTCAATGGCAGGGTGAATTATCGTAAGGTTTTTCACGACACGCAAGGGCTGTGGCATCCTTCACGGCAGCACGAGAGGGAGCAAGTTTGCCATTTGTCCCACAGACCGGGGCGCGTTCAAATGAATTTTTGAGCAGGTATTGGTCATGGCTCTACTCCTGTCAATTTGTAAGCTCTCCCCCAAGGCCCTATTTCACCATCTTGACCTGACAATGACAATTCCATGTACATACCTGGGTCAATAGGCTGTCCAGCCAACAACTTCTGTATACACACAACAAAAAAAAGGTGTATAATTTAGTCGGCTACAGACGACGAATGAAACGCATTGTCGGCTATACACGACAGCTAGATACGAAGATTCTGCTACACCGCATGAAGCTCAGCAAAGAAATGGTGGCCATGGGAAGTCCATTCTGAACAATAATTTAAGAAGCAGTGTTATACAGCATGAGAACGGGTGGAGGCTGATGGGCCTCGGCAAGGTAAGTTCAACTACTAGGGAGGCTTCGACGATGAAGTATTATAGGATTTTTTGTACCAGCACACGGCTCATTTAGCTTACCGAGCGTCCAGTACATGCACGCGTACGAGACCACAAGCCACCTCATTCCGGATGACATTGAGGACATTGTGGTCCGGAATGATGACATTCCGCGGTTGACATTCATTTGCCGCGGCTTCATTCAATGGTATCGACGAGGCGTTGACGGTCAAATCGAAGGTCAGATCAAGACGAGGCAGTTCGTCAATGCGCAAAAGGATGCCGCCAACCTGAGGGTTGAAGTAATACACAATTTTACAGTTAATACGAGATATCATCATGATCAGTCGTTCCCTCATTGCTGAGGATCCTGACATCATGTCTTCTTGTTGACCGGACTTCTCCAAAGACTCCTATCACTCGCTTTATGTATGGCCTCGTACAGATGTTGCGAGAGTGCAGTGATTTGTGTGCTCCATCTAGCGGGTGGTCTGCCTCGAGGCCTCTGGCCCTCAACTTTGCCCGTCATAATAATCCTACGACATATAGGTGGGGACTTTTTCGACGTCGAGGGCTGATCAGCCGGCAGCATCAGGGAGATGTTGGCGACGCTAATCGCCAACTCCTCCGATGCATCGTCGAAATGTCCAACTGGAAGCGGTACGTCGGGGAAATGGAATGAAGGAAGAAAGAAAGATACATGTATTCACAAACACACAGGACACACATTAAACAATAGAATAAACAAAAAACAGATCAAACATGAAACAAGGGTCTCTGCGGCAGTGAACCGGACACTGGCTCACCGTTAAAAAATAAAATGGGTGAAACGCTGATAAGCATCCTGGTGAGGTCTATAAATTTCAGGGTGTTGTTCACGAGGTAGCAGTAGCACGCCAACAAGGTGTACCTACGGGAACCTTCTGTACTGTTGGATAGAGGACAATTCCAGCTATGATACAACTCTTTGGCTGTGACTCATGTCGCTGCCGGGGGAGTCAAAAGTGGGCACCGTCATATACCTTATCGAGCTATAGGCAACGCAGATCGCGTGTGGCAGTGATGGCGGTGCCGAGAGCGAAATGGCTGCACTTGCACTTGTGCAGTCCTACAAACGCCAACACACTAACTGACCATTCTATATGTATATTGAACCTTATTACCATCCACATAAAGTGCACGGATGGTCAGTTAACTGTATTGGCGATGGTACAGGGATTTGGCTCCGCCTCCTCACCCGATGCAGTTCCGCCGCCGCCGAGTCCAGCAACAAAGGTGTTTGCTGAAAGCTTTTACGCGCTGCCGCCGGAATGCCCTGCCTCAGCGGGAATCCTCGCCAGCAGAGAACAGCAAACACTGGCCAGGTACTTCCCCACAGGTTTCATGGCGAGACACAACAAGCCCGATCCTTCCTCCTCGACTCCTAATACTCCTAATGAGTCGCGGGAGTCGTATTCGAAGGAGGACGTGCACATTCTCAAGTTTCTTTCGAACCCTCACAACCTTATGCCAAGGGTAAGAAGGTTTGGGAGGACGCCCAGCTTTACGACCGGGTGCTCCAAAGGCGGTCAGCGGTCAGCCTGATCAGCCGCTACCGGAAGTTGGTAAAATTTCCGGGATCACTTTGGACATATATCGGAATATATATAATACTTACAACTTTAGGTTAAATTCTTAATACAGGAAACAGTATACCTATATAATCAGTAATCACAGTGTAGTGTTTATTTTACCATCGTGTGTTTTTATTGTATACCGTTTTCTTAAATAATCTGTTTAAAGTTATAAATGTTATAATCATCAATTAATCTCGATGTTATCTATTTCGACGGAAATCGAAGACGTTGATAATATGTATGTATGTCGCCAACCTTCATATGTCTGTTATGGAGACGCGGAACTGACGTGCGTGGCTGTGAGATTCGATTGTTGTTTGCAACAGTCTGCTTGATAAAGAGTAAATAAATAATAAAAAAACATTAAAGGGCGCATGTGACCTATTTAGCTAGATTAAAGAGTTTATGTAGGTCTCACTAAACTGGCAATATCAACTAGGGGTTGCCGCCGGATTATTGGAATGATTGGATTGGAAAAATCGTAATAGCAAACCCGGAGTGGAAGTAGGGAGGGGTGAGGGAGGCGCGGCGGGTGCCGGATTATTGGGCTAGTGAAGTGCCGGATTAGCGAGACTCTACTTAATCTTATAATTTGTGTTATGCGTATGTTATTGACACGATTAGAGTTGTCGCTTCTATAGTAATCCACTTTGTACTGTGATAATAGTATTATAAAATAAAATATTTTATCATAAAAACATTGTTTTATTTTCATAAAGAGCATAAATATCGAATGGATACACATTATATGTTTTCCAAAAATACCTATTCACAGAGGTTTTTCATCGGTGAGGCGAGGCGGAGTAGGAAATAACACATCTGTTTTATCGTCGATTTATACCAATAGGTACGATTGAATTTCGATGTTGTCTTCGCCTCATCTCGCTGATGGAAAATAGCCTATATGTTTCTACCTAACAAGATAATTCGTCTCTTCTACTAACTATACATGTACTTGTACTTATCCTATGGGTAAAGAACGAATGTGTTACATTCATTGGGACTCAGTATTTTAACCTTTCACGAAAAAAGTAAACAACATTAAAAAAGTATCAAAAACTTTTAAAGATATTCCTTTTATTCTCATGGCAAGAGGCCCCCTTCAGAGACTTCTGTTACAAATGATCGTCATAATATATGTATATGCACCTTGCCGCGTGACGTCAACACATATATTCGCTCTGGGTACGGTGTGAAGCGCGCATATCGAGCGTGAGCAGTTAAAAGGGTGTGCCTAAATCCGGGGAGGTTCCAAAGGGACCAAAAAATTAACAACTTTTTAAATTACATTGCCTTCCTTAACTATTGAGGTTGAGCAAAAAAATGGTCATTTAGGCCTTTTACACGTCCATAATGCTACAAAATGACTTCAAGTATTAGCTGCCATAAGATCACCTCCACTAGCTATACAGTCACTGGCCACATATACCTTGCTCCCCGTCGCCGTCTGCACGACATCGCACGCCGCGATCTCTGCATAGTTCACTCCCCCTACAACATAAACTAGCACACTTTTAGGCTTCAGCGGAAACGCACCTATTCTAGCATCATTCTTTATCAGTTTAATTAAATTCTTTGCATCCTTGCAACCGAATTCGAGGTCGCTTTGAGTTTTCAAGTTGTCTACCTTTTCGTTAAAAGTTTCCATTCCTGTTTTAAAGTTTTCTATAATCTTCCCGCCTACTTTTAAATCGGGTAGCGCGGATAGTTTGGTTAAAACGTCTAGCAACGAATCTGAAGTTAGAACAGTGTTGCAAAGTACTGCTATTAAGGGCACATAGCCCCCGTTAAAAACATAGCTTGGAGACGATTTGCTGGACTCTTCAGACGGTGGTAATTGCTTTAGCTTGTTAGCTGTTGTTTGGAAACTATTTTGCCATTTAGGCAGCCTGTCACTCAAATTCCCTAGATTAGATATGTTTAAGGACAGCTTTAGAGTTGAAGGCTGAATCAAAAAGCCAGCGTTGATCAAATTGTTGAAAACGTAAAGGAACTTGTATCCGAAAGCTAGTAAGTATTTGCTTACAAGCGAATTGTATTCGTCATAAGATAACCCTTGTGTCAAACTTAGTAAGCACATGAGTCGTAAACTGTTGTAAATGTGTATGTCCGTCCCGAAGTTCTCATCAACAAATGTGAAGTTTGATTTCTTGTTTTTATTATTCAGCATGTCTGTTTCAGTCACTTTCAGGTTCTCAAACTTATTGCTCATTTCGGAAATGATGGTTTCACAGGCTAAAACATGGTTGACGAGGCTTTGCTTGAAAAGTGTCACTTGTTGTAGCTTCGTGGTTACGAAATGTTTTATTTCCTGTATGCCCAAAGCTTTGATGTCTTCGCTTTTCAGCAATTTCGCCTTTGAGCTGAGAACACTTAGGACTTCAGAGAAATGTCTATGCTTTATCTCTCCGTATAAACTGTCTATGGAACTATCTAAAGTCATCATAGTGCATTTAGCTGCAGGTTTTTCTTCGTCAAAGCCAAAATTCAGCTTTCCTTTCTTTATTGGCGTATCTTTAACACTCAGTTCTAAATGTCCGCAGTTTATTTTAAATATCTCACTTAGTAACCCGCTGTAGGTAGCAGGAGTTAGTAGACTAGATGCATAATCTTGACTACGATCAATCACTATCAGCGCTCCGATTTCGTTTGAACTTTCGTCCGTCAGAAAATCCCTCGCATAGGTCTCATTATAAACTTGTAACATATCCAAAACACTGGCTGATAATTTCCCCACAGAAAATATAGCTTTAGGCCTGCCTGTGACATGGAATAAACTCCACAAAGACATTGAAATGCTTGACAATAAGGAATGGTTTTGCTCGACAAATAACTGCTTAAATAGAAATGGGAGTTCCAAGCTTAGTAACTGCTCATCTAAAGCCATGAGTTCCCAGGTGAAAGAGTATAGTTTCACCACTCCGTATAGCCCTCGGCTCTCGAGCAGAGAATCAAAGGAACATACAACTTTGGGTACTATTATGATGTGAAAGGCGTTTTTGTCAGTCAGTGAGGCATTTTGGCTGAGTATGGAGGATATCTGGTCAAGCACACATCTGTACTTCTGGATGCAGGATGGGATGAAATACACTCTGGTTGTGTTGGCTGTGGGACCCAGCTGCGGGTCCATTTTGTAGATTTTGTCAATTCCATGTTGTCTGCAAAGAGAGTAAAGTTATTTAATTAATATGGAATGCAAATAAGACGAGGGAGGCAACACAGCCAGTCTTATGGGGTGGGCCTAGTGGCAGCAATTTGGGTAAAATATGTGTATCTTGTTTAGGCTCACTTAGTTGAAGTACTTAAAGTTGGTTTGTTTAAGTTTATTTTCTTTTCTGTTTCTAGTTTTTTCATTGTTATTCATTCAAATTTATTCCTAAAATTATCAGTAAAATAATAAGTATTTATAATGTAAAGGAAAAATCATTATAAATCATGTTACATCAGTGTTACAAGTCTTTGGGTCCTGGATTCACTGGTTACAAGAAAATTTGTTTTTTTTATGACATGTAAAACACTTGAATGTTACAAGCTTTTATTTAGTTTCACCTGTTTGTCATCAAATCTTGCAAGTGAAATTTGACCCACTTCCCGGTGACCGATTGAGCTGAAAATTTTGGGTATAAGCATAATTTGGATGACAATTCAATATTATGGTACCATCAAGCTGATCTGATGATGGAGATAGAAGGTAGCATCGGAATTCAGTACCTACTTAACTGACAATGTAACCCTGTTGAGTTTGGGCTTGTTAGAATCAATGAGTAGTTGATGATGGTATACAGAAAAGTACAGTTGGCAATAAAGTGTTGTACAAAAATTATTTTTTTGATGAAAACTTGCTTTTAGTGATGGTTTCAGAGATAACTTAGGTAAGGTAGCTACAGGATTTTTTTCCACATTTTTCAATATTCATCATTTGATATTTAACATTAGGTTTTGGATGAAGGAAAACATCATGAGGACTAAGCAACCAAAAATCAGAACCACATTTGTGAGCTCACAGAACAACATAAAATCTACACGCCTTTACAATAAGATAAATAAAATTCTTGATATCCACTCCCAACCTTACTACGAATGTAAACTGCAAAGCACACTCACACACACACACATATAAATCACACACACACACACACACACACACAAACACGCGTAAAGGCACTCCAAAGTAATAAAAAACACCATTTTTATTTTTATTTTTTTCTCTTCATATATACATATATTTTTTTCTCTCTTACCTTTTCATCTTAACGTTTTTGTTTCTATTTTACGTTCACCACATTATGAACAATGTGTTATTCACATTAAATGTTTATGAAGCAGAAACGTCCGCTAACGAAATTCCAAATTTCGATCATAGTAGAAAATTGAAAAATTATTCACCACGAGCGGGATTTGAACCCACAACCTCTGGAATCCGTCCATCGCTCTCCCAATCGAGCTGACGAATCCTTCAATCTCTTCCTAAGGTGTAAATACAATAGTGGATGATGATGATGATGATGATTAATTACTAGCTTCCGCCAGCAACTTCATCTACATGAACTCGGGATAAAAACTATCCTATATATTTTAATCCAAGCTATAAACTATCTTCATGCAAAATTTCATCCAAATCGGTTGAGCAGCTAAAGTGTGATTGAGTAACAAACATCCAAACTTTCGCATTTATAATTTTAGTAGAATCAGGATCAAACATGACATGTGATGGTAACTGTTAGAACTCCTCAGTTTTTGTGAGAAGTAATAGCTCAGTTTCAGCACTATAAATACTCATCATCATATCATCATCATCATATCAGCCGAACGACGTCCACTGCTGGACATAGGCCTCCCCCAAAGAGTGCCACAGTAACCGGTCCTGCGCCACCCGCATCCAGCGGACTCCCGCATCCTTTACCAGGTCATCAGTCCACCTTGTAGGCCTACCGACGCCGCACCTTCCAGTACGTGGTCGCCACTCGTGAACCGTTCCGCCCCAACGGCCATCGGTTCTGCGCAACATCTAAATACTATCGCCACTTTAATAGTAAACATCTTACCGTACCTGCTAGTAATCATTTATGCTGTAACTTACCGCAGCCAGCTGACGCCGCAAATTCTCTCCAACGGCTTGATGAGCACGGGATCAATAATCAGGTCTTTCTTGTCGCCACAAACCGATAATATCCGATCTAATTTGCATTGAGATATGACGCTCAACGAACTTAGCTTAAGCGAAAGCGGGTGCTCCATATTTCTGCTCATTGTGTCCTTTTTACGTGTAATAAATGTATACGAATCTAAGTTGTTACTCAGTCAAAGTGTTTTTGTAGAACCATTTTAATTTATACACGAAATTACTGAGAATTTGAGAAAACATCAACAAATACATTCCAATAAGAATCGATGTGTCAAACGAATGTCAAAGTGACAGTTACCTGACCGTCAGGATTTCGACATTTCAAAATGTTACCACAGTAGAATATTGGTTTTCACGGAGGTTTTCAATAAATTTACTGGTGATTTTATTGACGCTGTTAATGAATTGAAACGTTTATGACATATAAACAACTTATCTAGTTTCATATAGCTACAAAACGTACAATTAGCGTACTAAATAAAAATAATATTTTTAAAGATAATGGCATCGATTTATTCATCGGTTTTCACGACAATTTCCGGTCATGCGCGTAATCGTAATTGATTCGTCGCCGCAGTCGTAATATCCTCCCCTCCGCCCCTTCACCTCGGGGCTGTCTCTGTCTCTCGTCGTCGTATAGCGAAAATTTGGAAATGGCTTCAAGAATTATCAGGAAAATTGTAAGTTTGTAGCTCGTTGTCCCACTTTTAACATTCCTTGCGAGTAGTGCATGTATTTATTGTTTAACCAGTCCAAACAGACCGTACGCTTTTATTCTTGCATTCCAAAAATAGCCTAAGTATAGTTATGTCGAAGAATTACATAAAAGAGCTTTTGAAGCCTTTTCGTGAGAGTAAAGTGTTAGGAACTTGGCTGAAGTGGTTCGAGGCGGGCGCCGGGGGTGGTGTCGGTGGGCCTGGGGTCAGGAAAACTGAGGTTGAGTTGGTTTTTTTTGTGTTTTTCGTATTGTTATATGGTTTGGAGGTTATGTGACAGATTTTTCTGGTTTTCGGCAGGTCCCGGTGACGAAAGCGGGTACGGCGCAGTACAGTTCTGGTGTGAGACGGATCACGTTAATCCCTGGCCATGGGATCGGTCCTGAGATTACCGTGGCGGTGCAGAAGATCTTCGAAGCCGCGAAGGTTCCCATTGAATGGGACGAGGTGGACGTCACAGCTGTTAGGGTGAGTACTCGTGTATTTGAATACGTACGGAAGACATGCTCGCGATTATAAGGCCAGTGATTGACAATCATCCCATTGTAATACATTGTTACCTTTTTTGGCATCTTAGCATACTAATAGGCAATCATGGCCAAAAATATTCAGCAATCAGCTCCATGAGTATTGCATTTTAAAGTGGTCAAAATTATTGTCTATGAAAATTCCTCAATGGGGACTTCATAAGATTTTTTATTCTAAGGCAAATTAAATATTAATTAAACTGTAAACAAGAGATTAATTTATTTATTATAATATTTATATGCCTAATACTTTTTATCATATTTCAGGGACCTGACGGAAAATTCGGTATCCCCCAAAAGGCCATAGACTCAGTTAATGAGAACAAGATTGGCCTGAAGGGCCCTCTCATGACTCCAGTCGGCAAGGGCTACCGATCCCTGAATTTGGCCCTGCGTAAGGAGTTCGACCTGTATGCTAACGTGAGGCCCTGCAAGAGTTTAGATGGGTAAGTGTTATGGTTTTTGTTTTTATTATTATCTTATCAAGCAACCACTGCCATTGACCTTTGGATGGCATTCCTTATCAAACACATACATCTAACATCAAGTACAATATGTTGTAACCAAGGATTTTGCATCACTCAGAAATGTGTGTAAATCATGAAAGTTTAAATGATACATTGACAACCTTGTTGTCTGAAGGGGAGTCAGGGCACATTCAATTAGATTTTCAGTGCCTTTTTTATAATTTAGGGGTAGGTTGCACCAGCTAACAATTACAGACTGATCAACATTACATATGTCACGGGCAGCTAACTGGTAAAACTTTCCATACATTGAAATTTCAATGAACACCTCTTACAATTGCAGACGGTTTGGTGCAACCCACACTAAACTAGGGTGTCAAGGTGGAGAAAATATGATACTGTAGTAACATGTTGCTAGTCTTTTGCCCACAACACACCATGATCCGATCCTGTAGTCTCCTTTTACAACATCCAGGGGAAAAAAATATATACCAAAGTAAATATATTCTAACCTGACACCACGCAAGGCTTTGGTTATAATTATTAGAGAATATGTTTGGAATGATATGGGTTCATATTGGTTACACAATTTGGTCATGGACTTGTCTTTAGCAAATATATCCAATGACCTCACATAAGGAAAGTGTGCATTTGAATTTACTTACTTTGTTAATGCTGAGATATTTGCAGCAATTTCCTTAAGATTCAGTTTATGATGCAAGTTAAATTAGTGCAGTGTGATTTTACTTAGGCTATGACCACCATTAATGTATTCTGGATATTGGTGAAGGAATATTTATTTCCACTAACTCTAATCTGTTGTATTGACAGAGCTATAGTCCGATCGATTAACTCGGTCCTCGCCTGCCTGGCTCGCGGACGGTATAACAGACAAGCGATCGTTATACCATCCGCACGCAAGCAGGCGAGGACTGAATTAAGCAGTCGGACTATAGCTGGAATTTTTCTTCCCAGTAAGTAGCTACATTCAAAAGTAGCTACAAGGCAAAATAATGGAACTAAATGGACAAGTTTTGCATTATTAGTGCTTTTGGTGATTACCCCCAGCATACTTTACAAAGCTGCAATATCACAGGCCTTTCTTTTTACCATATTATTATCTTTATGCATGAAAATCTGATCAATTACCCTGAGTACAGTTATCAATCAATTTCCTGTGATATGTTGAGTGACCATGATGTATGGATGGATAATAATCAATTCACGGGAAAACTTGATAAAATGATCATACATATTACTCATATCCGCTTATAAATATGAATTTGATTAAAATCCAGAATTTATCTGAGTCAGTTACGTGTGTGTCGAGGGCAGACAGTTTAAATCTGCCGAGATAAACTTGAATTGTGATGTCTGATGTCAACGCGGCCTTACCAATTAGCAATCTGCGGCGCTAAGATCTAAATCAATGGAATTTGCTAACCATGTAAACAAACCGTCATACTGAAATTGACATTAAATGACAATTTCAATACATTGTTTGTTTACATAGCAAATTCCATTGATTTAGATCTTACCACGAACTTCAGTCGAAGTTCGGGTATTTCCATCTCTATCGCATTCCCTTACTCGAGTGAAAGGGATTCATGTATGGGATATATGCATGTAACTTTCGAAGTTCGTGGTAGCGCCGCTGGTCACACCTCCGAAAATACCATAGAGTATTGAAACGTGTCAAATTGGATTTAAATATCACACCTTTTTGAAAATAAATAGGAAATCTTTTTTGATCTCAGATTTTGAATAATTGCTTTAAAGTAAAAGCGTTGCAGTAGCTATTATTTTATGTTATTTCAACATTTTGGGTCACTTAGTAATGGTAAATATTATAGCTGCATCTTCCCTATTTTCGTAAAGCAGTAGCTCGTAAGCCGTACGCTTGTTCACCACTATCAATTCAGGAATACAGTATATGCTAGGAAAAATGTAGCAAATGAAAGTTCGTAATCTCTGCCTACCCCTCGGGGCAACAGAGACGCGTATACATAAAACATACTAGTCATACAAAGACCTATAGTTGTAACTGAACACTCATAACTCGTAATGGCTGCAAGCTAGTAACGCGACACTGATAAGTCCACTCCAATAGCATGGCGACCTTCTGGTAGATTACGCGTCGAGTACTTATGGGACGACGCGATAATTTTCTAGAACATGCGCAAATTGACAAATTATGCATACTCGTATTGTGTAATAGTTTGAATAGTTTTGCAACGATGTGCGTGTTATTAAAACTAGTTTAAATGTCACCCCGTCAAGTAAGTACGGTGCTAAAGGAGTCGTAAACCATATGACCTGGACTTTATTGCCAAAATGCATATAATTCTCCCCCCCCCGGAAACAGTAAGCTGAACTATTAGGTAACACTTTAAGTCTCGTTATTTTTGTTTTAGTCTATCTTTACCATCAAGTATCTTATTCTTCTATCTCACGAGCTGTTCGGTAGGCTTTATCAGTCAAGTGATAATCTTCTCCAACATGCAATGAAATATTAACGTTACGTTCACTAACCGCCAAAAGGCTGCTAAGTACGCACGAAGATCGTAGCATAGCGTTCTGCCTTTAAGAAAAATATTAAGGTTTTTTTTTTATTATTTGTTATTTGGATGTTGTGAAATGCACTATATTATTATAGCTCGGCCGGAACCTATGGATTGCCTGCCTCGCATTACTATCCAGCTACCCTCGGCCTTCTATATCACAATTGGCAGGCAATCCCTTCCTTCCCGGTCTGTGAAGTAATGTACATATTATCTGTTTTATAAACTAGCACTTGTCTTATTATGATTCAACAATGAAGCTCCTAAAAACCCCATTTATTTCGCCACACTTGATACTAACACATGTAGCGATCAAGTGCCAAAATCGGGGGACAGTGAATGTACTGAAGTGAAGCTTGTTTCTCATTGATTGAGTTACATTCATAAAGGTGCTACAATATGGGCTGTAGAGACAGCATCAGTTAGACTGTGATATCTGTTTTGTATCGCATTCCTCCACTGCATCCCGGGCTTATCACATGATGGAATCAGAACGTGGCCAATTAACCATAGCTACTCCGTAACTACATGAGATAAACGGGCATATTCATTAATTTATGTCAGGGTTCGAAATGATCAAGATAATTACGCTTCTGTGATAATTATTGATAATGATCGCTCAACTTTGCATTTTCCTTGTAAGGGGAATCCCCACGGCGGAGCACGTCACGTTGACACTTCGTGCGTTCGGATCATAGACGCAAGTGCGTAAATACACGTCCGAATACTTCGAATGCAGTCTTCTTTCACGTCACTTCCACGAGCTCAATTTTTAGTATTTATTATCACGATGATTATCCTTTCGAACCTTGATTTATGTCCCTTAAACGGATAATAGGGATACTAACAAAACCGGCAGTCAACGTCAATCGAATACATTTACGAAGTCAGTTTATAGCCTGGATTAAGATATAGAATAGTTTTAACCCGGGTTCCACGCAGACGAAGTCGCGAGCGGAAGCTAGTTATTAATTATATTTTTGACAAGCTCATTAATTTACAACAACCTCTTTCCTTCCAGCATCAAGACCCTATACGACAACGTGGACGTGGTGACGATTCGCGAGAACACCGAGGGCGAATACTCGGGCATCGAGCACGAGATCGTCGACGGTGTGGTGCAGAGTATCAAGCTCATCACCGAGGAGGCCAGCCTTCGGGTCGCCGAGTTCGCCTTCCAGTTCGCCACGGAAAACAAAAGGAAGAAGGTCACCGCTGTGCACAAGGCCAACATCATGTGAGTATTGTACCAGTAGGCACTAACCTTTTCAAAAGTGGTCAACCACACACAGACACACACGCCAAATCAACAAGACATTTAATGCGTCTAAGGCGTTAAAATTCGTTTGTCCTTATCTGTCACTTTGACATTTGAGTTCGTAAGAAAGGGAATTAAATACGAGCGACTATAATCCCCTTATTCATAAAACTTAAAATGCCTATGCTAAATAAAATGTGCTATTTTATTTAGCATAGGCATTTTAAGTTTTATGAATAAGGGGATTATAGTCGCTCGTATTTAATCGACGATTAATTTAGTCGTGACTAAATTAGTCGAAACTCCTACGACTAAGATTGATCAATCGTTAGTCGCGATAAAGTAGTTTAAGACTCCACCGAGCTTTTGACGAGGGCACCGATTTGGCATTTGCACCTGTGTGTGCGTTATCACCCACACTACTGCCGCTGCCGGCTCGCTCATTTGGTACGGTCGGTCACAAGCTAAATGTTAGTATCTCATTATTCTCTAATAATAAATCTCAACTCCGCGTATAAAACCATGGATGGTATAAGGAATAAAATACAAAATGAAATTATTATTTTTATTGAAATTTGTCCGTTAACTAAGGAAAGCAAAAAAAATAAGCAAAGTAATAATAACGCAGTGTTACCGGTGGAGTAGTGTTGGTATTGAATTTGCAATCAGCAGTGGCGTGGACAGAGTTTTTGGACGGGGTAGAAATAATAAGATATTTTCCCCCAGAAACCAACAATATCAATGAGTCCCTGAAAATATTGCGATTTTGGTCAACTTTTGCATTATATCTGTCTATATCTATTTGTAGTTGTAAATTTAGAGATCTATCCGCTGCGTTTTTGTGCGTGAGTTGGGTTATTATGTTGTTAATGTCGATATTAGCTAGTTTCTTTTGTGTTAAATATATTGTAATCTCTTTGTTATTTGAAAACAAAACCTTACCGTACATTCATTGGGTGCCAAATCATCGGACGCTGAACTTTTTCCATTCACATTTTTTGTGCCCCCCCAATACTCCGATCGGATTATTTGATGATGTCTAAAAACAAAATTAGTAATAAGTACATTGAAAATAATTTATTTATTATTATCTGATCATAAATTTCATTCATAATGACAAAAGTAAAAAAAAAATGCTTACATTGGAAATTCCTAAGGCATCATTTTGTCTCTTTGTTCGTGCAATAGAAGCAAGTAGCCGTTTGTTGAAATACTTAGGGCCTTTTTTACATGTTTAATATTTTTCCTTGCGTTTCCCCATTTTTACTTGTATTTTAAGTTGGTGTAATGTGTAACAAAGCTAATGTTATTAGTGATCGCAAACATTACAAGAGAAAATATTGACACTGACAAACACTGACAATTGAATAGAATATTCATTAGAACTCTTACGAAGTTGTTTATTTGACTAGGTCATTAAAAAGGTTTTATGTTGATACGAAACTAGACATAGGTCAGATCAGAGGTGTAAACTATTTTGATCCTTGTTATGATATCAAGTAAGTATAATTTTATATGCACTTGTCTACTTAATGCTTTGCTTTCAAAAGGTACTAAGAGTCTATGACTTTATAAAGGAATGAATTTAATAATTAATAACTAACGATAGTTTTCGTACCCCCACTGTACAAGAGAAAAAACGTAATACTGAAGATAACAAAGCAAACGAGCCTAAACTCGACTATCTTAGCCCCTTCCATCATAGAGTTCCACCAGCCATCTTCCGGCTTCGTCATGAGACCATTGAGACCCTCGCCATCATGTTTAATGGTAAGTACTGAAGATAACAAAGTCATTTTTCCATATAAAAAAATACATTTAGATCCAACTGACGGGCGTACAATGCGTTACGTGATCGACCTCCTGAACTAAGAATAGTATCTGTTTAATGTTTTATTCTTGGGCCCTAGAAGCTTATAATATCCAAAAAAAATTCTTACCCCGTTTTGCTGCGTAATACTGCTGTATTCATACACAATTGACATCGAAGTGTCACCGCGCCGCATTGAGACGTGCTCTCTCTCTGAGCTCTCGTGGGTGACTGAATATGTCATGCGTTGCTCGCGTATTATATTTCATCATTTTGTTCCATAGTAATTTTGTATGGCGGATTTGGAGGGAGTTTAAAAAAAATCACAAGTAAATAACCAAAGCACTTTGAAATGTTACGATTGCATTCTCTTGTAGTTAATACACTGGAGATTCGTTTGAGTAGGATTTTGCAACTATACTATCAATTTTTTTATTCAATTTTACCTAAACGCCGACACACTTTCTTCTCATTTTTGTGCAACTTTATGGAATTGTATTTATTAAACTGTAGATGATTTGAGAATAGTTATAGTATTCTATTGTAAGCACATTCTTTGTGATTATAATTACATATGATTTATATGTTATTGTAAAGAATTGTGAACTCCACCGTCTGAACGGTGACTGCCGTTTTTGCCGATTATGCTCGGCGCAGTCTTAATCTTAATCGTTCATCGTTAGTCGATTACATTTTGCCCATCACTGATGCGGAGTTAAAGTTTATGTCAATGCAAGAAGGATGCTATCGCGCTGGGTTCCTTGACACATTTATCAGTCGTTGGCGTTGAACCTGCGGTGCGGATATTTGCGTCTTTGACGTCGAAAAGATTTAACAGGTAAATCTTTAAAATATCACAAGCACCTGTGCATATTAAAGTGTAAATTGCGTCGAGTGTCTTCGAAGAATAGGGGTGCCCACTGTTATAATAATAATAATAAAACATTTATTTCAGGTAACTAAGGCCCATAGTTACAAATACCTTACAGACTAACATACATACAATATAACATTAAACACTAATTATTATTTAGGTGACGAAACGAAATGAATTTTTATCTTAATAATCGGTTATAACCGGTCTTCGATTTCGGTTAAAACCGGTTTGCATTCCCTAGCGACTAGGGTTTGCAAGATCCGCCAATATTTCGGATCCGGATATTTCGGATCTCCAAATTCAACAGATCCGGATATCCGGATTTTTCGGATAAAACGGATCCACAGGGTTTTTTTGGTATAAAGTAGGAATTGTAAGGCTAAACCAAGAAACAACTAAAAACTGCTATACCACCGTATTTTAAGACCTGAAATATTTTAAATAGATACACATTCCCGACTTCATAAGGGGTATACAACTTTATTTTGTCTAAAATTTTTACTTGTTAGTGAAATTTGTCACTTGAATAACTACAACCAGGTCACGTTAACTCCGTACGCGGAGCTTCATGTTTACAATTAATTCGATAGGGTTGTAAAAGAACATGACATGATATGACCCAGACTCCTTACGCAGTAATCGATTGGCGGAATGCCAGTGTGGCTGCCCAGATCATACGGTACACCATACCATCTTTGAGTTGAGTGTCCCATCACCAAATTTAGCCGTAATTCGGCTGATTTCAAAACTCTCTCGGCGGATGCAGTTGCTTACCTTAAATCTAATATCATAAACAATTGAGTAGAGTACGTATTACTTCTGACTTCCTGTGTCAAATATACTTCTTCAATATTTCTTAAGGTACATCTAAACTAAGTCTTTAGTAGGTACAACTAATACTATAGGCTTGCTCTGAAAATAAAATTATTTGAATTGAATTTAATAGTTCCGGCACGTTCCGGTATTATTGGATTTATATAATACCTACGGTAGATTAGTGTATTTAAACCAACGCCATTTTTCGCCCTCAAACTTCGGAAGTTTTACTGGTTTGTGGTTTAATAATTTTTTTTGACTAATAAATTAAAAACAATATGATATAATCTGGTCTGGGATGAATACAGGGCGAATAAAATCAGAGATTGAGAATGATCTTCATTATACCATTCCGTTTTCAGTGTGGACTCGGTAAAAACTTCATTTTGTAGCGGTATTTTTGGTTTTCATGTTTGTATTATAAGGATCCTTAATATCCGAAAAATCCGGATTCAGGAGCCTGTCAGATCCGGATCAAAAATTTTGCGGATATCTGGATCTTTCGGATATCCGGATTGCAAACCCTACTAGCGACCACGCGATCTATTACTTTCGTTAGTAAGCTGTTGCCCACTAGAATCCCCTAGCCTGATCCCCAGGGGAAAAACACGGTGAGGTTGTTAGGTGAACTGCGACCGTACAGCGCGCGAGCGGAGCGAGCGAAGCGTGCGTATGCGGCAGCGTCCGGCGAAGCGCCATAACCGAACGTTATAATTTTTTCCTAGTTGAATATAAAATAATTGCCGCTAGGTTCCCCTGGGTGATCTGGGTCAGAGGGGCTACCGCGAAGTGAAAACGAAGTTCGTTCGAATATCTCCGTCTCTGTCGCTTGAACTAACAAGTGCGACAGAGACGGAGATACACAAACGAAGTTCGTTTTCATTTCCCGGTAGCCCCTCAGGTGATTAACGTGAATAACGTGGGTAGTAAAACTAGTAAGTACTAATGAGTTGTATATGATTCCAGGCGTATGTCGGACGGTCTGTTCCTCCGCTGCTGCCGCGACCAGGCCAAGAAGTTCCCCGACATCCGCTTCGAGGAGCGCTACCTGGACACCGTGTGCCTCAACATGGTGCAGGACCCCTCCAAGTTCGACGTGCTGGTGAGTTCAATATAACCAAATGGCTACCTCGAGGTCCACTTTGTTCGTTGGCATATCTCTCCCTGTCGCTCGAATATACAGGTGCGATAGGGATATCCGAACGAACGAACGGTCGGCAATAAAGGATCGGCCACGCACTTTTGATTTTACTGGAGTAACGAGCGCCCATAGGCTATGGTGTCTGCTTACGTATATTTGTTTGCCACCGTCGCAGTGAAAAAAAATCACCATCATATCAGCCGGAAGACGTCCACTGCTAGGCAAGACATAGGCCCCCTTAAAGAGTGCCAAAGTGATTGGTCCATAGAAGATACAAATAAACCATAAAAAGTAATCTTCTTTT
Organism: Epinotia demarniana; assembly: GCA_945867215.1. NCBI lineage: Eukaryota > Metazoa > Arthropoda > Insecta > Lepidoptera > Tortricidae > Epinotia > Epinotia demarniana. The sequence goes on from OX244273.1 coordinate 22,263,620, forward strand.
TCGACCATTAGGTGATTTCACGGACGGATTCAGAAAAAAAGGAATATAAGTGAAAAATTCTGTCCCTCTCATCCATGAGAGGCCTATGCCCAGCAGTGGGACATATATAGGCTGATTTATAAGAGAACAATTATAATATTAAAATGTTCTGAGATTAGATAGAAACTAATGGCTACATATTATCACCTACTTTTCATAGCTGTCCAAAAATATTGTACAATGCAGAGGCGGCTCGCCCTAAGGAGCGCTGGTGCAGTGAACTCCCATAAATAATTATAACAAAATTATACTCATTAATCTCATTATTAATATTACTATTTAAAATCCACTTAAACATTACAAAATCATAAGTAGGCGCTATACCCATCATCCTACCGTATCATTTCATAGGTAACGCGCCAAGCGGAGCGCTCACGATTGCGCTCTTATGAAAGAAGACTCAGTACATTTCCTAATACGAAATCCAATAAGAGTGAAAGAGAAAGTTCGCCACAGTCCTACGCGTGAAACAGAAGATTTTCTATGAAAATATAGCCAAATTCGGAGCGCCGCTCACGCCACGTTGCCGGTTAATTTTGCCGCCCGGCCGCGACAGCGACAGCGATTGCGCGCGACGTTGCCACTCCTATGTAAACAAAGTCAACTTAAATGCATGCGCGCGAATGCAAATTCGGGTATTTTCCAATTAATAATTTAATACGAGTTGAAATAGCCTGTACTTATCAGTTACTACTTGTGAGTGTTAAAATGGATAATTATAATGTGGTGTTCATTAAAAAGTGTGCAAAAACGTGACAAATCCGACTTGAATTGGAGGCTAAGGGACAAGGGACCTTGACCTTACGCAAACATGAACGACGAAAACCAAAACATTTACGCGTGTGTTTAAATCCGAACAATATGTGAAAACACTGTAGTTGTGTGGTAGTGTTGAGAGTAAAAACTATTTTACAGGATATGCGCAGGGCACTAGATTCCACGTAAGTACCGAAAGTCTATACGCGAGTTCAATGACCGCGTTGACAAAAACAGGCATATTTTGAATGAATGAATGAATGAATGAAATTGTTTATTTCGGACATCGGGTATCCATAAGTAGGTACAAATTTGACATATTACAAATTACAATTATAAGTTATTAGGTAAAAAAATAAATAATAATAATAATAATTTTAATATAAGTTAATAAAAAATGAAGTGCTCATTGGACCTCACATGTATATTCATCCAATGAGTGACAATAGGACTGTCCATCCTTTCTGCAACCACCTTCAGGAGAGTGTTGGTACTGCACCGCACGCGGCTCCACAGGGACGCCACACGCTTGCGCAGCACGGCTTGGAAGCCGTCAGTGTTCCATTCGGCGAACATCCCTGATGCGCTGCATCTGCATCGCCAGTGCAAGTGCAGGCCCGACATCCCCCTGAAGGCGTTGTTGTATTGGACACGCAGAGCACTGAAGGTCTTCTTGGTGTAGTTGCTCCACAGGTTACACGTGTACAAGTTCTGGCAGTATGTTTTAAACAGCGTTATTTTAACCTCAGGTGTACAGCGTGTAAACCTGCGTGACAGCATATTACCTCTGACCGCCAGCGCTCTGCGTTCCCTTTCTAAATCTACGTCATCTTTGAGGCTATCTGTGACCCAGTGACCCAAGTACTTAAATTTGGTTACCACCCGGAGAGGAGAACCGTTGAGACTTATGGGTGGAATCGCGTATGTTTTAGTACCAGATTTAAATACTAGAATCTCGCTCTTTTTAACATTGTATTTCAGTCCATGAGCCACAACAAAATTCTCACAAACGGCTAACATTTGCTTGAGTGCGTTGACTGAGGGACTGAGCAGCACCATATCATCGGCGTAGCTGATGTTATTAATATAACAGCCATCTACCGAACAACCCACGCCAGAGCTGCTGAGTTCCTCAATCAACCCATTCACATACACATTAAACAGTGTGGGCGAAGTCAACCCCCCCTGCCTCACACCACATTCCAGCCTGTAAGGATCTGAGTACCCCCCGGCCCATCGAACGACATTGGTTTGGTTACCGTACCAGTACTCAAACATTTTGATTACTTCAGTCGGTAGACCTCCACAATCTCCAAGCTTGTTCCATAACACATTGTAAGATACAAGGTCGAATGCCTTCGACAAGTCCAAGAAACAAGCAAATACGGGTGTATTCCGATCCGTGTAATACTTAACAGTGTGCTTAAGACATAGTATGGCTGATTCAGTTGATAACCCAGGTCGGAAACCGAACTGGGCGTCATGCAGGGTTATATGTTTGTTTAGATACGTATTAAGCACACTGTCCAGTATCTTTGCCAGAATAGTGGCTAGAGAGATGGGCCTATAGTTGGACCTGTCGGAGGCATCGCCTGTTTTATTTTTTATAATAGGTACCACAATGATCTTCATGAGGTCATCTGGTAAATAGTTGTGGCGAATGCAAAATGTAAAGAACATAGCAAGAACTCTCGGGAGATGAGCACCGGCATATTGCAGATGCTCAATGCTGAGCCCGTCATGTCCGGGTGATTTCCCTCTCTTCATTTGTCGAATAACTTTTGAGATTTCCGCTGGTGTTATTCTGATTGGGCCACCACCTACACGACTTTCAGCATCGAGCACCGGCTGCCGCCCCTCCACTCCCAGAGGTTCCACTTTGAACTGGTTCTTGAAGACGTTGGCGATATCACTAGGCTCACTAACACCATCAACACTTACCGGAAGGCTCACCCTAGGATTCAGCCTATTGGTCGATTTCCAAAACTGTACAAAATTTTTAGACCGGTGGTGGGAAGCAATTATGTCCATCTTAATTTGGTCCTTATTGTTTTGACAGTACTTAAGTTTAGCTTTAAAATCCTTCCTAGACTGGCACATTTCCACATACAGTCGGCCCGACTTGGGTTTGCCATAGATGCACCATTCCTGAAAGCAAGACCTTGCCCTCTGGTGAGCCCCCTTTACGTGTTTATTCCACCCCGTGATATAGCCACCCGCCCTGCGATGTTTTTTCTCACAACTAGCCATAGAAGCCTCTTTCAGTATTGTAATAATGGAACAGTGCATATTATCGATTTTTCTGTGGTCAGTACTACTACATAAGTTATCACAACATTGCTCTAATTCAACAGGAAAATCAATATCCCTTAATTTACTATTACATATATTTAAATATTCACTTATCTGTGATTGTTCCCTTTCTCCCCATATTATGCCTTCCAAAAGGTTATTGTTACCTACAGCGCCGTCTTGGAATTTATTTTTAGGTACATTTATGCTTAAATTACATACTATTTCTATAGGTAGGTGATCAGACCAATATACATCACAATATATTTTTGCGGCTATAACTGTTTGTCTAGCCGCTTGAGAAGTTACACAGTGGTCGAGCTATCGCGTACATCCGTGACTATCGCTAACGTAGGTATACGAGTCAGCCGGCAAAAGCTCAGAGTCCACTATACATAAATCTTGTTCGCAACAAAAACTGTCCAATTCCTTATAGAAAGACGTACCAGGGTGCGCATTAAAATCGCCTAGCATATAAATCAGATCCACTTGTTCGTTCTCTATGATCGCACAAATTTCACCTAAACATTCCGTGAACTCGATAAGGTTCTCACGTTCGTTATTTGGCATGTATACCGAGAAGATTATCATAGATCGATCAGTCATAGACACTTTAATTGCTATAAGCCTAACACTTTTGCACTTTATCGTAGAAACACTTGGGAACCGGCCCTTGCGCCACAGGAGCGCAACACCTCCGTGGGGGCGTCCACGCAAGACTCCCGACGATAAGTCCACAGCCGTATTGCCACAGTACCCGAACCTGACGTCAGTAGTGCCCAGTAGCGGTATATCGTGCTGCAGTAACCACGTTTCTTGAAGTGCAACAATATCAGCTGATTCGCACAGCGACCTCACACATTCTTTAGATCTGGCGAATCCTTTACAATTAAAAGATAAAAACTTACAGTTACTCGTCGATTGTATGTTATCCATTTTGTTGTTCAGTATTTCTATTCTTCAACGGGGTTCTCGAAAAGTTCACAAAACGCCTAAACAGTATACCTTCTGGCCAGAAGTTTTCATTTAAAAAGACGTTTTGCATACTTTTAGGCACTAATACCTTGTCAAGCGTCATAGCCCCGGTCAGTTTTCAAGTTGATTTTTTTCAAAGACACATTTATTTGTGTCTTACTGTACACATGCGTATTGATATCATTTTCAGTGGTAGACTTGTTGACATTGTATATAAACAACGGTATTCTGCTATCAGCCGCTTTAAAATTTCCACTTAATTCAGTAGCTGCGGTTCCCATTTTTCCCACAATTCTGTTCCTTAATCTTTTTCTCTCAGCAACCTGCCTCTCCTCGGTAGGTTTATCTATTTTCCACTGCCCAGGCTCCTTAAGTTTGTCTGCAAAAGATAACTGCACCTTATCAGCGCACATTGGCGTATGTGATTGCGCAGTGCTTACGTCCGCCGGTGACATAGTTTGTTTTGCACGCGCTGTAGATGGTTGCGGTACTTGAGTGCACATTTGCGGTTTTGATTGCACAGCGCTCGGGTCTGTATGTAACATCACAGATTTTGCGAGCGCACTGGCATTGTGCGACATAGGTGATTTTGCTTGCTTGACGGCTTCGATATTAGTCATCGATGCTACAGCTGTTAACGCTTGATTGAACATACGCGGTGTTGAATTCCCATCAGAGTTGTTTACGCCGATTTGTCCGTTGCCGTGATTCAAGTTTGAAACAGAAATTTGTCGATATGAGTTCAGCGGTGGTTCGAGTAACTGTTCGGGGCTATTCAGTGATGAGTTACTATTGTTGAGACTGGACCCCGAGATATGTTTCAAACCCATTGGACCACTGTCATAACCGCAATTATTCTGTAGGTAGTTTCCTCTTCGTGTGTTTACATCGTTGTAATCGTTGCGGTGCAAGATCGACGAGTATTTCAACTCATCTACATCTTTCTGTAACACATTAAAGGTATCTAATGTGACGTAAGTCGCTTGTATTGTCTTCAAACTTTCTTTTAACAACAAGATGTCTTTGAGGAGACGCGTCACATCAACGTGATCGAATGTGATCGGAGGCAATTTTTGGAGATCTCGAGCCACAAACGTAGGAACACAGTCAGGATCTGCCTGCTTAAAAAGTGAGATTATATCGTCAATATCTCTTTGAGTTTTTTTGTCACCTTTACGCATCTTAATCCGTTTATCCGTAGGGATGGACTCATAAAGTAGTTTCTTTGCAGAAAGTATATCTTCTGGTGTAAACGACGTCACACATATTCAGCTTAGACTATCCTCGTCCATTACATCCAGCTTATTTTTCACGAAAGCCAAAACTTCACTGATCACTAGATTACATCCAGTACATTTCACAATATTCGAAACCATTGTCACAATGCTTAGTGACGCAAGTACGCTGCAGTCTAAACACACATGCGACACATACGATGCGCGCGCGCTGATGATGTTATTTTACGAAGGTTGGGAACAGATTGTGTAGTATTATGTGGTGCATTTCAAATTGCTTTAAGGGTGCACGGATGAGTCTTCGGAATCCCGGAATCTGCTAACGTCATGTATTTTCATTGTTTTATTTCAAGTGAACACCCATACAATTTAGTCACGAGCTGCCTCTGGTAAAATGTAGTAGCAAAGTTGAATATAGAGAAACATGACCGGCATAAAAGTGTCTATTCATGTTTCTCTCAGTTCCAGAATGTAGATATTTCACAAACCACTAAAGAGTATAATTTACTGTTTCCAGGTGATGCCCAACTTGTACGGTGACATCATGTCTGACATGTGCTCGGGTCTGGTCGGAGGCCTGGGGCTCACCCCGTCGGGCAACATCGGCAAGAACGGCGCCCTGTTCGAGTCTGTAAGTATGCCTCCGACTCGCGCGAACGTGGGATACATTCCCAGTCCTAATGTTACGAATCGATCGAGTATTTCGTCTTCCGGGTTATTTAGACTCGGAAAAAGTTGATTAGCACCATTAAAAAGCTGTTGTCCACGTTAATCCCCTAGCCTGATCCCCCAGGGGGAAAAAACGTTTAGGTTGTTAGGTGAACTGCGACCCTACAGCGCAAGAGCCGAGCCGACCGAGCGAAGCGAGCATGACGCGGTAGCGTCCGGCGAAGCGCCGATTAACGTGGATAACGTGATGAAAAGATACAGAACTCGTTACAAAACGATATGCGTGTTGACTGTAAAACTATAGGTCACTATTTGCCAAATGATAGCGATTGAGGGAGAAATGAAAATGACTAAACTCTGAAGTTTAGGTTATTTGCTGCATTTATTTCATAACAGCCAGAAAATGGACGGGATATATGGTACAATTAGTCCGCCAAATGTTAATTTCTAGTTTTTAACCTGGTTTCACTTCTTAAGGCTTATGTTGGGACAACCTTATCCTAAGTAGCTACTATCCATTCTAGTTCTTCTGACTATTTAAAACCGGGCAGTCTTGTTCCACTTCCAATTTTTTTTTAATTTGCCAAAGATTTCTTTATTTTAACTCGCCATTTTATAAATTGTTTAAAAAAAATGGTTTACGAATCTTCGTCTTTAGTCGGTACTACTAATAACTTACTGAATCAATTTTCAATTATATCGTACTGTGTTTATTATACAGTGAATAATAAAGATAAAGTAAGTCTGTTTCTGAAACTATATGCGTGTCGACTAACCGGTGTGGATTGTGTATGTCCACTAACACATTATAGTCTGATATTGCATGATATGGAATTGTGTTGTTTAATATATCTGTTGAGGTTACTAAACTATATCTTTTCTCATCGTCGATGTCATATATTGCACATGATTCTTTTAATAAATTATGTTCCGATAATTTTTGAGCACTGAGGTTAGGCCTATTAAATATGATGCGTTCGATGGCTGCACAATTGATGATAGGTCCTGGGTAACAGATGCTTTGGGAGATTCAACAGTGACGACCACAAGGTCTCATGACCTGGTAAAAGTCGAGGAAGTCCGCTGGATGCGGGTGACGCAGGACCTATGTCCATAAGTGGATGTCTTTCGGCTGATTTAATGATGATGATGACCTGTTTTAACGAGGCTGTCATATCGATTGGGTACTGGTCAATAGGCATGACAACAGTAATTGAAAATCACTAAAATATGGTATTTTCTTAGTGAAAATTCAATCATAGAATTCGAAAAATGCTCATATTTTTTTATCTAGTTAGAGATTATTGTTTAACTTTATTTTGATAAAATTAAACCGAAAAATATGGACGCCCGCCATGATATGTTAAACACCAATCAGAGCGCATGACGTCACACTTGTATAATACAAATACCCGTAACGGCCATTACCACAGATTACAGAAAAACTTACGTACTGAACGAATAGTAAGACAGTGATAGAACCATGTTATCTGACAGCTCTTCATATGTCATTGTTTCCGCTTTCTTGCTCGCACGGCCGCGCAAGACTTGGAGCATCTAGGTAGCAAAAAGGTGTGCGTTCTGTTTATACAAATGTGACGTCACTCGGGACGCCATGACACTGACAAGCGTTTTAGCGCCAATTTGAAATTTAAAAACTTAAATGCATTTATTTCCTATTTAACTGTTATATTCTCTTGAAAAATCTTATTCGTTGTACATAATAAATGTTTGTAAACATTATAGAAAAGTTTTTCAAAATGTGTCATCATGCCTATTAACTGGGGTTCCTGATTGAATCATTTTAGATTACAGACCTTAGGAGCCTTAGGACAGTGCGTAACAAATAATATTATCCTACAAATAGGGTTACATCTCATTAAATGTCATATTAACTAAATCTGTGACCAGTGGGGCGTTTCACGAATCTACAAGCTACAATTTTACAAGGCCAAACTGGCAACACTGGTCAAATTACCAGCACGGTTATCATTGTCACAAGACGGCGCGCGAACTCTCTAGATGTTTTGGGCACTACCCGTCTCTTTCTAAGTTTCCTAATAAGAGAGAGACGGGTAGTGACAGAAACATCGAGAGAGCTCGCGCGCTGTCTTGTGCTAACCATGCAGTTGTTATTGGCCAAGCGCTTCAGTGTTGCTAGTTTAGTATTATAAAATTGTAGCTTGTAATGAAACGGGGCATTGCAAACATTTCCACGATCAACATGTTTGAGAAGTAAAAAATAAACGTTAAGGACTTTATAGCCAAATAAAATGGTGGTTCTTTGATGTGGTTCCCAAAATACTAATTTTCTGTACACATGAGGTGGAATTTTTGTTAAATACTGATCCAATGAATTATTTATCGTGGGTAGTTTTGTTCATATCATCATATTTCTTAGGGTGAGAATCCACCAGAGCTGTGTACGAGAAAACACTTTCGCAACCGGACTAAAAATTGAATAATACACCAGAAACCGACAGAACTCTCTAGGCGTATGCCCGCCTAGCGGGCTGAGCCGGCATAGAGCAAACATTACGAGTGCCTACCAGGCGGGTTCTTGGTTGCGAACGTGTTAAGCTGAAGGGCGTTTCTAACTAGAAATATAAAAATGAGAACAACCGTCACATCGATTTTAACCCAAATAATTCAGACAGGTTTCATCCAAATTCAATCATAACAGTATCTAACTCCATTGCACCTAAACCCAGCTAACTTGCATGCCACTAACCACCAGGTCCACGGGACCGCGCCAGCCATCGCGGGCCAGGACAAGGCCAACCCGACGGCCCTGCTGCTCTCGGGGGTGATGATGCTGCGGCACCTCGGGCTGCATCAGCACGCGGAGAGCATCCAGCACGCCTGCTTCACCGTGCTCAAGGAGGGACAGGTGCTCACGGAGGACCTGGGTGGGAAGAGCACGTGTACCGCGTATACCAATGAGATTATTAAGAATTTAGCGTAGATTTGTTTGGTGTGGAGGGTTTGCCTCAAAATGCTCTAGCGTAAAGTGCTGAAGTAACTTTTTGTAACAAAGACTTTTTGAGGTAAATTAGTACCGAATGAAACAAGTTTGTATGAGTGCTTTAGGTTGATGGTTTGGTCACTGTCGAGGATTCTTAACATAAGATTCACTCAAAATAGGTTATTTCATAAGTAGTTTGTTTCAAGCAAAAGCTAGTAAGTACCACCATAACTTTTTTGCGGGATTTGGTAATGTTAACTCAGTCGTCAGTATAGTAAAAAGATCAGATCTGGACAGTATTATATTGCCATACCAGACAGTGATCACAACCTCGAGAATCCTTAACATTCGAATAATAGTTAAATCATTAGATCAAATTGTTGACTAATTAAATAACATTCAATTACATAGTATAGTGACACCGTAGTAGCGAATTTATACCTTATTTATAAAGATATAAGAATCAGATTCGAGTTGACTAGCGTTACTGCCAAAGGAAGTATTTAGTTTGTATATACAGTATCAATATACATGTTGTATTGAGATCTGGTGCCTATTTATTAGCATTTCCCTAGTAAAATGTACCATACTAATATAACTATATGCAAGTTGGCTCTGGAAGTCACCAAATTTGTATAAAATATTTTACTTTTTTGAACCAAAGTAAGTTATTTTTCTCAAGTTCAAAAAAATCCTGTTGTGAAGTAAACTAGGACCCATTTATGGGCACGTTACAGCGCGTGACGCGGGGCGTAACGCGCTAAAAATTATACACGTCCATGCTGAGGGCTGACTTTTTATTTATTTAAGTTTAACATTCCACTGCATTTCAGATTTATTTAAGTTAATTTATTGATCATGTTCGTTACCAGTAAGTTAGTGAGATAATGGCTGTTTTCGTATAAGTACCACAGATTTATTTTTTCTATAAATATAAATACATGAGTATAAGAGAGGAGAGTATTATAGGGAGTGATGTGGTCTCCCTTAGAAAGTAATGTATATTTCGCCTCTGCTTACCCACGAAGAGAGCATTTCTAGAAAAGTATGTATACTTATTTCCTTACCATGCTGTTCTAGTATTGTTTTCAGACTCCTTGGAATTAAGCCAGTATTAGTACACATAACGGAACCTTAATTATCAAAAATAATATTAAAATATTCACATAACCTTACTAGTACATAGACATACAGTCGAGCCTTTATCCAATAAAAGGGGTAGGCAAAGCACATGAAACTTGCGTTCCAGTGCCGCTTTTAGCATTAATGTGGGTATGAAAGATCGACAAAATGTAATATCGCAGTGATTGGTAACAAAGGAGGAAAATTAAAAGCAAGCCTTACATACTTAAGGTACAAGCTATTCTAGAAATGCCCAAGAACGAAAACTACATTTTCAGCTTGCTTAGAAAATGTTACTATGGAAACATAAGTTTGTGGTATACTTAAGTGTAAGTTTAACTTTGTTTTTTAAAACATTATGTTCCTGATCAAGTATTAATTGACGTGATTACTCCATTATATTGAAATTTGTCCGGTGGTATGTGTTCCAGTATTTCTTTATAACAAAAATGTGTATAAATGTTATTATTATCGACCTTTACGCAGCAAGAGTTAAATGGTAAATGTACCTTATTTCTACACAATAGTATCAATACTTCACGCCTTCACAACTTAGCTGATCTGACCTTGGTTATGTAGAAAGCAACCGGTTTTTTTTTAATTGACTGATTGAGTTTGGTTGCTTTCTGCATGATTTCACTAGATAGTAATGAAGTTATACTCACAAAAAGAATGAAGAATGACCCAACAGGAATACATTTCACTGTTTGTGCTTACTTGGACTTTCTGTACATTTTATTTATATTATTTCTATTTATTTGCTTTGAAATGTGATTCAGATAAAATCTGACAATAAATGTACTTTAAGAATCTTTGGGTATTCTGATTGCTTTTGCAAATAGTTCAATGTGGAATCGTTTTAGTGTATCGTTTTATTTATGTATATAAAATAGACGACAAAATAAAGATATGATTGAAATTGTGTTTTATTACTGAGTAAGGTAAGGTACTACTGGTGCTGCCACACTGAGATAAAAAAATGTCGTATAACATAGTGTGACAAAGAGAGCGCTATGTAGCATTACGATGTTGAAGAGAAAATTTATTTTTATTTTTTACGCGTTTGGGAGGCTGCTGCTGTTCAACCCACCGATGGAGCCCCAGCTGGCCATGAGCTTCATGATACAACTTCCTCGGCCACGGGGCTTTATGATACAACTTTTTTAAGCTTCTCGCGGTTTACTACACCGTTTATATCGTAGCTCCATACTATTTTCCCCTAAGTGGTGAATTCCGGGATAATAACTATTGTGTCCTTCCTACCATGTTCTTCTCCGGTACTCAAAACTATATCTATAGCAAATTTCATCTAAATCGGGTGAAGAGGTAACATACTTTAAGCGCATTTATAATATTAGCTAGTATGGGACGTTTGAAACCGCCAGAAGTCATTTTTATGTAGATATTTCCAGTTCCAGCCTTCTAAGTAATTTATTGATATAGGATAGGTAACTCGTTGAAGGACAACGTCTATAGACGTCGTCATAGACAATGTATGGCTTATCAACATTAACACATTCGACATCGCGTACCCGACACTCGGGCACTCGTAAACTTTACTCAGATGCCGGCATACCCGGTAGTCGACAAGAGCTATAAACCTACACGCGACGCCAAAGTGCCCGACAGGCGGGCAAGCATTGCATCTTCGCTACCTCAGGGCTGCCACTGCCACTAACAGAAAAAATTGTAAGTCTTCTGATTATTATGTACTTATGTGGTCGAAAAGTTGGTACAGTTGATTATTATATTTTATTACTTCACTTTGTATTTTCATTTACTTTACCTAATGCGATTACAAAATTAAAATTCTTATTAGTTGGTTATGTTAAATTGCATACACTGGATGCATTGTGATAATTGATAAAACGGGGAGCCTAAGCAGATGAGACAGCAGATTTAATTTTATCCACGTATAGGAAAGTTACTTGGCACAGCCCTGAGCGTCCGCCGCTTGCCCGACTAGCGGGTTCGCGGCGTGCGGCATTGAGTTGCACGTCGTTGCCAGACTAGCGAATACTGTCCGTTTCTGGGGTATTGTTCGAAATTTTGCCTGGTTGCGAAAGTGTTAATTGAAGTACCGTCAATGTCTTAAGTTTAATATAATAAAACATTCCATCTTACCCCACAGGTCCACGGCACAGCCCCCGATCTAGCCGGCAAGGACATGGCCAACCCTACGGCTTTGCTCCTGTCCGCCATTATGATGCTAAGGCATCTCCAACTCAATGATCACGCCGACAAGATCCAGCACGCCTGCCACGAGACTCTGCGCGAAGGGAAACACCTGACTGGTGATTTGGGCGGCACTGGCAAGTGCAGCGAATACACCAACGCTATTATTTCTAAGCTGAAGTAAATGTTAGCGACAATCAATGTTAACTCGAATTTGATTCCACCAAATATTCGTTGTAAGCTGTGTGGCGCGAAAATGCACCTAACTTTTTAAATTCTGTCCACAAACAAGTTAGTTTTAGAAACAGGTTGACTTCCGGTACGAGCGCGTTTTGTTGAATGGCCGTATAACGGAACGTTAGAGATGTTGGTGGAAAAGTTTTGTATGAAACTATTTATTTTCTTTTGCGTTCATTTGATGTATGTACAGCCGCACCTAATGTATTATTTATTTCCTAAAAAGTATTATGTATATTGTAAAACAAACAAAAGTATGTAAATACCTCCTTGACCGATGTTGGTAACCATTTATACATACATATATAAACTAGGTAGTAATGTTCGCATATTACCTAAGTACTTGCTTAGTTCTAATTTAGTGCCTTTATTACTATAAAGAAATAAGTATATTTATTTATTAATTGGAGATATTACTGCAAGCTATCCAGTACAAGATGTAGATTAATCACATAATACTTTGTTATTATAAAGTTCTTTTAAAATATGGGCTTTCATTCAATGTTCCTGATATATACTCGTATACTATGAAAGTAATAAGAAAACAGTGACGGTAATTCAAAACTTCAACTATGGCTTTTTTTGCCTACTGCAGTTTTGCAAAACAACCCTTTAAAAAGATTGGCCAGAGACTGGGGATTGGGGAGGCCCTTGTCCAGCTGTGAGACTCAATGGGCTCTTTAAGTGATGCCATAATATTGCGTTTTCACCGTATGCCAAATTTGGTTTACTAAGGACAACTTACACACGAACGAACTCGGCTATCATGCGACGGCGCGCGAGATCTCGATTTTTCTCGGTCTCTTTTTTATTAGAACACTTACAACAAGAGATATAGTGCGAGAAAAATCGAGATTATGTCGCGGCCGTCGCATGATAAACATGCAGAACAAGTTAAATAAATAGAAGCTCGTAAAGAGCGGTTCGTCTTATCCATAGACTTTTTTGACATACATACATACATTCACGCCTTTATTCCCAAAAGGGGTAGGCAGAGCACATGAAACGTATGTTCCAGCGCCACTTTTAGCATAAATGTGGGTATAAAATATCGACAAAATGTGATATTGCAGTGATAGGTTGCTAGCCTATCGCCCACAACACACTTCAACCCTGGTCCCTTTGAAGACTTTTTTGAAGCAAGAAAATACAAATACGTAAAACGAATTGTACCTGAGAATATAATTTCAAATTTGACATTATGAAAAACGTTTAGATATATTTTCATCAAAAATTGTTTTTCCGCTACATGGTCTAATTTAGAAAAATTAAGACATTTAAAAGTAAAAAGTTTATTTTTCAGCATTAAATCTTCAAATCAGAAATAAAATTAAATGTACGAACTTTCGGACTTTATTTAAACGTAGTTTTAAAATACCGTAGTTTAATAATAAAAGAATCGCACTGCCTCGTTACTTCTGAACGCTCTCATTACTTGTCATCATGACAACTGTCTGAACTGTCAATCAAAACAAAAGGTGCATGCCCGTTTGCCCGTGTCGCACGTTGTTTACCTCTGCATAACCTACATGTTTCGATGTATTTCTGTTTAATAAAGTGTTTATTAAATAAGCAATTACTATAAGGATGGTGAAAAGGGTAAGTTGACGGGCTTTTTACATTATAATTCACGCTTTCCGGTGCCTGGCACATAACAATTACCACGCCTTGGAGGAAATAAAAACGTATGCCAATAAATATTGTGTTTATATGCTTGAAATCTTTTCAGGGGGCTAAAACCTCTGTGTCAGAGGACGATGAAGCATCTCAGTTGTTAAACGAAGGTGGAAATAGTTTGGAACCCGTAAAGAAACGCTTAAAAACGAAGAGTTTGTACCGCCAACCAACTGTAAATGAATTGAACAGACTCCAGGAAACCGAGAACTTGTTCAATTCCAACTTATTCCGTCTACAGATCGAGGAAATCTTGGACGAAGTCAAGGTGAAGGAGAAAACTGAGAAGAAAATTCAAACTTGGTTCGAAGGTTTACGAAAGCACCTTGAAAGTATTCCAGAAGATGACACGGAATATGATTTGACAGAGAAAACTTTAGTTAAGAAGCTCAAGGTTAAATTACCAGTGAATAACCAACTAGACAAGACAAAATGTGTCTTCAAGTTTCATAAGTTCAAAAATGTTGAAATTGCTGGTTCATATGCTCTTGGCTGTCCAATTAACTCTAAACTTACCATAGACATACAAATAACAGTACCCGCGGAAACCTACACCAAAAACGACTCCTTAAACTACAGATATCATAAAAAACGGGCCGCTTATTTGGCGTGCATTACATCGCACTTGAAGACACTAGACACAGTTGAAGATCTAAAATACACCTGGTTAAATGGTTGCCAAACACAACCAGTCTTAGATTTTAAACCAACTGGCAAGCTTGGAAACCACGTAACTGCCCGTATTCACTTAGCTTGTGAAGCTGAGGCCTACAAATTGCACCGGTTCAGCCCTGGACGTAATAACTTAAGAGAAGCGTGGTTATTATCCAAAGGAAACGTTCAAAACAACTCTGATGTGGGTCCACCTACACCATACTACAACAGCAGTATATTATCTGACATAGCAGTATCAGCAAACATGAAGTTTTTAACCGAAACTCTGAGTAACAGTGAGAACTTGAAGCAAGCTGTAGTATTGTTGAAGATCTGGCTTCAGCAGAGAAAGCTGCAAGTGTCTGGGTTCATTATTGGCATGCTGGTTGCACATCTGGTTCAGACGAAGAGGATCAACAATATTATGAGCAGTTATCAGATTATACGGAATGTGTGGATATCATTAAGTAAGTAAAAATTGATTTAATTGGTATTTTCTTTGTATGTAGTTAAATCTGAAAGTTGTTGACCCTTTTCTTGACATTGTATCTTATAAGATACACAATTTTTGGTGTTCTTTTTGTATTTTTGTAACAGACAATTTTTTTTGCCCTACAAGGCGCAAACAATGCTCGAATTCTCATTTTTTTTGTTATTTGCCAAGAAAAGAGTTAAGGATTAAATTTTTCCATCACTGATCATTCTTTATTTATGAAAATAATGAATCATTCTCCTATGAAGAAAAGATAGATGCTGGTACAAAAACTGTCATAAAGGATAGGATAGGATTATATTGTATACTGTAGATGAATATGAATAATTATTATTTTTTGACTTGTAATGTGTGACTAATAAAGTATGTCTATGTCTGTGTCTATAATTATTTTCGACAGAACTATTGTAATGAATTATGAATGACCAACCACATCAATGGCACAAGTGTATGTTTAAGGAATTTTTCGATACTGCAAATAAATATGTTTTTATACATTTTCCAGAAACCTCTACATGGGACACAACCGGCATCTCCCTAAACAAAGCCCCTCTCTCTGACTTCCTCACCCACTTCCCCGTAGTATTCCTCGACACCACCAGCCACTACAACATCTGCTGGCAGATGACCACGGGGACCTATACAGCATTGAAGCGGGAGGCAGGGCTAGCGGTGGAGATGCTGGATGATGGGAGTGTGAACAGCTTTATACCGCTGTTTATGACTGCGGTCACGCCGCTGTTGCAGTTTGATTATATTTTGAGGTAAATAAAACACGTAAAACTACATACAGTCAGGCAAGTCCGAATTGCCTCTTTGGCTGAACTACGCTCTCGCGCACCTGTGAACTGCAAGTCGCCCGAACGCGGTTGATGCCGTGACAGTTATAGTACCGCGTCCGGCGTTGTACAGTCGACTACAAAGAGATCTATACGCGAAAGTTATATATGTATACACGACTTTACCGAGTTTACCGCCTCGTGGTAAGGTCGTGTATGTAATTTTTTTTATAATATTGGCTCTGTGTAGTCAACTGTACCAAAACAATAACCCGGAAACGTTGATGTTGTGAAGGGACGCCTGACCGGAAACAGGCAAGCAGTTGATTACTTGTTGCGTTCATTCAGCCCCGTTCCCTAAGGTTGGACCTTAGGGTTACCGTCTTAGCAGCGTTCTCACTTCAAATTCCATTTTTCTTGTTTTCCTGTAGAACAGAACAACATATTTAAGGTTGACATCCCTTAATTCCCTCTCCTGTAACACATTCCGCTAGTACATGCTTACTGGTTTCTTCCTCCCAACAGTGTGGGAAAGAAGCATCATTACTGATACGTATTATCTTCAAGTGTCTATTTAGAGTATTATGACCGGTCACAATACCAGTCCACAACCTCAGCTTGCTCTTACCCAGTTTCAGCAGATACCTGGTTCTTTTTGTGATCCATACATCCTATCATCATCTTTGTCTGTCTAAATCCAGATGCTTCCGTCCATTTTCTCTTCCCATCTTGTTCTTTTAGCCTTTATAATGATCGCCTTTATGACTTGAGCCTAAATAGGAGGACAAGCTCTGGGCCTACAAACTCCCTTCCCAGGCCCTCCCTAACCAGCTTATCGGCCCTCTCATTGCCCGCTATCCCCTGATATCCTGGCACCCACGCCACCGTGACACCTCCTATCTTGTTAAACTCCTCCTTACATTCTTTCACTAAGGCGGATGTTACCGTTGCCTTTCCTAGTGCCTTTAATGCTGCCTGAATGTACGTATATATCCCTTTCGGTCTGTTGCATTGTCTCTCTTATAATCTGTGCGCACCTCGCGGAAACGTTACGAAAGAGCACGTGGCATGTGATTGAGCGAGAGGGATGACATGATTTTTGAAAATCTTTTTTGTCAGAGGTCTCTTTCGTTTCAGGATGCTACAAATTGCAATTGCAGTCTAAATAGGTTTTTTTTACCTTCCAGGTTTAAAGACTTCCCAAAACTGAAGCAAGCAGTCATAGACAACGCGCCCATAGAGTCAAAAGTGAACTACGGCATAGACCAGCTGCCCCTAGTAGTAGAGACTCTACACTCGCTCCTGGCCAAAGGTCTGACATGTAGAGCTGATCTGATCTTTCCAATTGTGGAGGCGAACTTCTCTTGGCTGGTTGGGAAGGGCTATGATAAAGTTAAAGAAGGGTAAGTAATGTTCCATGTCTTCTAAATTGGAACAGGGTTGCATTTGTTTTGTTTCAATCGATTTTAAAACAAGACAAACTCTGATCTATTTCTATATATCGTTTATTCAAATAACATTGTATTTTTTTCTTCTGGAGCTCAGCTAGAGGATAGGCTAGACTATATTATAATCTCTTTCGGATATTTACAAAAGGCGAACGGCTGTAAAGCATTGTCTGTAACTCAACCTTAACACGTTCGCAACCAAGAACCCGCCTGGTGCAAGCACTCCACTAGGCGGGCAGTAGTATGTTCACGCCTAGCGAGTCTGGTGTATTGTTCCATTTTTAATGTATTTGTATTGTAATGTCATTCCATTGTATTGTTCCGGTCGCGAAAGCGTTAAAGCAAATCATATTTCATGTTTGGACAAAATTGTAAGTATTATTAACGCGAAAGTTTGTCACGATGTTTGCTTTTTCGTGCCAAAAACCATCGAACAAGTATAGATGAAACGGTCCAGTAATATTAATACCATTACGAACAGTGGCGTAGCTCTGGGTGACACCTGTGTGGAACGGACACTCAAAAGTGCACTCGCACGTAGTGGTTTGTTGGGATGCAACTTATTGCAGGCCAACAAACCATTACTACTACTACTATTTATTTAATTTACTTCAATTATTTTTTTTATATTTTTTGTATTTTTCCTTTTATTAATTTTTGTGTTGTTTTTGTTTGTTACTTTCCGTGTCCTCACCAAATGGACCCTGCGGAAGACCAGCGCTGGCTGCAAAGCTAGCAACATGCTGAGCTGGGTCCATTTCGTGGCAAAAATGTGTTTTTTTATTTTTTATTATTTCTTTTGTAATCGATGTTGTGTTTGTCACGAATAAATGTTTTGATTGATTGAAAAGCGTCATAATAGATGTAAACCTCCATCGACGGAGATCCCCTCGTACCTCCAGACGCCACTGGGTGACACCCACACTCCGCCCCGGGTGGCACCCATGCTAGCAGGTAACCAGTCCATAGCAGAGGTTAACATATTTTTCAATTATTTTTAGGTACGAAGAGAAGGTGTCATTCGGGTTCATGTTAAACCAGGAGCATACGCTGGATATCATCGACAAGGGCCCCGCCGCCAACCTTCCCGAGGCTGAGGAGTTCAGGTAACTGAGAATAAATACAATTAGTCCACACTTATTCAGTTCAATTATTTATTTCAGGCGTAGAACCCATATTCGTATAGTGTTTTTAAACTCGTCGACTTTAAAGGTCTGATTTGCAGATATGATACTTGACTATATGATTGTTTATCTGATTTGATCGATTTATGATTGCCTAAATTTTTTTTGATGGGAACTAATTTGTATTGTCTTTAATTTCTGCAGGGCTTTCTGGGGCGACAAGTCCGAGCTCCGGCGGTTCCAAGACGGCTCTATCACGGAGACCTGTGTGTGGGAGGGAGACACACTGTCCGAGCGTCGCTCTATCCCCCGTCAGATTGTAGAGTACCTTCTGAAATTGAAGTATGGTGAGTTCACGCTCCATTTGGTGTTTTCAGAAAATACTCTTCCAGATTTTGACAAACACGTGTAACATAAAGTCGCCATAACATACAGCTGAGCGGTCCAGGTCACAAACATCTGAACACGACTTTATTATCAAAGACATAGAGTGCGTGTTCTGATATTTTTGAACACCCTGAAGAGTACAGATGTATTCACATACATCTGTACTCTTCTGACTGTACAAATAACAAGTAGGTTATAATAGCAATGTCTATACAATGTCGCGTTAAAATAATGGGCCTACTATAGATAGTTTTACTAGCCTCATTATACATGGCGCCCATGTGTGAAGCGGGGGTCTATGTGCAGTAAGAAATGAATGGTACAGAGACCTTTCTATGGTAAAGCTACAGTAGATTCATTAATTTAAAGGAACAACCTTTATAATTTAATATCTCCCCACGCGGTTTCGCCCGTGTATTGCAAAGACCGCAGGCAAACCCACGGGATGTAGTATAGCCTATGTCCACCAAGAAAGTATATTCTATACGCGGGTTAAGAATTTTAGAAATCAGATAAGTAGCTTTGGAGATACGCTCTACAAACATATACAAATAAACTTTATTTATCAGAAACATCTTTACAAACTTTGTCTTACTTTGTCTTACGTTATTGTAAGTTTGTATTCTAGAAACTAGAATACAAACTTACAATAACGTTTAACTTACAATGTTACAATCTCACAAACATTTCCTCTCTACAATTATTTTAGTACCGACTAGTCTCAGAACTTACTTAATATACAACCTTTTCCAGATATCCCACCCTCAGAGCTGTTTCACGTGCTAGAACAACTAAACTCACTCACAACTCGCAAGCAATACACGCGCGAGAAAAGGATCGAGAGCGAGGAGAGCGCTCTAGCGGCTTTGCAAGCGGCCGATGACCTCCGTAGAGATTTGCGCGGACTCACGCAGTTGCCGCTGGACATCAGTGCCGTGTACGGTGAGTTTTACACTTTCTCTCTTTATGCATAGGTTAACAAACAAAGAAACAGCCTCTCACCCTAAATAAATATACCTTCTACGTTCCATCCCATACCGGCTCGACTATTTGAGGGCTTTAAGATGCCCCGAAAGCAAAACAAACTTCATCCTTTCATCTCCCAGATGATCTAAAAAAACTTTTCTCGGTAGCGCGGTTCAGTAATCGCAACCGTAGAAATAGCACCATCTATCGTAAATAGCGATGTTACCTAAGATTTTTTACTATACCATTAGAACCAGTTTTTGGAGAGGAAGAAATGTTTGTATCAGAGTACAATTAAAGCTTGAATACCCAAAAATTTGACTCAAAGATTGGCGATCGATTGGCCTCGCTGGTGGCAGCCGAAACGCTTCATACTCCCTTCTGATTATTTAGGAGCTAAGCTCTTGCCGGTGCCGGTGTAGCTCAACATATGCCCTCCATCTACTCCGATCCCTCCCAGGCAACCTCTTCGACGTCTTGATACGACCTTACACCAACTCTCTTTTTGAGTGCTCTATGTAGTTTATTCTAGGTCTTCCTCTTCCTCGCTTCCCTTCTATCTTTCCTTCAATTATATTCATAATGAAGTTGATATGTCGTAAGTATGAGGTGCCCTTTTCATCTTCTCTCTTCTATTGTCTAAGTTTCTCACTAACTGCCTGGTTTGTCTAACTCCATTTAGTACTTCTTCATTGGTTACTTTCTCTCCAGCTAATATTCTCCATTCGCCTTCAACACCACATCTCGAACGCTTCTAATATCTCCGCGTCTTTCTGGGTCAAGCTTCATACTAATTGACATAAAAGTATAACGTCAGAATCTGCTATTTGGACTAATCGATGTATGAAATTTCAAGTAAATTGGTGTTTCGCTCGCGAAATACTGCGTTTAGGTCCATAGGTGTATTTATATTTAATTTTGTTTGTATAAAAGCGTAAGGATTCTATTGGTGGTTTTAATCTTCGCAATTAAAAAAATACATATTTTTTCTAAACTTTCAAGGTTTATTTTTATTTATTTGTTTGAGGCAGGCAACTAGGCCCATATTTACAAATACTTATACTTACTTGCTTACTTATACTTCATTACAATAATTTGACGGCTTATATACTGTCTATTTAAAAACACTACGTTATCAATTTGAACATGTGTCTACACCCCTATTGAAATGAACTGTCTTTTTTTTCCTGTGGAGTGCGGGTAGGGTTTAAACGCTTTTTGATCTCTCTCCTTGTAAATTTATTATAATAATTGTATTTAGTGCCCCGTTGTGGTAAGTTTATGTAATTTATTACTTTAATTATAGTTAATAGCCATGTTATATTATCCGGATAGTTTTAAAGTTCCGAATGAGCACGGTGGGCTGGCGTGATGGCGGGTAATCATGACCCGTTATTGGGGCCGGCTGGCGATAACTTTTCAACGGCAAATAATACACCTATTAGTCCTCCGATGGAAGATCAACAGCCTTCCGTAACCCCAGATGATGCGGATACTGATTATACACTTGTAACATCCAAGGGCCAGAAAAGGCTTGCCTCCAAATCAAGTGAAACAACGCAGGCCACGCAGCCCCCTCCAAGTAGGCAGAGCTATACCCCGAAAGATCCTGGACCCTTCGTAGTCCATATCCAACTTAATAAAACTTCCTCGGGTGAGGGTACAACCCTGAACCCAGTTAAATTTGGCCAGTATTTATGCTCGCACAACATAAACGGGTTAAAACAAGGGGGCGTTAACCAAAATAGGCAGAAATCGTATCAGCCTGGACTTTGTGAGTGCCACTGCGGCTAACACATATTTAGAATCTTATAACCTGGAAAGTACGGAATATTCCGCATTTATCCCATCATTTAATATCCAGAGGATGTGTATTATCCGCAGGGTACCAAAAGACCTATGTAACGAAGAGATCGCGTCAGGCGTCATAACCCCACAAGGTTTCGGCAAAGTAACGAAAGCCAGCCGATTAAGCATTAAAAATAAACGATGTAGAGGAATGGTTTCCTACTGAGACGGTTGCCCTGACCATCGACGGGCAGAAGCTCCCTCAACGCGTATTTCTGTTCCATAACTCCTTCGTAACTGAGAAGTATAATTTACCCGTAATACAGTGCTTTCAATGCTGCAGATTCGGCCATGTTAAGGCGAACTGCAGATCGCAACCCCGCTGCTCGAAATGCGGCCAACCTCACCTAACTAATGAGTGCCCATCTCACAATGATGCTTCATGCTTGTTCTGCTCCGGGTCCCATCTTGCCACAGACAAGGCTTGCCCCGAATACGATCGTCAACATAAGATAAAATCGGCCATGACTGACGAGGCTATCTCCTTCATGGAGGCCTCTCAACGGTTCCCCCCATCCAGACGAACGTTCGCCGAAGTTCTAGGCCCGAAACCTCCTACCTCAGTCTCAAAAATTCAAAATTCAAAAATTCAAAATTCAAAATTATTTATTTTTAACAAAGGTTTTTCACATGTGTTCGTTTCCCCCTTTTAAGTTAAACACTTGTATTAGGAGGAAACGCTCTTTCATACAGGTGGTAACTGTATGTTAAAAATAAAACTAAACATAGTTTGTTTTAAGCTTACTACTAAATAACAGGTTTCATCTATCTACTATCTTATTATTATACTCAGATTGGAGAGGTGCTCAATTGTTTTTCAGGTTACACATGAGTTAAGAGAACTTAAATTTAAATTTACTTAATCTAAACGAGTGAAATGATTGAAAGAAACGTGCAAATATGATAAACATTTTACGAAATTAGTGATTACCTCGAACGATATCGAATCACTTATGGCTAACTGTTAGTCATAAGTAATTCGATATCGTCGTAATTTTGGCTTTTAAGCCAGTTATAAATAAGTTTTTTACATTCTCTATAGGTTGTGCTGTAAATTTTAGTTTTTCTATTTATTTGGTTATAAAGAATTACTGATGCAACTTTAAATTGTCCTTTAGCAAAATTAGTCCTAGTCGTGATAATTGCTTTATTACTTCATATGGATTACGTTTTTGTATTATACTTTGATCTCGTTTTATTTTTTTATGAATTTTCAGAATACAATTTAGGATATATAACCTTCTTACAGTAAGAACATTAGAATCTTTGTAAACATCATTAGTGCTGTATCTTTTGTTTTTACCTAAAAGTACTTTAAGAATGGACCTTTGAGCACGCTCGAGAACCAAGAGTTTAGTTTTGTGAGTGCCCCCCCATACAGGCAGACAGTAAAGAACGATGGACTGAACTAAGGTTTTATAGATATAGATTAAAAGTTCCTTATCGGAGATATGCCTCAAGTATTTAAATAGCCATATGAGTTTACGTATTCTATTTGCAGTAATTTCGATTTGTTGGTTCCAAGAAAGTGATTGATCTATGTGGACACCTAAATACCTAGTGGAGGAGACATTTTTGAGGTCAAAGCAAGTACAGTTATTTGTCACATGATTTGAGCAAGTGTGAGCTTTTAATAAATGAGTGGTTCTATCAGGCTGTGTGCTGTTTTGAATAGAAAACGTTATGTAATTGGTTTTTTTAATGTTTAATGAAAGTAAATTAGTTTGAAGCCATTTAATTACTTTAGACAGTCCGGATTCAGCATAAGCATATACCTCCTCCCAGCTATCTCCATGAAAAAGAAGCGCAGTATCATCAGCGTACGAGATTACTAAACCATATGGAAGCTGAATGTTGGTTAAATCATTAATATAAGTCAAAAAGAGTGTTGGGCCTAGAACACTTCCCTGAGGGACTCCAAAGGGGGTTGATAATTCATCTTTGCTATACACATCGTTGCATAGTTTAACTTTTTGCGTTCTATTATTTAAGTAACTTGTAATTAGATTTAAGAATTGCCCACGTATACCTAAGATTTCCAGTTTACTGATAAGGATGGGGATAGAGACGGTGTCAAACGCTTTTTTTATGTCGAAGTCTCGTACAAAAAAACATTCGCTATAACTAGAAAACCACGGTCTCCTCTTCCGCAAGGTTATGACAGGAGAGCTCACAATGCGATTGTAGATAGTTATCGCATTCCTCCCCCTAAGGGACGGCTGCGCCCTCCCCGGGATGGGTAGGGATAGGGACATAGTCCATCCCGGTTCAACACACGATGATATCCCGTACTATTGATGATACCCAATACAATTCCTCTCCACCTGAGGAGGGCCTTGTCAATGACAGGGTCCTCGATTCTTTACTGTCTACTGTCATAATGCTCCTTAGTCTAGACAGAATACCGTCCAACGTTGCTTCCAAGATTGAAACACTCTGTGAGATATTAAACAAACGACTCATCAATGTATACGGCGGTTCAATGGAATGCACGTAGTGTCTCAAACAAAAAAAGCGGAATTACTCTATCTCTCCAAAAAACACAACCCCATCCTATTCGCTATAGCCGAAACGTGGTTAAAGCCACACCAAACATTTGAATTACAAGGCTACCACACGATAAGAGACGACAGAGCAGATGGTTGGGATGGGTCTGCCCTTTTTCCCATATACCACTCCCCGTTCATTCTACAAATATTTTCGTCGTTGCGGCTAGGGTTTTCAATGTATCTTACGTGTCGGTGTACATCCCTCGTAGTACGCTGTCTGAATTTCAGGCTATAATTAAAGATATCCCTAACCCGATTGTCATTATGGGGGATCTAAACTGCCGCCATGTGTGCTGGGGATCAGGTTCCTCGGACAGCAATGGCAGATTTATCCTGGAGTTGGCAGATAAATTTAACCTCTGCTGTCTAAATGACGGCAGGCCGACCAGGCGCACGGCCCCCGACCAAAACTCGTCTGCGGTAGATTTATCTTTGTGTTCCACTGATCTTGCCTCGGAGATAATATACGCTGGGGATATGACTCTTGATAACTTTATCTCTTTCAAAAAAATAGGGGCAAAATGCCGCAGAATCTTAGCGATGAAAAAAGCTGAGGGTTGGAATTCATTCTGTGAATCTATTTCACCCTCCACTCCTCCCACTCTAGTGTGGAAGAATATCCGCAGGTTCCGCAGAGGAACAGCACCCCCTACAGTGGCTAGTTCATCTTCGACTTGGACCCGACGGAACATATAAATAGTGTTGTTGCAAAATGCGAAAAGAACCTAAATGTCATCCGCGCCCTATCTGGTGCATGGTGGGGAGCCCATCCTTATTCGCAAAAATTGGTTTATAATGCCCTAATCAGATCTCACTTGGATTTTGGCTCTATATTGATTGAACCATGTAATAACTGATTTAAAAAACTGGATTATATACAAAGCAGGGCTCTTAGAATAGTTACGGGATCCATGAAATCTTCGCCTATTAGGGCTCTCCAAGTGGAATGCGTTGATCCCCCCCTCAAAGCACGACGCTAATTCCTGGCAGACAGATACCTGTTCAGAAACGCCCAACTAGAGCACCACCCCATTTTCCCTAAGTTGGATATGTTAAGAGATCACGTGGAGTCCAACCGGTCCGCGCCGGGAAAACCTATTCCAAATTTGTTGACTAGCCTAATCAGATTGAATAGTAATAGCATTGAATCCTCTTTAACAAAACTCCCCAACATGCCTATATACACAATTCCTTTTGCTGCTATTACGATCCAACCGAAAACAGATAAAATTGGAGTTGATAGGTCCACTTCTTCGGCCAACGAAAAATTCATCGAATCGGTGAGGGCAAAATGGCAAGATTGAGACCGTCTCTATACGGATGCCTCTAAGTTCAAGGATGGGCCCATAGGATGTGCCTTCATTCACGACAATCTTAACTCGGTACATAAATTTCGGGAGTGTATTGCCATTTTGAAGGCTGTCAAGTATGCCAAAGAACACAGGCTGGTAAACTCGGTATTTTTTTCGGACAGCCTTAGCTCTATCCAAACCATCACAAGTAACGTAATTAAAAACTGGGCTAAAACACCGTTGATCTGCCTAATCAAGGAAGCTCTCCTATCCTGTCGACTCCTTGACCTTGAAGTAACCCTATGCTGGATCCCAGCCACAAGGGTATACATGGGAACGAACTGGCTGACATAGCTGCCAAGGAAGCAGCAGTAGACGGTGATAGATCCTTTTTCCAATGTTTTAGCAAGGACTTAGACGCGATCTCTTCGTTAAAATTACACTCAACATGGTCGGCTCTATGGGCCGCTGATAATAAGTTGGAGTACTACCATTTGCAAAAGAATATTCCATCTACTCCTTGGTTTTTTAAATTTAAATTTAAAAAAAGTGTTACCAGTAGCATCATTCGTCTTGGGCTAGGCCATGTTTGTTCCCTTGAATTTCTGTATAAGATTAAAGTTAAAAATAGCGCGGAATGTCTGTGCGGGCATGGTATTGGTTCGATTGAACATATCTTTTTCGAGTGTCCAACAACTCAATTCTCCCTCTATGACCTTCTAATAAAACTTAAAGTTCAGCTCCCCACTAATGTTAAAGCCCTCTTGGCCAGTTTTGAGTCCAAAGTAGCCAAGGCTCTGGCTTATTTTATTGACAAAAAGAAAATAAAATTATAACTATTTATGAATAACAAGTATCTTATTAATCACTATTATTATTGCTTTTAATATATAGTATTTCTGTATATTTATTTATGTTTATGTTTAGTCCCCAGGGCAAATTTTTTAGGTGCACTCCACATATCCGTAAATTCAAATCACTTGACATTGGCAAAGTGCCTAAGTAGCAAAAAGCCATAGTATACGGAAAAAAAATGAAGTGTAATTCTCGCAGGAACCTCTCCTGTGTTCAGCTACTGCGACCCAACCCCCCCGCTGCCCCGCGCGCCGCACAACCCGTGGCGGCGCGGGGGCACGTGCCTGCTGAAGGAAATACAAAAAGATGGCGTCTTCGTCGCTCCAGAATTTACGCCGGTTTGCGAAACTGTCATTGAGCTGGGTGAGAACTTTTCCTTTTTAAGGTGGTTCGGCGACTATACAAAACGTTTTTTGTCATTCGCATATGAAACTTATGTAACACACTTTCAAAAATTTAATTTCAATTTCCGCGAAATTCCCGCTTTCCTAGAATAAACTCGTATAAACTAGAATAATTTTAAAACTTACTTTGTCACGTGATACTTTCGGAAAACAATTATTCTCGAATTATTCTAGTTTATACAAGTTCATTCTAAGAAATGGGGAATTTCGCGCAAATGGAAAGCCAATTTACGAAAGATTGTTACGTAAGATTCTTAAGCCTGCAAACGTCAAAAGACGTTTTGTATAATCTTGTACGAGAAACATAGTTGGTGTTGTTGGACCACCCACCCTTCCTTTAACACATTCACTGCCAAGAATCGCTACGCTCGTAGCCGATCCCGTAGCTTCCCTCGTAGCGGAAAGCTACGGCGTAGCCCGCTAAACGGGTTGCTGCCAGTGAAAGTGTTATTTTTCAAAATGTGTATTTTTAGTGTAAATGTTTCAATCTATGTTCATGTGTTCTTTCGCATTTGTATAATATCTAAATGCGATATTTGCCGAGGTCACTCCTATCCCCCACGTGAAATTAGGTTCCAGGTTGACCTCCTCTCTCCGATATCTCACGTAATCAATGGACCCATTACCTATAGAACAAGGTTTGCTTGGTTTGGGAATAGTTCGATTTGTTAACGGTAGTCCCCAAATATTGATTGCAAGGCAAATAAATGACAACACTGTTCATCCTCCTAGCGTTATTTCCGGTAACACCCCTAAATGAGCCCGGGGTCCGCTTTGACACGTAATTCCAAGATTTGGCATAGGCACTAGTTTTACGAAAGCAACTGCCATCTGACTTTCCAGCCCAGAGGGAAAACTAGACCGTATTGGGATAAGAACGGTTTCCTCACGATGTTTTTCTTCACCGAAAAGCTAACGGGCTATATTCCGTACATAATTTCCGAAAAACTCATTGGTACGAGCCGGGATTCGAACCCACGACCGCCGCTTGACAGCCGCATGCCTGAACCACTAGGCTACCGTAGTTCAGGATATAGTATAATGTCACGAAATATTTTGATTGTTTATTAACAGTTATTTCAACCTGCTTATATCAGTATTTGCATGCTAGGTCACAGTGGAAAATGGCCCGGCGAGATTGAAGCCTTTCGCTGCCTCAAAGCAGCCTTCAACCTCCAGATAGCTGACCGACTCAACAAGCAGTTCAGTCTGCCCACGCAGGCGTACCCGACGCATATAGACGTCTTGAAGAATGGACTAGTATTCAGGCTCGTTATAGCGCACCCTAAGGAGATCACACTGGTCAGGAGAGAGGTAAGGGGAACCAAAATAGAGTTAGGGCACAGCGAAATGAAACGAGTGTAGAACCGATTGCCGTTGGGGCGGAAAGGTTCTCGAGTGGCGACCACGTACCGGAAGGCGCGGCGTGGGTCCCCACAAGGTGGACTGATGACTTGGTAAAGGTTGCGGGAGTCCGCTGGATGCGGGTGGCGTGGGACCGGTCACTTTGGCACTCTTTGGGGGAGGCATAGGTCCAGCAGTGGACGTCTTTCGGCTGATGTGATGATGATGATGATGACAGCGAAATGTCATCCCGCTCGAATGTGGAGCAGCCCAACTGGGGAAGTACCTTGCAGAAGACCACAGCCATAATAACACTACTTGCTCTGTAGTAGTGTTGTGTTCCTGGAGGTGAGCAAGGTCGCCGGAGCTCCCGAGGATGCGTTGTATTGGGAGCGAGGGAACTTGTTCCTTCAGCTGTCAACACGGCGAATCCTCAAACATAGCAAAGGTTGGCAACGCCCATGTTACTCCTTTGGAGTTGCATGCGTCTATAGGTTGCAGGCTGAATATGAACATTGTTGAAAGCATGAAGGTCTTTGACAGTGTCAAAGGGCTCCTATCACGCAACACCTTTAGGTGTTCTTGAAGTCCAAAGGGTTAAGGTAGAATCAGACGGTTCACTTTTCTTTCATTATCTGGTTTCATTTTGCATCTTTCACTCAAAGTGGCTCGTCTGAACAAAAAGTGAAACAACATGAAATAATAATGAAGCATTCACTCTAGTGAACATTCATTCAAGTGAACCGTCTGATTTTACCTTTAATACCATCACTTTACTTCGTCTAAGTTCTTGCAAAGATACCGTATATTTAATCGCCGGTCTACTCGTTTTTGTTTGTGGCAACCCTGACGAATTCTTTATCCAGGTGGAGAACGGACTGGTGAAGTTTAAGGAGACTGAAGAGAGCATCCGATTGCAGCGTGACACTGTGCTGTTGCCGAGGCTGAGGGGCGCTTTACATGGGTAAGTGAGAACACTGTCAAAAACTCTGTACACAAATAAGGTCAGTTCGGGTATGTGCGCCACCGGGGAGAGCGCGCCTCATTCATTAATTTCATTATTCAGTCATTTAAATCAATATCAAAGCAATAAACTTGTTTTAGTTGGTTGCATGAGTGTAAGATGTCGTTATTTGTGGAATATCTGTTGATCTTGATACATATGCTTGATGAAAGGTGCACTTAGCCCGGGGGCGCACTTGCCACTTTACTACTATGGGGTTTGTGAGCTATAGAACTCGCGGGCACTCTGTCTTTTTAACCCTCGACGCAAAGAGGGTGTTATTAGTTTAACGTCTCTGTGTATCCGCCTGCTCGTTTGCCTCCTATCGCATAAAAAAAATCGTAGCTCCCTAACGGATGAAACGATTTGAATGCGGTTTTTTTTATTCGAAAGCTATATGTGATCCCGAGTGTTCTTAGCCATGTTTTATGAAAAGCTGTTCAGCCGTTTTTGAGATATTGGACTTTGAAATGAAAACGTAGGGGGTTTTTCAACTTTTCTAAGTTGTAGTTATTTATTTAATTTCGGAAAAGTGGTTCGACAAGAAAATTCTATGTAATTAACGAACTTTCAAACAAAATTTCACGAGAATCAATTTAAAAATGCGACCTGTAGAAGAGAATAGTGGGTCAGACACCGACCAAATAATTTTCGGCCCAGCTGAAGTATAGAACTTCGTTCGTTTCGCTCACTCGTTCGATAAAGAAGACAACTATGTATGTATGTAAACACTTTATTGTACACAATAACAGGTTAAAGAATATACATGTTACACAATACATTAAAGTATTGGTAAAGAAAAAAGTACATTATATTTTATTATTAGTGTTGTTTGTCACGAATAAATGTTGTGATTAAATTTATTATATGTGACTCCATAGCCTCCACCAGCGGCACCCTTCCTTCGGCGTGGCGTCCTGCCTCCTGCAGCGCTTCCTCTCCTCCCACCTGCTCGCCCCCCACTTCCCCCCCCTCCCCGCGTGCCTGTTGGCCGCTCGTGTGTACTCCCCCCCCGCGCCCCACGCCGCCCCCGCGCTCCCCCAGCTCGGCTTCCTGAGGGCGCTGAGGCTGCTCAGCGAGACCAACTGGGGGACTGAGATGCTGCTGCTCGATTTTAATGGCGATATGAAACGTGAGTCAAATCTTTATTGGTAAAATGACATATTTTACAGGTTATCATATCAAATGCTATCAATCATAATAGTACATTACGTAACAAGGGCGGTGAATTCGTAAATGCCCCAGATCGCAGGTGTTTGTGGCCCGAACCGAAGGTGAGGGCCATAAATATGCGCTCTGGGGCTTTACGAATTACCGCCCGTGTTGCGTACAAAATTTTACGTCTTCACCTGGCCACAATGCGAGTTTTCCCGTACGTGCAGCGTGCAGTAAAACTCCCATTATGGCCAGGTGTGACGTAAAATGTATTATCGTCTTAGATGTTTGGATCTGAGTTATATCTATAGATATTCTAAGAACTGTACAATAGCTTAGACTTAGATACACACACACGAATACTTTTAATTTATTTCTTTACATAATTCATTAGTTAATTTATAAATTCTATACATTTTGCTCCTTGTGTATGATGTACTGTTAGTGTAAACATCTGTTGATGTACAGCTTAAATCCTAATGCAGGTTCTGTTGCAATGACCTTGTCGTATAGCTTAAGTCCTAATGCAAGTTCTGTTGCTACGACCTTGTCGTATAGCTTGAGTCCTAATGCAAGTTCTGTTGCCACGACCTTGTCGTATAGCTTGAGTCCTAATGCAAGTTCTGTTGCCACGACCTTGTCGTATAGCTTGAGTCCTAATGCAAGTTCTGTTGCCACGACCTTGTCGTATAGCTTGAGTCCTAATGCAAGTTCTGTTGCCACGACCTTGTCGTATAGCTTGAGTCCTAATGCAAGTTCTGTTGCTACGCCCTTGCCGTATAGCTTAAGTCCTAATGCAAGTTCTGTTGCTACGACCTTGTCGTATAACTTAAGTCCTAATGCAAGTTTTGTTGCTACGACCTTGTCGTATAGCTTAAGTCCTAATGCAAGTTCTGTTGCTACGACCTTGTCGTATAGCTTAAGTCCTAATGCAAGTTCTGTTGCTACGACCTTGTCGTATAGCTTAAGTCCTAATGCAAGTTCTGATGCTACGACCTTGTCGTATAGCTTAAGTCCTAAAGCAAGTTCTGTTGCTACGACCTTGTCGTATAGTTTAAGTCCTAATGCAAGTTCTGTTGCTACGACCTTGTCGTATAGCTTAAGTCCTAATGCAAGTTCTGTTGCTACGACCTTGTCGTATAGCTTAAGTCCTAATGCAAGTTCTGATGCTACGACCTTGTCGTATAGCTTAAGTCCTAAAGCAAGTTCTGTTGCTACGACCTTGTCGTATAGCTTAAGTACTAATGCAAGTTCTGTTGCTACGACCTTGTCGTATAGCTTATGTCCTAATGCAAGTTCTGTTGCTACGACCTTGTCGTATAGCTTATGTCCTAATGCAAGTTCTGTTGCTACGACCTTGTCGTATAGCTTAAGTCCTAATGCAAGTTCTGTTGCTACGACCTTGTCGTATAGCTTAAGTCCTAAAGCAAGTTCTGTTGCTACGACCTTGTCGTATAGCTTATGTCCTAATGCAAGTTTTGTTGCTACGACCTTGTCGTATAGCTTATGTCCTAATGCAAGTTCTGTTGCTACGACCTTGTCGTATAGCTTATGTCCTAATGCAAGTTCTGTTGCTACGACCTTGTCGTATAGCTTAAGTCCTAATGCAAGTTCTGTTGCTACGACCTTGTCGTATAGCTTAAGTCCTAATGCAAGTTCTGATGCTACGACCTTGTCGTATAGCTTATGTCCTAATGCAAGTTCTGTTGCTACGACCTTGTCGTATAGCTTATGTCCTAATGCAAGTTCTGTTGCTACGACCTTGTCGTATAGCTTAAGTCCTAATGCAAGTTCTCTTGCAACGTCCTTGTCGTATAACTTAATTCATAATGCTACGGGTAGTTCATTGGATTGAGTTAATTAAGTGTCAAAATATTTGGTCTGGGAAGTCAGTTGAAATGCCGTTGTAAAAAACTTTTTTTTCACAGGAGAGGACATATTAGAGATAGAAACGAAGTTTTCCACCCGCGACGCGTCTGCCCCGTACATGTACATAGTGACGTCACACGACGGCGCCATGCCCTCGACGTGGTCGACGCCCGCGCCCAGCAAGCGCACGGTGCTGCGTGCGCAGGCCTTGGCGAAAAACACACTCCAGTTCATGGAGGAACGGCTCATGAAGAACATGGTGGATAACGTTCTGGTAAGTATTTTTTAAGTTTAGAGAGCGGAATGTCATCTCGCTCATATTTGGACCTGCCCCACTGCGTGAAGCCCTTATAGCTCCAGTCCAGGTTGGCTCAGTTCGGGTTGCACAGGGCGGTCCCATAACACTTCGGGAGCTCAAATATCGCGAGCCATCCGGTTGCCTCTTGAACATTTTCGGGTGAATTGCAGTTCGGAAATGCGCGAGAGCAGAGTTTAGCCGAGTCAGTATGTCACACAATACGGTAGACTCCAAATGTGTTATAACTTCAAAAGAAAGAAGGCAAAAAAAAAGCCTAACGAAAATCCGATTCAGATATCTCAAAGAATTACGAAGCTCGAAGAGAAAACGCTCGCAGATCGTTCGATCGCGCAATCTGCGAGTGTCATCGTAAATGACAATCGTTTCATATGAAGATGCGTTTAGCGGAAAAGGGGAAGAACACACCCCCTCTTAAAACTTTGGACACGTATAACTTTGTGATTGTTTAACCTCTTGCTTTGCTTTTTCCTCCATTAGACTACATTCTTACAGCAGTACCACAAATATAAGTTATAGTGTATTTTTTTATTCCGTAGACTAAAATGACATTTCATGTATTGCTAGTTTTTTACGTCTTATAAATAGTGATGTGCTACAACCGGTACTAACCGAAAATAAACGATTGGGAGGTACTTATATTTGTTGATGAAGCGTCTGTAACACAATGAATGGATAATCTGTGACGTGCTAAAAACGAGAGAATACGCACTGAAAACATCCGATACTATATACTACTAAAATAACTATTGCCAAATACGTAAACCAAAATGGCGTCGCGTCAGGTTGGCGATACGTCAATGTCATTTTAAATGTTTGAGTATATTAGTAGTGATTTATTGTTTATTTCGTATCATTTTGTGAGTAGATTTTATTTATTGTTTATTTTGAATATAAAATTAATTCAAAATTTTATCGGTTATTCACAAACCGATATCAAAGATCAGCACTGTTTGTATTTAGCTGGTCACATTATTTCTACGTTTGACATTTGTGGTTGTCATTTTAGTCTACGGAATAAAAAATAGACTATACAACGATGTACTTGCGCAGAAAGCATTTTTTGAAACATTTTATCCAATCATAAGGCGGGTTTGCGCGGGTAAAATCTTCAACGCCCATTGGCCAAAATTTTGCGCGCGACGCCGGCAGTTCCGGCGCCCGCCATCTTGTCTCGCGCCATGAGCGGGACAGCATGAGTTCACCTCTCATTGCATATTGTATTCATATATTCATTTACTCGCTGAAACCATGGTATTTACAGGATGTTATTAAGTCTAACTAGTACAGACATGTTATATTTTTATAAAATCTTCAAATTGGATGATAACATACACTTATTTGCATTTGCAATTTCTACAAAATTGATAAACCTTAATGGCCCATGAACTCCCTTGTATCTTACGTATAGTGCAACAAAGTCTTTATTGAAATGGTCGTCCGTTCGATTTGAATGAATGAATGAATGAATGAATGAAATGAATTTATTGTCAGCCAAAATAACACCACATCACAATTTCGTTCTTAATTAGGAAACTCAATATATACCTAATAAAAAGAAACTTAAACTAACAATAACATGACCGTAAAGAAGACTGGTGGTGCTGCTATAGTGGCCGCAAGTGGAAACCACTCAGCATATGCTCCGACATTAAACAATGCCACAGCGCTGGTCTTCCGTGGCGCCCGGGGCTGTGGGTAGTTCCGAACAGCAAAAAGTGGCAAAACGTGGTACTACGAGTACAATCTACATTATTCACGTAAATTAATTTTATTTAAGAAAGTAATATTTATAAAGTTAGTGACTTATGACTTATAGGAAGAGTTAGGAGTAGGTTTTTTAGGTGGCAAGTTGCATGCATACTATGTACTGCGCATATAAGGGAAAGTTACTATATAGGTACTCATTTATAGAATGTTGGATAGTAATTATATGAGATAAATTATGTCGATTTTTGAGACTAACGTGACACTATACGGCTAATGGCTATACACAACTAGCAAAGATACATGAAATAATGAACGACACGGGCTAGGAAAGTTTTAGGGTAAATAGAAATTTTTTGAAGTGGAGCTTAAAAGTATTTACAGTCATAGAATTACGAATAGGCGGAGGGATGTTGTTCCAGCATTTCGTGGCTGAGTAGCGAAAACTGCCACGAAATGCTGCCGATTTACCGTGTCTTTCGGTACTTGTTAGTTAGTTAGTCGATTTCATTCGGTACTTGTCAGCACTCGTCGGCGTGGACGAAGATTGGCGACGTAACTTATATTTGTGGTACTACTGTACTCCTTTTTCAAGAAAATACATCAATATTGATTATTTTATTTAGTAGACAGCCCTATTGTTTCAACACATCGGCTGACAATGTTTGTCATTTGTTTCAGAGCGCGTTCGTCCCCTCATACTCGGGTTACGACGTGCTCATCCATCTGCACGTCTCGCTCACTCCGTACGTGGCAGAGCGAGTCGACGTGCGGCCCAAGCCGCGCGCGTTGCCCGAGGCGGCCGGTGACGTCATACCCGTGGTCGAGTTCAACCCAGTCACGAGATACTTGGACGAGCTGCAGGCGAGGCCTTTTATTTATTAATCTGTTAACACTTTCGCTACCAGCTAATCGCTACGCGCTACGCTCGTAGCCGATCCTGTGATTTTCCTCGTTTGTAGCGGAAAGCGACTACAGCGTAGGCGCCCGTTAGACGGGTTCTTGGTTGCGAAAGTGTTAATTTAGCAGCTATATCGCGATGTGAATGATGACTAAAGAGTCGTATTTCTGAGTATTAAAAATAAATTACGGTTAACACCGATCTGTGTATTTAATTCGTTTCGAACAAAGTGGAAAATTGAAAAATTAGCGGAATGGAGGCGGGAATTTTCGTTGCTTAGTAAACATTTACTGTCAATTGAGTTAATTCGTTTATTAAAATGTGTAATCATTTCGAAAATCGTAAAGAAATTCGATAGTAAAGTCTGGCACACGAAAGTAGAACTCACTATATTCAATTACGCGGCAACACTAAACGTCATATGCATACATGTTCATGAACAGTGTTGCCGCGTATTTGAATATAGTGAGTTCTACTTTCGTGTGCCAGTCTCTACAGCTGACTGTAAGGAGTGAGTAAGAATGTGTTACGATATAATAAATAAAATATATAAGGGACAATCTTACACAAATCGACCTAGTCCCAAACTAAGCAAAGCTTGTACTATGGGTACTAGACTACGATAAACATACTTATATATATAAATAAATTACTTAAATATATAGAACACATCCATGACTCAGGAACAAATATTCATGCTCATCACACAAATAAATGCCCTTACCGGGATTCGAACCCGGGACCTCTGGCTTCATAGGCAGGGTCACTACCAACTAGGCTACGGCGGTCGTCAAGATTTTCGAGTATTTTGACTACTTTGGCTGCTAGAACTATATGATGCTGACGATACAGTACCTACGTTATTTCGTTAACATTAAGCAAGCCAGCTTTGGCAAATTTTCCAATCTTTACAAACTGATGTGAATCAAGTGACATTGCAATATTATGGTGTTACAAAGCTGTTTTGATGTGGGCGTCCGACCTTATTCCCGACTGTTCAGACCTTATTTGAGCCATACAGTTTTGTTAGTATCTTACGAACTTGCTATAATATAAGAAGAAGAAATAAATAAATGTGCCCATAGAATTAGTGTAAAAACATCACTGTAACCCCCATTTGTGAAAGCTGTGCGAGCAAAAGTATACAACAGGCATTAAAGTTAGTGACCTTCATCTACCGCGGACAGGAATTCGCGGCAGTATTGTTAGGGGGGGGGGATGTATGTATTCGCGTAAGTCCGGGAGGGGACGTGCGAAAAGGTTTTGATAATACATGTGCTTCATCTAATAATAGTATTTAAAATTTAAAAAAAAAAATATATATATTTTTTTTAGTTTTTTTTTTATAAAAACGATTAAATGTATTTTTAATTTTCAGAGTGCGTACAGTGATTTCGCGCTTTTCTTCCACGACTACTACGGCGGTGAGGTCATCGCTGTGCTGTGGAAGCCAGACATAGGAGACCACAAGGAATTTCAGGTAAACATTTTCAAACTGACTAGGCTCTGGTCTTAGAGCTACAAGTTGCATTTTGTAAGTCTAAAGTAATCGGTAGCAGTAGTTAGTAGACTTCATCATAATCATCATCATATCAGCCAAAAGACGTCCACTGCTGGACATAAGCCTCCCCCAGAGATTTGGATGTGGATGGCACAGAACCGGTCATTATGGCGCTCTTTGGGGGAGGCCTCCAGGCTCCGCGTCTATGTTTTTGTAATTATTTCTACCCCCATGTCACCTTTTATGTGCTTATTTTGTTTTCAGTCTTCATAAACATTAGTAACTAGTGTAAATTCAAAGGTATGATGTCGACACTAATTAACACTAGGTAATATTGTTAATTAGTGTCGCTCGCGGGCGAAATATACATAATTTAATTTTATGCATACCTTATTCTCATTAAGTGAAATTGTACATTTCTTTTGAGAAAATAAAGTTCTTTAGCCATAAGTCTATCAAAGGCCAGTCGTTATTGGTCAAGAGCCTTAGGGCGAGTTGCACCGACTTACGATTACAGACCGATCAACGTTAAATATGGCGCTGACAGCTGTCAGTTCATAGAAAGTTGTCAAACGTTCCATACATTCAGATTTTAACGAACACCGCTTACGATTACAGACGGTTTGGTGCAACTCACCCTTAGTGTTGCCAGTCTGGAGTTGTAAAATGGTGGGGACCAGTTCCGCTTGTATTTTATTTCAAATCAAGTGTACTTATCTTTATAATAAAATAGGTGAGGAGGCCTGTGTTTAGCAGTAGGATGTCATGATGGTGATAGCGATGATGATTTTATTTTATATTAAGCATATATTTATAATATTGGCTAACGAAATTTATATATTTCCAATAAAAGGAAATGTATAATAATACGTTCAGAGCCAGACTCAAACCGGCGACCACAGGCATACGCGGTGCGTCGCTCTCAACCAACTGAGCTATCGGAGCGATCCGTCTCTGTCACCAAATTTTTTACTCACTTCCCTCTAACATCGCCTAGAGTAGCGTAACTCGCCGGGTCGAATCGGCATTAAATTTTGTAATTTTTCCTTTAATTCGAATTTTATATGATGATGATGATGGTGACGATGATGACGGTGATGTGCGTGATTATGATCATGATGATGACGAGGAGGATGATGATGATGATGTATATTATCTTTAACAGGTTGCGACCGCGAGCGCCCTACATCCGGTCGGTAAAGGAGACAAGTACAAAGTGAACACGGCAGCCATTATAGAAGACTTCAAGCTACTGGGAGCTGGCCTAGTTAAAAATGTGACTGTTAACACATAGACGAAATAAACAACTGTTATATACTCTTGCTGACTTTCTTTAGATTAGAATAGATTACTTTTTTTTTTATAAAATAAATTAACATTATAAATTAACTTGGCTAATTTACACCAATTTACCTTGCGATCGTCTAATAATGAAAATAATAATTGAATGAAATGTCACAGGTACAACACAACATTTGAACATAAATAGTTATATGTATTTCAAAATGATTAACAAGGCAAAATAAGGAATATAAGTATTGATTTTGTTGTCTCTTAATGATCGTCAAAATAAAACTAGAATATAAGCTTTACTTACTATAAGTGGCGAACAAGCGTGCTTGCTGGACGAACACCATAGCCTATTGACGCTTGAAACCCCAGAGGTGTCCCAGTTTTGCCGGCTCTGCGTGCAGGTTGCATCTCGTTTCATTAATTATTTAAACATACAGTGATCAGTGTTTAAATCAAGCCTTTTGACAATAGACGTGAAATTCGCTGGTTTCCAAA
The DNA here is from genome assembly GCA_945867215.1 of Epinotia demarniana. Taxonomy (NCBI): domain Eukaryota; kingdom Metazoa; phylum Arthropoda; class Insecta; order Lepidoptera; family Tortricidae; genus Epinotia; species Epinotia demarniana. The sequence continues at coordinate 22,302,142 of OX244273.1, forward strand.
TTTTAACCCCTCGTATGCGGATGTCAAAAATGGCTAATTTAAATCATGATTAAATCTAAATTAAAACACGGATCCATGTCATACGAGGCATACGAGCATATTGGCATATCATATTGATCATATCATATCATATCATTTATTCAGTAATAGGGCATATTCATTATTTTATGGCCCTTAACGTATCGTTACGGATAGTTACAAAACCGACAGTCAATGTCAATTGCATACATTTAGTAACAAAACTGACAGGTTAGATGTGACTTAAGCATCACTTTAGTTAACCTTAACCTGTAATTTTTTTTAACTCCGCAATAATCATGATGATGATACAGGGGTTAAGAAACAAAAGAGCGACTTTAGTCATTTTAGTGCATAACGCAGGCAGGTAAAGTAAATAAAAGTCTTAACATTTTGCCTAAATACTATATTAATCTTAAAATGATGATAAAGTTTACAAAGTAACTAATATAATACATTTAAGCGTTTAATGCTTTTTAATGTTTAATTTACTACACTATAAACTATTTATTACTATTTATATACTCGTAGGTATAAACACACTAAGCAATTACACAATCCTCTCGGTAAATTCGCAAGCTACATAATCTATACATTATATTATAAAGACGAAAAGTATGGTTGTAAGTTTGTATTAAGGTGGTAATCTCCGGAACTGCGCAACCGATTTTTACCAGTATCTAGAATTGACTTCCGGCATGCAAAAGCTAATATAGGTAGCTTATAAATACCAAGTATGCTATAAGTTGACACTACATCATTCCAAAGAGTAATTTGGCTAAAAGCATTTCTTTTCCTCCGAATTTCATATTTCGCTGAAAGAATTCATGATTTTCGTTTCGTCCGTCGGGAAAATAGCTTTCAGAATTTTGAAATTTCAAAATGCAATTGAAATTTTTAATCGTAGGTATGCTTTCGGACCAACGGCTCTTCGGAATTTGATTGAGCTACTTATCTATATAATTCCGAAGTTATTTGTCCGAAAGCATTAATATATGCTTTAACGGACCGAAATCCATATTTCGCGGAATTTCGTCCGAATTCTCATTTAGGGGAAAATAGCGTTCGGAATCCGAAGTTATTAGTCCGAAAGCATAATAATTTATGGTTTAACGAAGTAAGGTAGCGTGTCCAGCGGCGCCGGGTAGTTGCGCACCCAGTCGCCCCCTTGTATCCGCCGGTCGGGGTCGCCCTGCTCCAGCCACGCCCCGGCCGGCAGGTACACGTCCCGCTCGCGCGCGCCGCGCTCCAGCACCGGGGCGACTAGCACACTCTCGCCGAGGAGGTACTCTGGAAGGGGGTTGGGTGTTTTAAGGTGGGGCAGGTCTGACAGCGAAAATACTACTATAATTTCTGACAGTGTGACAGAGTTCACAGCAGCTCACCTCGAAGATTACGCCGCCGAAACCTTGCATAGTGCTTTTCACGACTACTTGGAGTAAATGGCAAATAATAACATACTGACAATGTAATTACAGAAGACGCTATGACTGTTCGAATTGTTGTTCTAACACTACATACAATAAGAACATTGTTACACGGATGCAATTCATAGATGGCTTATTACCACTATTCACAGTTTTGTACCTACCTCCAAGCCAGACGATTTGCCTCGTCTGCCCTAATAAAAACCGCTAAGGAATAGAATTCGCTCCCTTCTGCATTTCCTGAGAACCGCGATCTAGGTAAGGTGGCTTCAAAACAAGAATGAATTAATTTTATTTTAGTGAGTGAGGCTATTACTGAATCAGCTCATCTTAGGCTCCGTCGACGCTTACCATCAAGTGAGACTGCGCCAATCACTGACAGTCTGTTATAAAAAAAACCGACCAAGTGCGAGTCGGACTCGCGCACGAAGGGATCCGTACGATTATGTATAAAACCGGCAAAAAAACACGTTTGTTGTGCGGGAGCGCCCTTAAATATTTATTTTATTCTGTTTTTTAGTATTTGTTGTTATAGCGGCAACAGAAATACATCATCTTTGAAAATGTTGAACTGTCTAACTATCACGGTTCATGAGACACACCTTGCCACCCTGCCTGTCACGGTTCATGAGATACAGCCTGGTGACAGACGGACGGACAGCGGAGTCTCAGTAAAAGGGGCCCCTTTTTTACCCTTTGGGTAACCGTCAAATATCTCTCGACATTCGAGTGGCGTAGAAATTATTATATGTAGAACATGTAGAAGTGTAGATACTCACCGTCCCAGATGTCGTGCGCGGACGTGTCGCTCGGGTCCACCCACCACACGGGCGGGTTGACGGGCGCGCCGGTGCGCGCGGCGCGGGCGCACGCCGCCATTATCTGCTCGGAGTATTTGGCGTGGAGCTGCACGAACTTCTTGCTTATTGCGATTGTCTGGAAAACAGATTCAGATATTATTACTTTCTAGACGGGGACGCGTAAAGGTGTTGCGTTTTGTCCTGCCTACGGCGCCAAGAAATCCAAGAATGACTTGCATGCAACTGCATGCTGTCAAAGTCAGTTTGTTGAAATCATGAAGATGACGTATAGCCTAGTAATTATCGGCGAACATCCTCGTATTCTTACGGAGAGAATGAAACAAAACAGAGAATTGAGTGCAGGTGTCACTTTCGTAAATAAAAAATAATTGCGGACAATTTTACACCAATCGACCTAGGTATTTAGTTAATAAGCAAAGATTTCATATTATACATGAGATATGGCATACAAAATGTTAATTATTTGGCGGCTGGAAGCAATAGCAGCGGGTGAGAATTCTTGATGGACAACCCGAAAATTGGGTTGTACGCGGGCGCTCCGCCCCTGCCCACGGGGCTGCCAGTCCTGTATTCAAATCCCGGTAAGGGCAAATATGTGTGTGATACTTAAACATAAATATCTGATTTGTAATTTTTTGTTAGGTAGTTTGATTTGTGTAACTTTGCCCCTATTATCTATTTAAATAGGTAGGTACATCACTTACCTCGTTGTCAAAATCCCAGGGAACGTATGAAAACTGCATGCTCGGCATGAAAGTGTTGGCTTGCAGCCATCTGATGAACAACTCTTTGGTCGGAGCTTCGTTGTATCTGCAAGAAAAAGGTGTACATGAGGTAGGTATTAGATAAGGAGAGACGACAAAGCTCTTGCTCTCCCTCTTGTGTTCCTAGTGGTGAGTATGGTTGCCAGAGCTCCTGAGTGTGCGTTGTGTTGAAAGTACCTAAGGAAAATCTGCATTTGTTTCCAGTTGTCCACACAACGATTCAAATCAGTAAAGGGTCGTCGGCAACACGCTTCTGACTCCTCTGGGATCGCAAGCGTCCATAGGCGCCTGCCTATGCAGTTCAGCAGTTCAGCAGTAGGCAGTTCATCGAGGAATAAGAAAAAAGATTAGGATCTAAGTAAAGTCAGCAGCAGAAGATGCTAAGCAGTTCTAGTGCTCAAAATGATCTGCACACGAACTCCAATGTCAAGGGAATAAGGATCATAGGTCATTTTAGCGTGTTATTTTACTTAGGTACCTACTTCTGATGCTGACTGTACAGCCTCCAAGAAAAAACTAGATTCAAATCATTTTTCGTCAAATACTTTTTTGCAACCTTGTGCCCTTGTTAATAAACGTTCATCAAACCTATTTTAACCCAAATGCAGTTGATATTCGTTTGTCACTTTGACATTTCTGTATTTGAGGAGATTTAAGTGACAAACCACATTTTAGTTTGTTAAGTTTTAAGCCTGCATCCTGCATCACACTGGCGCGGCCTGGCTGCGGCGGACAATAGTAAACTTGTCACTAGCTGTCAAATTTACGATTGTCCGCCAACGCCGGCCGCGCCAGTGTATTGCAGGCCTTATGAATAAAGGGTTGTTTAAAACGAACCCATTCCCGCCGATCATGTCGGGCAGCACAAGCGGGTACCCGTTGATGTTCATCTGAAGCAGCGTCGTGATGAGGGTGGGGAGCCCGTTCTCGAAGGTCCAGTACGTGTCCTTGTCGATCATGCGCACGAAGATCGGGAGGTCTTGTGTCCTGGAACAAATCAGGGCATTTGCTGTCTAATTCGTCCCCTCACTCTCAAGACATGGCGTTCTCGGGAACATGCTTTTTTTCGCAGTCGACATCTGCCTTTTCTCTACCCAGTCGTTATCGGATTTTTCGGTTTCGGTTTCCTGGAACCAATCTGTTGTGGGACGTGATCGTTATTCCAATATTTTCCTATTGATCCAGTCCTTTTTAGAATTCCGCACCAGAATACCATACCTGTATCCAGCGCGCACTTCTGTGATGGGTCCGAACTGAGCGACAGCACGTACGTAGTCTGCCGTGATCACGCCAGGCTGGTCGCGTATGTCGCCTTTCAGCACTGGGATCTGAAAACAGGGCGTCGTTAATAATACAAAGTCAAAGTGACAAGACTGCAGCATCGTACATCACCCCATGACCCTGCTATTAGGTCCGCAACAGCTCTCGTTTTAATTGTTGGGTAACCTTGCTTCTTGCTTACCTTAGTTAGTTATACTGGGCGTTGCCGCAAGTCGACATCCAGTGTGCCTATTTTGCGTGAAATCGGTGGGGTAGCGCTACTCTAACCACCCCAGCTCCTCCAGAAAGTTTGTGAGTGCCTTGGTTACCTTATTAAACCTTTGAATTTTTCTTTGAAACTTGATATGGTTATTTGTCCTCTTGCTTCATCAATCCATTATACCTCTAATTGACGGGAACACAAATAGGACGGACATTAACAATTAACGGTTAGTCCAGAAATACTTATCTTACCGTATCCAAATATTTTGGTGTTACTGTCACTAAAACTGAATTATAAACGTTTCATTCTATAGAGAACTAGGTACGATGTTACAGTTCCTGCCCTTCTTTTGCTTCGAAGGTTAAAATTTATGACAAACACCACATACCTGCGGCGACCAACTGGACTCTCCCCCGTCAAACTTGTAACTGTCGAAGCCGTACGCATTCTGGATGCTCTTCAACCGCCCCATGTACCAGTTCCTGGCTTCAGGCTTCGTGAAGTCGACATAGGCTGTCGTCGTCTCGTTGTCGTTCCACCAGCTCGTCTCCACGGAACCGTACTCGGATGAGACTAGGTAGCTGAATAGAAATGGTTACGTGCTGACTGCTGATGCTGTCCATGTCCTTTTCTACCCGGACAGTAACACAGTGGGTAACGGACAGTAATTTAATAAAACTTAATGTCAAACAAAAGGAAGAATTGGGCTAAACGTATATGGCTGGAGAAAGTAAAAGCAAAGAGAAAGCAATGGAAAATCTGTAAAATGAATTGATGACTGCAACATCTTATAGGCCTTGCAATTTACTTCATGATACCGGATTATCTTTTCTCTAATGTATTGACTCTTTTTCCAAATCTATGGCTTCGCAAAATGAATATGCATGTTGATTTGGAAAAGGGCGCCAATTAGATCGCTTCGCTTATTACCTACTAGAGGTTAACACACCAAAATTAGCATTGGCAATTTACCATTACGGCAACAATCACTACTAACTATTATGTATATACTTCGATTGCAATTCCGCACAGATCCTTTTTTATTAAATCATAGATAATGAATGCAAATAACTTACCCCTTACTACGCGCTTCCGTATACCATGGCTCGCACCCTTTATTGATGAACGGATGCGTCCAAAGCGTCACTCTAAATCCTTTCGCTTTCAGCATGCCCACCGTATTCTTCATATTCGGGAAACGGTCCACATCAACCGTCTGGGACCCGTAGCAGATCTCCCAAAGATCATCGATTTCCAGCTGGCTATTTGGGAACCCATAACTGTTGATCTCATCAGCGAATTTCAGGACCGTCTCGTGGTCAACTTTCGTTTTATACCGGGCCCAGGTCGACCAAATCGGGTACTTGATCATCAATGGATCAGGTATGCCGCTTGGTTTCCCCAAATACTTCCCAACTGCGAACTCGTGAGCTTTCCTGACGTCGTCAAATATGCCTACGGCGTAGACGAGTTCATTCCTCTCTCGCTTGCTCGAATACGGTGGTTTCACTTGGGCGATAAAGCAGGCTGCGTTTTTCTCCAAGTCGTTCTGGTCGACGAATAGCGGGACTTTCTTGTCGAAGTAGTAGAATATGCCTTCGGAGTTGAGCCAGTAGGGCTCGGCGATGCCGCAGTTGTCTGCTTCTTTCGTGACGTAGGAGTAGTCGACGAGAGTCAGGCGCTCTATTGGCCAGAATTGCCGCTTCTGCTGCGGACCGCCATACCAATGTCGGGAACCTGGGAACAATAGCTTGGATAAAATAAACATTTATCAATTATCATACATGCATCATTCCAGAAAAAAAAACTAACGTTTCGTCGTTAAGATAGACTCTTGCTTTACCAGAAATGACGCATCCGGAACATACCGCCGAAATAGATCTCTGGAATCTTTGGATACAACGAGATCAAGACGATCTGATCGGCTTTAGATTAAATGCATACGTGGCGTTTACGTAATTGCCTCCTATTTACGGACTAATCATATAGCGCGAAAAAATCTCAGTATCATAGCCATCATATTACCTAAATTGACGCAGTCCTCCAGCCTCATCCCCTTGGGCGACTCCCAGGTGACGGTGAGGAGCTGACCGCCCCCCGCCGCCTCCACCGCGATGCGCACCGTCGTATCGTTAGTGAACTGGATGACCACATCACCGTCTTGCACGACGTCCTTGATGGTGCCAGTGCGCCGCCCGATGACCGCTACCACTTCAGATAGGCCCTCTGTTGAAAATTTGGTGATTTTAGTTCGTTGAAGTTACGGGTAAAGAGCGTAGGACGACAGAATATCGTCTCTCAAATGAATGATATGGAGTATCCCAACAATCCCAACTGGTGGTAAGTCCCTCTTGGTGTGTAAGATCGTCTGAGCTCTTAATATTGCGCTGTGTAAGCATTAGTAACCGTCAAGTGTTGTTGTATTAGTTCCTTAAGTTATTCAAACGGCGAATACTCATATATGCCTCTACAACTATTGCAATGAGCATGACACGAGGCTACTTCTGAAATCTTCGATTACAATTAAAACGCATCAAATCTTATATGATAAACTTCAAAACACTGGAAGGCCTTACATTCACACGCATTACACGCATTACATGACGATTTGTTTCTGTCCCTATTTGAGAATGCGTGTTGTGTAGGAAAAGTCAGCACCTACAGTCGTGCAGGTGTGCAGGGAAAAGGAACCCGTAACATAAGTAAACAGGTGGCTGTATCGGCCTGTAGGTACGTGAAGAGGAGTTTACTTCGAGAGCACTCGACCGAGGCAATCTCAAGTGACAAATTCCAAAGGGCACTGTCTCGCCACTGCTGTGAGCTAGGTATTTAATGCTTCACTGACTCAGTAATATACGTAACAGATAGGTACTTACTCCTCTTCAGCAGAAGGTTGAGCCCGCCGTATGGGTTGTTCTCCAGCCGCGCCTGCAGCGTCGGTGTGTTGAGGATGGTGATGTCAACTGCTTGCGCGCACGCAGCCAGCGCTAAAATCACTAATACAAAAAAATACACATAATTTTATACCAGAACGAATGAATGATTAACGACCAGTATTTAAAGGATAATGTTGAAATGCTCGTCAAATCGTTTGGCTCATCATCAAGTTTGTCACACAGATTTTTAAGATTGTAAGAAAAGTCTATCTAGTCAAGTACCTATATAGTCAGCGAAGCATCTCACTGTATTAAGGTATCGGCAGCGTCATGGTAGGTGAATCAAAACGTTGACAGATTAGTAGCCACTTTCAGGCAAAAGACGCGTCGTTTTCGTCCACCAGCTACATGGGTTGACGACATAAAAAAAGACCGCGGGTCATTCCTGGATGAGACTTGCACCCTAGCACGGGTTGGGGATAAGTGGCATACTCGAAGAGTCTTATGCTCAGCAGTGGGCGATTACAGGCTGAAAATTATGATGATCGTCGCAAGCGCCTGCCTCGCTAACATTCTTTGTCTGAATGACACATTATTATTTATTATCGGCCAGTATTAACATAGAGGGTAATTTTGAAATGCTCGTCGAATTGGTTTGCTCCTGGTTAACGTCATCAAGTTAGTCACGCAGATTTTTTTATATTGTAAGTAGCCTATTATGTTGTAAGAAGGTTGAATGTTTCAATCAGTGTGAAAAAGTATGTTTAGTATACCTAGGTTTTCTGTGGACGCCGCAATCTCCACACGCCACACTGAGCGTCATAAATGTCATAATGTATGGAAGCACCTTGCACATGTTTACGGCGACTACCCCGACTTGCGCTTAACTTTCTTGTAGTGACGCGTGTCTACCGATATCTACTGTGCTGTGGCTTATTTGTTTCTGATTATTGGGTTGAGTCAACTTTATACTTTTACTAATAGTCGTCACTCACTGCGAATCAGCGCCGGGCAGCTATTAAAACCCTAGTCATTTTCTACATTTTTACCCGGAGACGATTAAAAATAAACTTCCTAAGAACCAATCAATAACTGCAACTATGCATTATAATAATTGGTGTTTTGCAAAGATGTCACGGTAGATACCGACGGTAATTACGCGTGCATACAATGATGGGAAATCGCCATTACAGTAATCGATCCCGGGCTTCATCGTGACGCATGTTAAGGGTCATTAAAAAACCGAAAAGATGTAAACAGTGATATCTGAGAAAAGTCTTCAAAGTGGAAATGGGTCAATCGACCTCCAGTTAGCTAAGAGACAATATGACACAGTTTCTGTGGAAATATGTTGTAACATGGACTTCTAACATGCTCACCATTCTCACCAGTTGGTCCATAAAAAGGGGTTGACCATATGATTAGAAAACCCCGCACTGGGTGGATTATATTTAAACCCATAAAATTGCAATTATGGAAAGTGACCCAGCAGTCGTAGCCACGACAAAAGTAACAATAACGACTCACTCCCAAACAAAACTATACTAGGACTAACGGAACGATGTTAGTTCGGAATTCAAATCTTTCTTTGATATTCGATTGTTTTGAAAAGGCTCTTATATATATATGTATGTTTCCACATGTTCAAAAATATCTATGCTACCCTGTGCTTTTATCAATGAAGTCGTGTCACACTTTTGGATCACTTTACTGTGTAGGTACAGTCAGCTTCAAAAGTAACAGCGCAATTGACGTCTTCAAAAGCTCTTATTCCCTTTTAATAAAGACTTTTGACGTCTCCGTTTGCCCAGTTACTTTTGATCCAGACTGTACCTACATATTTTCGAACTCAACTGTACCTACTGTTTAAATATGCTTTTGTGTATACTACAATTGCTATTTTACTAGCGCAGCATTGAGCTGTAAAACTCGCTAGCCTGTCTTTCTTTCATGTTTTCTTTTTATTTCTTTCTAAAAACTGAATCGATAGAAAATTCTACATGTATATTGAGAAATGCGACCTGTACATGAGAAACAGCCGGACATACGCTAGATTTTTTGCCCAAGCTGAAATAAAGAACTTCGTTCGCTTCGCTCGCTTGTTTAATAATTTCAATCGCCCGAGAACGTAACCCGCATGAAAATCTAACTTATAAAGTTTCACTTCACCTCAGGAATCTCAGGATACGAGCCTGATTTTGAGTTCTGACCGCCCTACGCTAACTACAGAGGCGTCTTCAACTATGGTGCAGGGTCTGCGTTGCACACGGGGGCGCAGCGGTCCTAGGGGGCGCCGAGCGCCGCCCGCTACCATTCCATTTTGACCGCGCGCTTACTAGGGGGCGCGAGAGTAATGTTTGCACACGGGCACTACATGGGCAAGAGACGCCTCTGGCTAACTATATGAAATGTAAGTAAGTATATCAGCTCAGTGCCGCGCCCCCCGCCGCCCCCTTGCTTTGTCCTTGCGCCCTTATTAGCCTGTGGGTAAACAGGCCCTGTGAGGATAGGCAGGTAAGGCAGACCTGCGATTACTCGTTGTTGTTACAAAACAGATCCCGGTGTCAACTATTAGGAAAGAGCGGAGGTAGAAAACACGTGAATAGCAATAATAGGAGTTTCCGATTGCATCGCAAATAGACAGCAAGACAGGTATGATATTAGGGGGATCTTACACAAATCGACCTAGTCCCAAACTAAGCAAAGCTTGTACTATGGGTACTAGACGACGATAAACATACTTATATAGATAAATAAATACTTAAATACATAGAAAACATCCATGACTCAGGAACAAATATTCGTGCTCATCACACAAATAAATGCCCTTACCGGGATTCGAACCCAGGACCTCTTGCTTCGTAGGCAGGGTCACTACCAACTAGGCTAAAGCGGTCGTCAAATGTAGTAGGTAGTATGAAGTAGGTAATCAACTCGCATATATTTTTTGTACATAGGTAAATAAGATCCTTTAACTTTTTTTTCATTTTACCATACGCCAGCGAAAGAAAACCATTGAATGCCAGCTCCTTACAAATTTCTACCCAGACACGTGCCCAAGACCCGGTATGCGCATGCGCATGATCGAACTAAACGGCTGCCTGGCATCGTTTTGACACCCCGCCCCCACCCCCGCATAATGCACACCCACTCTGTAGGCCCATTTTGCGCTACTTAGACTTCTACGGCTTTTTCGTTCGTTGCGGTAGGTACGCCAGCTTAGGTATATATTTTTATACCAACGTGGGTAGACGACGCTTGTCGTCCCAACACTATCTTTTATTCCACAAGTACAAATTCTCTACCAGTCAACCACATATCTTTTCGGCGCCAGGACCCAGAAGCCCGCTAAGTGGGCGGCCCGTAGCCGCTTTCTCCTACAAAGCAACGCAAGATTTAACACTGTGATGTTTAAAAAAAGGGCAGGTACTTACAGCACAAAGCCACGGCCATACTTGGGGCAGCTCCGCGGTCCACTGAGGACTCCGGCTCCCAGGAGGATTATTTACGTGAAACACATCATTATCACACGTCTGATTGGTGCAGTGTGTAAAGCAGGTTGCACATTGGCAGGATCCTTTGGTACAGTCGGTATCACAAAGCTACAAAAGAAAAGGGCTCTGGGCGTATAAAATGCTCTATTTCGTGCGTTTGACACCATATTCAAGTAATACACGTTTATGTAAGGGAAAAAAGTAAATCTGTCATCCGACTACGGAAAAGTAACTGATGTTCTTTTATACAACAGGTACTCTATGCCACCCAGAGCGTAATTTAATCGAATAAATTAACACCTGATTTATCAAAACCGGTTCAGTATCTTAAGCGCTACGATTTAACACACGTAACAGTTAGGTATTTAATCGAAGAAGCATATAGATATATAGACGAGAGCGTCTGTGGGCGATTTAGGACCACATATTGTATGTCATCTACGTTAATCACCTGACCCCGATCACCCAGGGGAATTAGCGGCAATTATTTTATATTATGGCGCTTCGCCGGACGCTACCGCGTCATGCTCGCTTCGCTCGCTCGCGCGCTGTAGGGTCGTAGTTCACCTAACAGTTTTTTCCCCTGGGGGATCAGGCTAGGGAATTAACGTGGACAACAGCACATTTTGTGCCAACGGATCCGAAGGGGTTCAGCGAAACCTCATATAGGCACTAGCTCCCGTCTGTTCAGGTTGGTTCAGGTGTCGGCCTACTAACAAGCTGGTCGTATGCTTATTTACCACCATCGTGGTATTAAGAAAGACCAGTGTCAATGAGCAGTCCTCTCAAGCGACGTCACTACGACATTAAACGCATTACTACGGCGCTTAGCGGTAACAATGGTGCGCAAAAACAGCGGTACGTAAACAGTTCAGGCGAGGCTTCCGCTATTCAGGGCATTCGTCATAGTTTTAATCATAGGTTTAGGCTGGGATCTTCTGCCGTGTTGGCTTTAAGGTCACACTAAATGAGCTTACGACTGCGCTTTAGTACTTACAGGTGCATTACCCTTTTTACTCCCTTAGGGGATGGTTTGAGCCTTGAGGTATAAAAAGTGCATAAGGCTCAAATGTATCTTGGTTATTTTACAGCGCAACTTACTTCTTCTTCTTCGTTTTTTTATGGCGTTCTGGCCAACTAAGTCGGCTAAAATTTGCCACAATCAAGTTGCACGAGAGCTGCTCTTGACCTGTGAACAGACGGACAACACAATCACATAACGACTACCAAACACCATTGTACCTACTGCAGACTAAAAGCAACTTACCTCGCCGAAGGACTGCACTGATGAGGGTGGTATTCAGTAACATTTTATAATGAGGGTAGATATTCGATTGTCCTATAGCATTACCATTATAAAGCCGGGATTATATTAGAGTCACGCCGCGTGTCGCAACGCTTGCTTTGTATTGAACGTGGCGACACGCGGGACTGAGCTAATGTAACCACGTTCATACAAAATGTATGTAACCGATTGGCAATCCCACGCGTTGCGACGTATGCGGCGTGGCGCTAATATAACCCGGGTTTTACCGGGGTAGGTACTTATTAGCTGTCTATCAGCCAATACGTCCCACTGCTGATGGGCACAGGTCTCCTCTCATGAATGAGGGAACGGGCAGTAGTCCCCACGCTGGCCTTTAGATTTCTTCTCAAATGTATGCAGATTTCCGAAAAGCTAACGGCAAATATCAAATGACATTCCGAAGGTATATAAGTTCCGAAAAACTCATTGGTACGAGCCGGGATTCGAACCCACGACCGCCGTTTAGCAGCCGCATGCTTCAACCACTAAGTCACCTTAGCTTATTAACCGCTATCACACTTTACCTATCATACTCACTCGCATTTACAAAGCCTGCCAGCAACCTGCTTACTACCTAATTAGTCATTAAAAAATGAAATTTTAGGTATCATCCACCCACACATCACCTATTTGCCTACGCCTACACCTACGCGTGTCCCATATTTATGCCCCCTTTGTTATACCGACTGTACTATCACCAATCAAAAGGATGGAGGACATATTTAAGAAAACATATTAGACCCTTGATTAATGTATCCCCTAGTTAATTAAAGCTATAATCATCCATTGTACTCACGGCAAAAAAGCGACGGTTTTATGTCGGCTCGCTTTGCAAATGGCTTCATAGCCAGACAGCCGTGGAAATGTGTTTCCTTCCACATGATGGATTGACTTATTACTGGTCAGTAGTAAGCATATGTGAGATATTTTAATTGTTTCCGGACTGATTTCGAGTGTTTGATAGTGTTAATGAGAATAATGAGGCTGTACGTAGGTAAATTGTTTGTACAGTCGACTTCAAAGATATGTTTACTTACATCTTTGGGGTCATTCATAAATTACGTCATTTCAAAACAGGGGGGGGGGTCTGGCCATTGGATGACGATAGTCATTTTATTAGGCGGGGAAGGTCCATTTCAAGGAATAACAGAATGATGATAGGGAGGGGGGGTCAAAGAAAGCCAAAAAAAGATGACGTAATTTATGAATGGCCCCTTTCGCCTTGTTACTTAGGGGTGAAAAACAAAAAAAATCACATAGTTAAGGCCTTAATCTAATCTATGCTTTAACTTACCCATATAAAATGTATGTTTAATTGTCGTTACGAAAATAAGAAAGACAAAGCGTAGATTAGATAACAATGTGCATTTTTTTTTATTTTCACCCTTGTATAGGATAATGGTACTATAGTGTAAATATATTATCTGCAACGCTGATCAGCAGTACATACTCGAATCATAGAAAATGGCTACCAGCAACTATTTACCTACTCCTATGCATTTCGCCTTTAACCTTTTCACCGCCAAAGACGGCCAATAAAAACCACTCATCGGGAAATCGTGTCATTCGTGCCGCTGACGCCATAGTCATAAAATAAAGGTAATATGTAATACCAACCAAACATTATAAAAAGAATTCTAGAAGTAGTTTTTATTGGTTTTTGGACGGTGCGGTCGTCATTTGACGTCGGCGGCGTCCGTGGCACGGCGAGTCACTTCGTCAGCTGGCGGTCAATACTCAATAGTTTAAAAAACTACGATCTTGCACGGTATAAAGTAGCCTCTCATGACATATTATAATATAGGTGACAAATACAAATCAATTTATATTCAGTACGTTTCACGAACGGACCCCCAGCACCAATATTGTTTCGGGGATTTTTATTTCGATCGCGCAATCACTTTCTGGTAGAATTAACCCATTCGTCGTTCGTTCGTTCGCCGAGGCGCGAGTTTTCCATATAAATAGTTTGGACGCTATATCGCATCAACGGCAACCAATATAGCCGTAAAGGATGTTGCAAAAACTCATCCGAGTAAACTCGAAAGAAAACAGTAATAAAGATAACAATTTTATTCACTTTTAACTATAAATATATTTACAAGAGAACTACCAATCGTTTCACATAACCAAAAGCACTAAAATCAAATACATACATGACCTACGATCATGCGACATTAATCAACCTAAGGAACAACAGGACAGATACCAGGAGGGCAGAAACCTGTAAGTGGGTCGCCGCGTCCGGATCAGTTTTCCTGACGAAGTAAGCGAGCTCGTCTATAGCCACGCTGTACCCCCGTAGCCAGATGGGGCCCGTGTGGATCTGACCATTGTTACCTTTCTCCATCCACTCGCCTTCGGGTAAGTAAATGTCTCTGGACGTCGCGTTTTCCACTAAGATCGGCGCGACTATGATGTCTTCGCCGAGGAGGTATTCTGGAAATAGGCGAGGTCAGTTTAAGTAGCTGGAATATGATTCAGGGTAGGGGAATTTCCCTGTCATGGTCATGGCTCTATCATGTGAGAATAGTTATTTGTTATACAAGGGTGCAAAGTATTTTAATCGCGAGTGCGAGCTAGCTAATGGATTCTATGGTTGAACCACGAGCGAAGCGAATGGTTCGAAAAGGGGTCTATATCGGGTGGCATAAAATTGTTGATCCTAATATTTTGTCGCATACCAACTTTGTGCCGAATATCGAATTGCATAAACATTGTTGTGCATATTTTTTATTTGCTGAAATTGTTGTTCCTAATATCGATTGTCCTAAATATTTATTGTCCGAATGTTTATTGTGTCGAAGGTTTTTTTTTAGAATAATTGATGTGCATAACTTTGATGTTACTAATATTTAATGTACTAAAAATGTTGTGCATACATTTTGTTACGCATACATATCTATTAGAATTGCCTATTACTTGAATAACATATGACCCGCCCTCATGTCGACGGAGCCCCGCTTCGCGGGGCCCCTATTTCTGCTCTGAGGGACAAAAGGCAACTAACGAACCTATCTAATTTATCTAAATGAAGGTTGGCTCTGCTGAGAATTGCCTAATACTTGAATTACTTATGACCAGCCCTCATGTCGACGGAGCCCCGCTTCGCGGGGCCCCTCTTTCTGCTCTGAGGGGCAAAAGGCAACTAACGAACCTATTTTATTTATCTAGATGTAGGTCGGCTCTGCTCAGAGTTTATAAATAGTAAAAATAAATGTTTTATTTGTGGTTACCTAATCTTTCCTATTTAGGTACGTACTTTAAGAACTTATGACCCGCCCTCATGTCGACGGAGCCCCGCTTCGCAGGGCCCCTATTTCTGCTCTGAGGGACAAAAGGCAACTAACGAACCTATCTAATTTATCTAAATGAAGGTTGCCTCAGCTAAGAATTGCCTAATACTTGAATAACCTATGACCCGCCTTCTTGTCGACGGAGCCCCGCTTCGCGGGGTCCCTATTTCTGCTCTGAGGGGCAAAAGGCAACTATTAACGAACCTATTTTATTTATCTAGATGTAGGTCGGGTCTGCTCAGAGTTTACAAATAATATAAAATTTAGGAAAAGAATAGTATAAGGTGGTTTAATTTTAGCACGTTTAACAATAGGCAAAATAATTACTATGACAATGAAAATTAGGACTATTACTTTTTAGGTAATTCGATGTTCGAGTAATCAATATTAGGATAAACATACATTAGGACTTTTAAATGTGTATGCGCAAAAATGAATAGGCTAAATAAGTAGTATGCCACTCAACATTATGCCAAACATTCTCGGCCAAAAAATTTTAGGACGATCAACATTATGCGATACGACAGGCACCCTTCGAAAAGAGAATCCTGAGCGAATCGAGTGGTTCAAAAATAGAAACCTGCGAGTGTTGCAACACACGAGACGTCAAATTGACTCACGCCGAGTGTAACATAAATCTTTTCACCTCACTAAAGTGAGGAAAATACTAAGTACATAAGAAGTGACATAGATCTGGAAAATCTAGACACAGTAAGTAGTGCAGCCTTGGGAGCCCTGGTGACCTTAACTCACCACCAGGAAACCACACTATAGCCATACATGATACCTACATAACAAGTAGTGGTGTTAACATGGCTGCACTCTTCTATAATAAGGAGGTAGGTACTTCTCCAATAGGATTGCTCCAAATATGCGAATATCTTATTCTTCTAGCTTTATCCCGGCTTTTGCCAGGGTCCGCTTTCCTACTCGCTTTCCTCTACTTTGCACGATCCTGGGCGTCTTCTTTTGTGAGCCCGTTTAGCGAGAGGAGTGACCGAACCAACGAAGCGAAGGCGACATTCCTAATACAATATGACACCCCAAAAGTACTAACTTTACGGGTGATGGTGGCTTTAGTTTACGACAGTTAATACTTACGGTCCCAGATAGTTAATGCCTCCGCGTCATTCGGCGCGATCCACCACAGCGGGCCGTTGACGGGGCGTCCGTCCACCACCGAAGCGTTCATGGCCGCTTGTATGTGAGTGGCGTACTCTGCGTGGAGCTGAGTGTACTTCAGACTGATCTCTGATGTCTGGTAATGAAACAGGTGGGTCAGTTTCCGTGTACTTAAGTATTTTCTTATCCTACGACTGGTTTAGCTTGGCGGGTTCTGATCCAATAGTTGTGCGATTAGCATGAACATTTGTTTCTAAGCCTTGGATGTTTTCCATGTAAGTAAGTATTTGAGTCTATTAAATACTAGCTGCCGGCTTCGCATGGATTACCCGTTTTCCCGTAGGAATGAAGCATTTTCCCGCGGTAAAAAGTAGCCTATGCTCATCAGGGATATAATTTCGGCTTCTAATGGTAAAAGAATTCTTCAAATCGGTCCAATAGTTTCGGAGCCTATTAAATACAAACAAGCAAACAATCAAATCTTTCCTCTTTAATATCTTTATTATATTAGTTTAGATAACGTCGCCCATAAAGGTGCGTATCCACGGTGAGCGAGGCAAAAATGCACTAATAGGAAGCTATGCGCGAGCGCAATACTGCTGCTGCCTCCTGATGCCTGCCTCTTGGTGGAATTTTTCCTCCTGCCTGCCTAGCCTAGTACTCCAGGCAAAATACGGTTTTGAAAAACATTAATTTATAATAGCGTTTTTTTTGTTGATTTCATTATAAAATGTTATTCTAAGATGCTTTATTCAAGAATCCGGCAAACTTTCCACCCGGAAGTGATTAAGTAGATTAAAAAAAAACATGCGTTGTCTTTTTCTGTATGATTTATCTTGAATATTAAAGAGCAAATGTAAATGAACCAAAATAAAGACAAAAATATTTAATAATATTTTTTCTGACGTTTCTGTAGCTAGTTAATTAATCATTTTTTTGATGTCTGAAATTTTGTCGGATTCTGTCGCTGGGTGACTATTTAATTGATAATAAATCCGTTACACAGAAAAAATAAGCTATTATAAATTATTTCCAAAATTGACATTTTTTCCATACAAGTTGTCAGTTCATTGCCTGGACTATAGGGCGCAAGGGAGGGGGGGGGGGGGGGGGGGGGGGGGCGCGGCTCTGAGCTGAGACTTACTTACATTTCATTAGTTAGCCTAGGGCGGTCAGAACTCTAAATCAAGCTTAGGTACACACCCTCACACTAGCCTTGTTGAGCTTACTATGGGACTACTTCGATTAGTGTAAGATGCGAAATAAAGAAGTAGAAAGAGGTGTAGAAATAAGTTGAAAGAGGTGTAGAAATTGACCCTGATAAGTTTGTCAAGGTTTGACCATGTTATGGCGCGGGACGCTCGCCCCGCGCCTACATATACAATCATAAGGCGTAGCTGAACATCGTCCGGGTGAGTATCCACCAGAGCTACGCGAAGTTGCGAGGCGGTGAGCGAGAAAAAAATGGACTTATAGGAAGCAATGCACGAGCGCGCCCTGCAATGCTATTTATATCACACACACACACACACACACACACATCATCAGCCTATACCTATACGTCCCACTGCTGGGCACAGGCCTCCTCTCATTTATGAGAGGGAACGGGCAGTAGTCCCCACGCTGGCCCAGTGCGGATTGGGGACTTCACATACACCTTTGAATTTCTTCGCTATTTATATATTCGCGGTATTTTATCTTAGATACCGCCACACATCAAACATAGCTAACAGTGGTAATCCACAGTGGAATACTACCCTAACAACAAAATCGACTGAACACATGAAGACTTCCGTGAAACGTGAAATCAAAAGATTTTTCGGAAAACCCGACTGATGTTTTGCAAATATTATAGCCTACGTCACTTCCACGATTAAGAGGTATCCAACCACACGTCGTAAACCTTCAAACTGTTTAGGCTGCAGGGCGTGCTAAAGAATAAAGGCAGAGCCACACTGACTGCGTGTGCAGCACGTCTGCGTGTGCAGCACGTACACCGCTGCGTTGTAATGTATGAATCCTCATACGACATGACACACTGGATGCGTCTGCATGCACGTCTACGCAGACGCATCGGTGTGTGGCTCGGCCTTAAGACATACCAACATACATAGGCACATACGCTTGAAAAACGTAACCCTTCTCTCCTTCGACAATCGGCTAAAAAACGCATTCAAATCGGTTCATTTGTTTGGAAGCTTCATACGACGTCACAGACAGACACACTCGCCGACAGTAGGTACCCAAGTCATTTCTCGCATCACCTCACCTCTACTCGCCGGAGGACAAAGTAACTTAAGATCTCTTTAATCTCGTTTTTTTAGGTCGGTGAATAATATAAAATACTCCCTTTACCAAACTAGCAAAAAAAATTGACAGAAGGAGCATCGTTTTGAACTACAAACTGACACAATGTCGCGTGATTCATCTTATTAGCATAATTAAAGTTTTTTCTCCGATCCTATAAAGAATCGGTAGTAAAATTTGCTGATGTAATCTTTAATCATTTACAAACAATGGCTTATACAAAACAACAAAGCTACTTAATTGGTAAGTACCTAAAGTTAGCAATTGGACTTGCCACATAAGGAGACGCTACACGAGCAAATCGGCAGGCCCGCGTAGATACGTGTCGGAAGCGGGGCGGCCAACCACTCCATACTTGATTTTCTGTTTGCTAGGCAGTCTATGCAAGCCTTACTTTATACAATTTAATATATTAACCATGCCATTTTTATATATTTTCGAGATGGTTATGTATATAAAGTGCAACATCAAGCAATTTCCTACTTTTATACGTATACGCCAGCGGCATAAAATTTATTCAAGGTCTTCGAAAACAGCTTTACAAAGTCGCGGGCAGACGCTAGTAATTTCTAGCTAAATGCAATGAAGGAGTAATCCGATAAGTAGAGGGTTTGAGTAGTAACCGAACGCAATATTTCCGTTTGAAATCTACCCTACACTAACTAATTAATTATATCCTTAGTTCGAGCACGTTCGAGTCTGACTTTAATGGTGCTGCTTCGAAACAGAAACGATTAAAACTTAAAGAGTGCCAGAGTGTTTTGCTGAGCCTAGCCGAAACTTTAGAAAAACATACAAAGTTTGATTGTGTGAAAAAAAATCATTGCAAATTTACCGGTAAGTCGACTACATCTATTCAAAATATAAGTACACCTATACGATAAAAAAGTATAGGTAAATATACTATAATAAGACTAAGTATAGTGGGCACACAATGGTAATTCTTTAACTATAACTAAATTAATTAAAAAAGTGTTTTAATATGACCTACAAAGTAAATAGTGTAATGAAAAGTTAAGCTAGCTGCCTACATATAGCCGTACAATATGGTTGTGGTATTTTTCTGATTTTTAAGTATATACACATCATCATTCTCCTAGCGCTATTCCCGGTTGTGCCCCTAAACGAGCCAAGGGTCCGCTTTGACACCTAATCCAAGATTTGGCATAGGCACTAGTTTCACGAAAGCGACTGCCATCTGACCTTCCAACCCAGAGGGAAAACTAGACCTTAATGGGATTAGACCAGTTTCCTCACGATGTTTTCCTTCACCGAAAAGCTAACGGTAAATATACCGTACATAAGTTCCGAAAAACTCATTGGTACGAGCCGGGATTCGAACCCACGACCGCCGCTTGACAGCTGCATGCCTGAACCACTAGGCTACCATAGTCTTCGTTATATAGTTTAAACTATGTAGGTTATATCGTTATGATTAAACAGAAAACAAAACATATTTTGTTATTAGCTCGCTTTTAGACGCCATTGCTCTCGTATGAAAATTACACATACAACTTCTTGCTCATAAAAATTAACCTTGAAAGCATGAAACCAAACGTTAAAAAAAGATTTTTCAAATACATACATACATATACATACATACATACGCTCGAAAAAGATAACCCTCCTCCTTCGGGCAGTTGGGTAATAAAATATTGTACGTCAGTTGACTTTTGGGTTTTTAGATACCTACTTATCTATATCTTCTTTAATTTGATTCATTATTTAATAAAAACGTCAGTTGCGTGAGCCTAGAGTGTCATTGTATAATTAGACCGCCGGTCATAGTGAACTTGCTTCTCTAATCGGGTTAATTGGGTATGTATGGAAATATTTGTTAAGAGTACTCTTTTTCTGTTTTTCAGGGGCCATCTCTTCTCTCTCAGGTGCATTCTCTGAATTTCCAGCTAATAATAGTCACTAGGTGACACTGTCTGCGACCAAGTATGGC
The DNA here is from genome assembly GCA_945867215.1 of Epinotia demarniana. Lineage (NCBI taxonomy): Eukaryota > Metazoa > Arthropoda > Insecta > Lepidoptera > Tortricidae > Epinotia > Epinotia demarniana. The sequence continues at coordinate 22,323,007 of OX244273.1, forward strand.
TGCGAACATGATGGAAATGTTGAAACAGATGCAGCGGGATCAGAGGGAGTACATGAAGAATTTGCATGATATGAATAAGAACATAAATAAGAAGTTAAACGACATGGAAAGAAAAATATCTGACCTAGAAATACATTTGAAGAAAACAGAACACCAAGATGAAAGACAACAGCAAGTACTGGCGACTATAGAAAGGCTCGAACAGCAAGTTAGAAAGAACAATATGATATTATTCGGAAATGATGGGACGGAGGTCAGCTTTTTGAACAGAACTTCCGAGTCCCTCAAACCAGAGTTTAACGACGTGGAGAATGCAGGCAACGGTATAAAGAAATCTGAGATTTTAGTGGAAAATGTAGACACAAGTCTTTTCATTAAAGATACAGAATTAAATTGTAAAGAGAACAATCAAAATACGGACCGACATAGACAGAAAAAGGAAGACATATTCGATAAACCAGCTTTTATTGCGACGGGAGATATTGATGCAACAAGAAACACTTCCATTGAAGAAGCTGCATCAAACCCAGACAGCGAAAAGACGTCTACTGGTTTCAGCATGGATCTTGCTATGCTGGACGATAAATTGAACACAATAACAGACATGTATCAGTCTGACATGCTAGAATTAGAACAGCTGATAATGGATATTGTAACCGAAATCAAAATATCGGTTGAAGAGGCTGTAAGTACAGTCTATAAACAAGATAATGAGCAGATATACAATACTTATGTGGAATTGAAGCAAATAGCTGAGACTAATAATAGCGTGATGAAGGAAATTAAAGATATAATCAAGAATTACGTAACGAAAAAAATGCCTGTTGAAGAAGCAGCACGTACAGTACGAGTTGAACATGAGAATATAACGATTTTTCCGACTTACTTCAGCGCAGACCAGCTCAGCGCACTCAATGCTGAATTAAAACGAATCTCAGAGACGTATCAAGAGACCGACATATTTCCTATTGTAACAGTTCTTTCGGATTATGGCCAACACCCAATTATTAAACAACTAATTGAAGGAGTTTATTACGAGAAAATCAATCGTTCTAGTGACGGTTTGATGTTTAGATTTAAGTTTGGAACCTGCGACTCTGAGAAATCTTATGTTAGTGATCTAATTGCACGCTATGCGAATTTGTCATTTAATCATGTTGTTAAGTTATGTTTGTTACATTCTAGTAAATGGGAAGCGAACTATAAAATATACGACCTCACTAGGCCCATGATATATAATAAACGTGGCGATTTAGTTCGCTTAGTAATGTTCTAAGACATTTTAGAATTATATTGATACTCAAAATGGCTGCTGGTTCACGCATTATTATTTATTATTTACCTACAACCGTCAACTTTGTCGCTTTCCTCTGCAATTTAATAAATATTGTATAATACCCTTAACTTATAATTGAGAATGATTTTATTGTTTATTAGGTAATTGTTAAATAAAGTAAACCGATTTTCCTTTGTTTTTTTTGTTGACAGGACGTCTGCCATAAGTTTAAGTACCTAGATGAAATAGGTACTAATTTATTTCTAATGTTATTCTTTGAAACTACAATTTTCTGGCTAACAGGTTACCGATCTGATTGTACGTAGGAGTAAGTACGCCTGAAATTTCAGATACCTAAGTCATATGCCCTTGGGCGACTCTTTATCAGGGGGCACGGCAGTGCCTCCGCCAAGTCGAGCAAAACAGCGGCACGGCCGTACCATCCTTTTCTCGAAGCAGTTCAGGCCAATTTCGACCCTCCTATAACTTCGTTATGGATAAAACTAGAAGCTTAACTGACTGACTGGCTGACTGACCGATTATCAAAACTCTAAGGCACTTCTAGCAGACAAAGAAGCTTCAAATTTAAAATACAATTAGTGTTTAGTGTATAAATCAAGAAAAAAACTAAAATATCTTGCAATATTGGTCAAGTTTTCTAGATACACCAACTGCATAAATAACCCATATAAATATATAAGATTAGGTACAAAGTAACATTTGCAGTGAACGGGACAAACAATTAAAAAGCAAGAATGGGACTGTATTCATTACTTGTATGTCACAATACAGAACCTACAAAAAGAAGTGTGGTCCCATAAAAAATCTCCATGTAAAAGCATAACCCTCCTCTCCGTCGGCAGTCGGGTAAAAAGAGGCCAAGTCTCGAAACTCTTTCACCGTAAAAAGATGCACTTTTGGAAGACATGCGTGGGGCCCATGCCAACAGCGCATAGGCCCTTTAAAAATATAATATAAAGTGAGGGATACACATGGCGGATACAATCTCCGAGCGCACAACATGATAAACCCGGTGATGGTCCCCGCCAGGTGCAAAGACTATTGCAGTGCAACACTGTGCTGCGATGGAAACTAAGGTCATGGGTTATTGGATTGAATGGTGGGTGATCTGGACAATGGGTTATGAGAGGAGACTAGCGGACACCTGCCGTGACAATAAGTCTCAAAATTGTGAAAAAGCAGGCGGTGACTCGCAAACTCGTTAAATGGGCCCACAAACAGTTACACGCACAGTGCGACTAGGGCCGCCGGAGTTATGACATTTTACACTTTCAACCTGGAGCATAGGTTCCGCTCTTGCGACTCCACTCTGGCCGGCCGGTTAAGGCAAGCACAGAGGTGAGGGCCTCTGGAGGTTAGGGGTAGGGGTCCGCGGTGTCGCCACTCACCGTTAGCTCGCTACAAGCTGCCCCGCTGGCTTATTATTATTATTACTCATCATCAGCCTATATACGTCCCACTGCTGGGCACAGGCCTCCTCTCATGTATGAGAGGGAACAGGCAGTAGTCCCCACGCTGGCCCAGTGCGGATTGGGCACTTCACATACACCTTTGAATTTCTTCGCAGATGTATGCAGGTTTCCTCACGATTATTATTATTACTAATTAGTGTTAATAACAATTATAGTAACAGTATCCTATGTAAAAAGGTAATAAAAAAAAGAAAACCTTATGCCGACTGTCCCGCGTTTTCACATAAATTTATAATCAAGGTACTTACCTTAACGACTTAACTTATTTTTAGGGTTCCGTACCCAAAGGGTAAAAACGGAACTTGAATGGTGTCTAATACAAGAAACATTTCTAATGAACTTTAAAGGTATTAACTAAACTGGCTTTTGTTTTAAAATCGAACGAAACAAAAACGAAACGCAACAGTATACTCTTTTATCAAAATCTGACTAATGTAATGTCAGTTTGACAGTATATTATCTTATCAGTTTCCGTTTAAAACTAAAATCTGTTCACTTCATTATAGTTTCATTTATTTAAAGCGGAATTAAATTGTTAGTTAGTGGTATAGGAACTAGTTTAATTATATGCTTGCGAAGAAAGAGAAAAGCGAGTTTCCAGCTTAAACTACTGCTGGTAAGTACTTAGGCCGCTATGGAAATAGATATACCTACCTACCTTCACTTTCTGTAAAAAAAGAGTGCAGAGACAATTACATTTAATCTATTTTAGAGCGTTTTATCTATTGACACATTAATAAATCGGACAGAAGTATTTTGAATAGGTCGTTGTCTTTACTAAACTTTTGAACTTTATAGCTCAACACAGGTGCGTGCGCGCACTAACTATAATATATTTTGGTAATAAGCTACATAAAACAGAAAACTAAGGGATACAGATCGAAGGTCATTGGCGTATGGGAGCCCCTCAAAGCGGTGAGTCATAACACCTACCTGGGTTAGACTGTACCAAAGGGGGGCCGTTATTGGGACTGATTTTTTTTTTGAGTAAATGTGTCAGATCAAGCATCTTTTATAAGAAAAACTTTTCTCTAAAATGAAAAATGGCCGAGATAGACGCCTCCAAAGATTCATGTACCTATTTTTTTAAGGGAAATTATAAACGCAGCATCTAAAGTTTTTATTAGCATCAGAACGTAACATCTTTTTTAATATGTAAGCAACGGGTTAATGAAACAGCTTCTATTAAAATAATACGCTATCTTTACAATGCCAACAGAATATGAAAAATCCAGCGCTAATTTACAAACAACAATTAATATAACTCACCTACCGATATAATATATTGGCTTCTAAATTGATAACTCAGAATCTAATTTTGTTGGTCAGCTTCTTTATTTATTTTAGAGATTCAATATCTGGCCACCAATAAAATCAACATTTAGCATCAATAAAGAGGCCATCGCATTAAACTGAATATTCAATATAGAATAACAGACAGCACCGGCCTGCGCGCGACTGGCCCGCAGCGCGATATTTCCGTACAAACCGCTAGCGTGGTCAGGGCCTAACCTAACACATAGTATATACCTATGATTATAATATAGTAGATTACGTTAGGGCAGCTAGGAAAAGGGGGGAAGGGGCTCGGGGGCGAAGCCCCCGCAGTAAAACAACAAACAATCATAACAATGGTATTATTTGTAGGTTAGGTTATGGTTATCTTGTGTCCCTTAGAGCGGAAATGGCATCCCGCGAAGCGGGGTGACGTCGACACGCTGGCGATTGGGTTAGGTTAAGTAAAGGCCTCCACCCACCGAACGCGTGTCGTGCGCGGCGCGTGTGCTGCGCGTGCACGCGCGGGCCCGCGCGGGCCCCCGCTGCTGGAGTGATAGAGATAGTGAGTTACATATGGGCGCGTCGCGTGTCATCTCTCTCCCTAACCAACGCATTTAATATGTAACTAACTATCTCTATCACTCCAGCAGCGCGGGCCCGCGCACGCCACGCGCCGCACACGACACGCGTTCGGTGGGCTGAGGCCTTTGCACCCAATTAGAGCTATTATTCACCATTTAAGATGACAATATTAAATAAACTTGATGTTCAATTATAGCAGCTTAGCTATAAAAATAGAGATGCCAATATAAAATTAGAGTCCTTTGAAATTATTTTATTGATGCAATAGAAACACTTATTAGAAGCTTAAAATATGTAGGCATATTACATATTTAGTTCCTATATAATTATCACGTTGCTCAGTCATAAATAAACGGTTGCTCGAAAAGTTAGTTAGCTCGAATTAGCTGCTGACCTATTAATTTAGATGGCAACTTATTGAATTTGATGGCGAATATTGCAATTTAAAGATGCTTTGTTAATTGCTACCCTTTTTTTAATGTCATAGAACACGAACACTGTAAAGGTTTTTGTCACGGACACGTAACATTTGACCGCGAGTGTATTTTTGCATATTTATTATACTTGTCGATTTAAGGGTTACTCAAATTTGTTTCGGGAAGATAGTTACAGCATTTAAGGTCTGTTTATTACAAAATTCCTCAGTAACATCAAAATCATTAACAAGGCCCTGATTTATTACGGGACTCACAAAAAATTCATGGTTTTTCGGGACTCACAGAGAGAAAGAGAGAGAGAGAGAGAGAGAGAGAGAGAGAGAGAGTCAGAGGGAGAGGGAGAGAGATATATATAGAGAGAGAAAGATATGTGGACACGGACCTTTGGGCTGTCCACATAATCCGCAGTCGCCACCATGCTGTGCCTCGTGTATAGAATTTGTGTGCTGTTGCTTATATATATTTTTATTTCAGGTGTGGATAGGCATCCAAGTTTACACCGTTAAAGTCTTATAGGTGACACTTAACAACTAAAATATGGCTGCAAACATGATGGAAATATTGAAGCAAATTCAGCAGGATCAAAGAGAGTATATGAGAAACATTAATGACAAGCTTAATGTCATGGATAGAAAAATAGTTGGCCTAGATAAGAAGATCAACCAACAGCAAGTACTTGTGACTATAGAGAGGCTTGAACAACTAGTTAGGAAGAACAATATGTTACTATTTGGCAATAGTGAGACAGAAAATAGTAACGAGGAGTACGAAAAAAATCCAGAGGCAAAAAATCAGGATTCTGTGAATGCAGTACTCATCGAAGACATAGAAAGCAATTGCAAAGAGAATCCCGGAGACAGTGTTATTGAAGACCTCATGTTAGACCTCATGTTAGTTGTTGAAGACCTCAGATCCATTGTGGAAAGAAATACTGATGCAAGTAGCACTCCTATTGAAGAAGCTACTGTTGAGAAATCTCCTATGTGTGTCAATGCAGACCATATTAATCAAATTGACAACAAATTGGACAGAATAACTAATATTTATCAATCTGACACGAGGAATATTAAGGAATTACTTAAGAATATAGCAGCAACGTGCAATGATTCTACTACAGCAACTGCAAGTCTAGTTCGTAAACTAGAAACTGAGCCTACATTCTCTCTTTGTAATGAAATAAAAAATGTTGCAGTCAAAATTCAAGGGGACTCACTGGAAACCGTAGAATTCATGAAGAACATTGTAACTGCTGTGAAAATGTTGACTGAAGGAGCGACAAATTCCATCCACAAAGACACTGAATAGATATCCATAATTCAAACAAATATTCAGTCTGAGATACGAGAAGTGAAAGAATTAGTTATGGACTTGAAGAAAATTTCGAAGGAATCTGTAAGTAAAGTCTGTGAAAAGAAGACTGTCCAGATATCAGCGACTTATTTCAGCGCTAGTCAAATCGACCGGCTGAATAGTGAACTAAAGCAAATCGCAGTAATGTATTATGCAACCAACATATTTCCGGTCATAGAAGTCGTACCGGGGGCTGGTGACGAACACCCGATCATGAAACAACTACGTAAAGGTGTGTATTATAAGCGAAATAATTATTCTGAAGATAGCTTGGTGGGTTTGCTTAAAATCGGAATAAATGGTATTAAAAGATCTGATTTTATAGATCTGGTTACAGAATATCCAAATTTGTCTTTTAATGAAGTTATCCAGCAAGTGCCGAAAAGTAAGAACGCTAAGATTTATGATTTTACTAAGCCCATGATTTATAATGAAAATGGTGATTTAGTTCCTTTAACACTTTGAGTACGAAGCGTTGAACAAATGATTCGCACCGGAGTTTACAACACTATACTTACCTATGAAAATTACACGTTATGCATTACATTAACCTTAACCTGTTATTGTGTACAATAAAGTGCTTACATACATACATACATTATTTCAAGTTTACCACAGACAAGTGACAATCCATTTGATATTCTAATTTAATATCACCAATAATAACCCCCTTATTCAAATAACAGTAAATGCTGTTGAATGATTAAAATGTGAGTAGTCCCTTCCTTTAAAAGTGACAAATTACCTATGATGAGTTAATGACAAACAAATTTTAACGCTTTTTGGCTAAAATAGGTTTGTTGAACGTTAATGAATGACGGAATGTAATATGGTCATTAGCCTTAATTCAAAATGAGAACTCCCCACAAATAATAGAGACATCATTATATCAGTTTTAAAGTAGGCATAACAAGTGGATTAAATACTATCTGTCAGAGGTGGTGGTGGTCGTCGCGTCTTTCCTTGGTCGCTAACTGAAGCTAATAACGACATCCTTTATAATGTACTAAAGTTATAGTAATGTTTATTAAGTAAAAAATAAATAAAGTAGCGAACTGATTTATTTTTTCTACAATCCTGTACCCCAAGATTTTAACTACCTAGATAAAATGTAGTGTAGGTAATTCGTTAGCTTATAAAAACGATTGTGTCATTTGTGGCTGACAAGTTAGAGCAAACCGGCGAGACAGTAAAATGGACACTCGACCTAGTAGAGAAAACGGGAGCCGAGCTACTGTCTCGCCGCTTATACGCACTGTCTCGCCCGTTTGCTCGGTACGTGTGATGTTCAAGGCATTACCGGTCTAATTGAAGTTAAGCGGACGCCTGCCACTTCAGCCCCCTGTAACTTGTTTTAAGCTCACCTCAACGCCCACCCAAAAATATATCTTGACACCGCGATGCGTAGTAATTAAGCGTAGGAGGTCTAGTTTCGTGACGGGTGACCGGCGGGGAGTCTTTATTCAATCAATCTTCATCAGCAAGAGCAAGTCCTTCACTTTACACAGCTCATCCTCTGGCATTCTAGTGGCCTGACCACCAGAAATACTACACAACATCCCTGCAGAGCCAGTAGTAGGGAGAACTTAGTGTTAAGGTACTTAGTGTATAGCTGTGGTCTTCTTTGAGGACTTAAAGAGAAAGCGAGAGCAAGTATTTCCTCAAATGAGCTGTTCCAAATATGATGATTTTTATTTCATTTTAATTTAAAATGTACGTACTCGTAGTTGACTCAAATAACTTTTATTTTACAAATATGGGTTAAATGTTTTAACGATGAGGTACCCACCATTCCTATTATGCTTGATCGTGGCTATAATGTAAATCAACCGTTGATTTTGTTTTGTTTTAAAATCGAACGAAACAAAACGAATGCAACGCTGTTCCAATTTGGAACGATATGAATTCCATTTAGACCTGTCTAAATGCAGTCTACCTACTAAAAGCGTTTATCTCCCTTCGTCCAGTTAAGGTTAATTAATGCAGTGCACTAATTTAGTGCGGAGTTAAGCGGCCTTAAGACTGTGGTGAAAATGTTAAAAGCCCTTTGGGTGGAAATTAACTTACTTAATTGCATGTATTAAAATAAATACGACGAAAATGCAATAACCGGGCGAAAACCGAACGCAACTTCTTATCTAATGTCCCTAATGTCGGTACGACGCGACGATAGGTGTACTATCTTATCACTCCTATCAGTTTCAGTTCAAAACTAAAACCTCGAAGTATAAGTTCACATTCATTTCTTAGATACGTATTGTTATTTAGTGGGGGTGTAGGTAAATTAAAATAATATAGTAAAATTTGATGCTCGTGAAGTTGTCAGAGAAAATCAAGTTTCCAGGTTAAAGTATTCGCAAACCACGGGTAAGTTAGCCACCGTCGGAAATATATATCTAAGGTATCACCTAGATATATATTTACTACAATATGCATTATTCAAACGGGGCAGTGGGAGAAAATCTGGAACTGCAAGAGATAAGGAAATCTGCGTTTACGAGTCACGAGATCGATTTTAGAAAAAATATAAACTGCATCACTGCATTGAACACTTACACTGCCAGGAACCCGCCTAGCGGGCGCCTAAGCCGTAGTCGCTTTCCGCTACGTACGAGGAAAACCACAGAATCGACTACGAGCGTAACGCTAATGTGTTTAAGATTTTGAAATAAGCCTCGCGAAATAATGTTTCATGCACATTAGTTTTTAGTATAGACTAGGAGCTCACTACTAGAGGCAAATAACACCCTGTGTTTTAGGCAAAAAAGAACTAATAACTAATTGAATATTTTATTCACATGCAAAATATAACAAAAGATCATTCTTATTTAGGTACTAGTACACTAGGAAGTTATAACCTATGCGGTGTAATAACTAGAACAAAATTATTTTAAAACGATGAATAACTTCTCTGTATCGTCATAGTGTATTATTTTGTAGGGATTCCCGTAGCGTTGATTTACACTTCATGTAGTTTAGGGGATATAAATCTAGCCGAGCATTAAGCCTCTTGTAAAGTTCTTTTAAGTTGATTAGCGTTGCACGGTTTTGTCCGGGCAGAATACGACACATCATAACGCTGACCCAGCGCCATTTCTCAGCCACGACACATGGCTTCTTTAGAATGTACTTTTTGCATGCTTGCTTTAGCTAAGTATATTATTATTATTTTCGTTTACCTTCATTGTTTATATTTTATATTATCAATGCCATGTATGTTGTGGGTATGAATAAAGTTATAATCAATCAATCAAGTAATACTTAGTGCTGGATGTAAGGAACAATTGTTGAAGGAACCTTGCATCTATAAAAATACCGTATTTAATAGTTTTATCTCCCCATACAAATAGTACCTACCACCTAGCAGTACCGGTATCCCACTATGAATTGATGAAATTATGAAAACCAATTAAACATCTATAAATTTACCTATTTTGTCTAGTTTCAGACATCACATCTCCCTTACTATCCGGCATGGTCTAGTAAGGGGAGATGCCTTTCTGTCAAAGTCAAAGTTATTTATTCTTATATTTAGGCATATTACATGCACTTATTATGAATGTCGATAAGCTACCACCGGTTCGGAACTATGAAATTCGGCATCTTCCTGAGATAAGGTAACGGCGCCTATTACCGTGGTACGCGAGATAGTTTTCAAATATATATAAAAATGATGGGTATGAAAGCTCCTTAACGTCCTAGATTATTATTTTTATTGAAGAGTGTTTATTTAACTTTCAGAGTCGTAACTTTTTGAACCAATTTTAGTTTATTATATTTGATAAAATAATTATTGAAACCACGAAAGGAGAATCTTCTATTACCGTGGTAATGGATGGGATGTGATTCTATTACCGCGAAATTAGCTTTTATTACCGAGGGTACAAAAAGCAGCATTTTTCTACCATCGGTAATAGTAACCTGATACACAATTCGGCACCCAATATCGAGGGTTAAAATAATATTCATGACTTTTATTCCGTACTATATAAAAATAAAGAAAACATAAAACATACTTAAATGAACAAAATGATGTCCAGCATATATAGCAGGTAAAGACTACCTTTTATTAAATCACAGTTACATTACATTATACTATGGATTCGGTATTTTGTATTCGAAGATTAAATAAATAAACTACGGGGTATTATAAAAAACCTAATAAGTACAATACTGAGCATACTAACAGGCTAAATGACTCGAAAACAATATTATATAATAAATTTTGCGTTTTGTGTAGGTAAGTAACACCTTTATCTATACTTATGTGTCGTTTCCGGGTTGTTTGAATGTTTTAGGACTTTATTTAATTTACAAATTTTGCTGTGATATGTTATTATCTCCGTTCACCACACATCTTAATAATACGAACCAGAGAAATCAATTTTATCAAATGAAATTGTACGAACGGAACCCTAGATGTGATTTATTTTAAGAGAAAACTAAAATGTCACTCGGTAATAGATACTTCTTTTTAACCTATTACCGACCCAAACAAATATTGAATGGGTCGGTAAAAAAGTCCCATAGTTACTATTACCGATTGTTGTGGGATCTTACCATCGGTAATAGACTTAATTTGGAATTTTGTAAAATCGAATTCCGATCCATAAAAACTTTAGGATACAATTGTATTTTCATTACAAATCAAACATACATATTACAAGCTTGATATAAAACTAAAATCACATAACTGGTAAGTAAATATAGTTAATTATTACAATATTTAAACGATATGACAAAATAAGGGTTTCCATAGAAACTGCAGATTCAGTACCAAAGTTTTGGTTAAAAATTAAGGGTTTGTTGCATACTTTCCATACCACGGAAATAGTTCTTTAATAGCGTCAATAGATCAAGATTCGAATAGCTGTAAGAGATTTTATAATCGATAACTACACTACATGCTTTGAAAGACAAACACCCCAGCCCATCGAGGTCAATAATCTTACCACCTGAACCGAGTTTAACAAGCCCTTTCCTTTCTGTTACAACTTCGGACGTAGCCAACGCAATTGCGTCTTTCTACAATGGGTCTGCATCCGGTCTAGATGGTCTGCGACCGCAGCATCTCAAAGAGTTGACTTCACCCTCCGCAGGAAATAATGATCCCCGATTGTTAGAATCACTCACAAAATTATGCAATTTTTTACTGAGAGGTATGCTAAACTTGGAGGTGAGACCGTTCCTATATGGTGCTTCGTTATGTGCCTTATCTAAAAAAGATGGTGGTATTAGACCAATTGCGGTGGGCAGCTTTTTTCGTCGTCTTACGGCTAAGCTCTGTTGCCAATCTGTTAGAGAAGCTATGTCTGACTATCTGCAACCAATTCAAATGGGCTTCGGTACCAGACTTGGTTGTGAGGCGGCAATACATGCCACCCGGTCTTTTGCTTTACATCGCAGATCATCCAATACCATAATCGTTAAAATCGATATCAAAAACGCTTTCAATAGCCTAGAAAGGGACACTATTCTCAACGAAACCTTAGAGCAAACTCCTTCTCTTTACCCTTTCATTTACCAATGTTACGCCTCCTCAAGTAATCTTTTCTTCTCAGGCAGTTTAATACAGTCGCAAGTTGGTGCCCAGCAGGGCGACCCATTAGGGCCCTTGATGTTTTGTCTCGGCATCCAAAAGATTATTTCTGGATTAAAGGCGCCCCTTAACGTGTGGTATCTGGATGATGGCACTATAGGAGGAAGTCCAGAAGTGGTCTTAAACGACTTGAAAACATTGATACCTGCCTTGAAGAAAATTGGTCTTGAAATAAACCCGTCTAAGTGCGAGTTTTATACTTGCAGTTTTTTAGACACCAACTCTCTCGCAGAAATAGAGTCACTTTTACCTGGCATTAGACAAATACACGAACATTCTTTCAATTTACTGGGTGCTCCAATTTTCACCGAGGGTGTTAGTTCGGCCCTTCAAGCCAAAAGACAAGCACTTTCGGCGGCACAGGAACATTTGACACAATTGTCGGGACATGTTTCCCTTATCTTGCTGCGAAACTGCTTTGCTCTGCCTCACATGGTGTATATGTTACGGACGTCTCCAACTTGGCTTTATGACACGGATTTGAAATCGTTCGATGACACTATTAAATCTTGTTTAGAGTCAATACTCAATGTGAGTTTAGACGACAAACAATGGTGTCAGGCGGCTCTGCCAGTTCGTTACGGTGGCTTGGGCGTGCGTCGGGTCCAGGACATAGGTCTGGTAGCCTTTTTAGCGTCGGCACATGGTTCGTCGGATCTTGTTGCTCGAATATTATCATTTGATGGCAGCAGCATTCGAGTTCCATTCGTAACCGAGGCCCTGGCTAAGTGGGCGACACTATGTCCGTCCAATGATCATCCGGATAGCTTAACGGTCCAAAGAGGATGGGACGATATTCTATGTCAGCAAACGTTTTCTCATTTGTTGAGTGATGCCTCGGGGACTGACCTAGCACGTCTCAAGGCTCTCACAAAGCCCGAATCCGGTGCGTGGCTGCATGCCTTGCCTTCCCCTCAACTCGGCACTTTGCTCGACAACGACTCCCTGAGGATAGCAGTTGCTTTAAGGCTGGGGAGCAAGGTATGCGAAGCGCACCGATGCGTTTGTGGGACAATGGTGGAGGAGAATGGCCACCACGGGCTAAGCTGCAAAAGATGTGCGGGTCGGTTCCCTAGACACCATTCTATCAATGAGATCGTGCGTCGGGCTATGGTGTCCGCCAACGTACCGTGCATCCTGGAGCCCCGGGGTCTGTCTCGGACTGACGGAAAAAGACCAGACGGGTTGACGTTGGTTCCCTGGCAGAGAGGGCGGTGCCTCCTATGGGATGCAACTTGTGTTAGCACTTTTGCAGCGTCCCATCTAAAGCACACAATTAAGTTAGCTGGTTCGGCGGCCGAAAATGCCGCCAAGCTCAAACACGCAAAGTACTCCGCCTTGGAACCGACTTATGATTTCGTTCCGGTTGCTGTGGAGACAGCTGGGCCCTGGGGCAGTGAGGCTCTCGGGCTGTGCAAGGAGTTAGGCAGACGATTAAGGGACAGGGGCCTTGACCCCCGCTCTGGGTCATGGCTCGTCCAACAGGTCTCCATTGCTGTTCAGCGAGGCAATGCCGCTAGCATTTTGGGGACCTTTGGTTCGGGCTTGACGCAGAGCGGGATGTACTCGTAGTATTACTTTTATTTATTTTTACGTATTTTAATTTTATCATTCTTTACACCATTGTATTCCGACTTGATTTGTAATTCATATTATGATAATGTCCATATTGTTATTTTAAACTAATTAAAGATACTTTTATTCCATCGATGACATATAAAAAAGATAAATCACAAAGAAGCAAATCGCCGACTTAACTATTACCGTGGTATGCCACGGTATTAGTTTACCCTACTAAAAATGGCGTCTATCACCGCTGTATTTTATATTCCATTTTAAATGAATTTCCAGGCCAAAAAATATATAACGAGTACGCAAAAGTTGTGCAGAAAACTATAGATAACTCAAATTCAAATTCAAATTCAAATTATTTATTCTGCAAATAGGCCACAAGGGCACTTTTACATGTCAAACGGTAATTTACAATAAAAATAATAATCTTACAATAAAAGAATAATAATCTTACACAATAATAATTTAAAATTTGCACATTAAGGACTGATATAACAACACACTAAATGTCACAAAGTTAATGAAAACAAAACAAAATATGACCATTACATTCGATTAGGATAAGGTCTGTGCATTAACAGAAAGTTAATGATATTAATTCAGTATTCCAGAGATGTATAAGGTCTCTGAGCGTCCAAGTACAATTAATAATTATTCAATGTTCGTAGAGATGTATACGGTCTCTAAGCGTCCAAACAAAACAATAAAAAAAGGAATATTAATGTAATATTGTCAGTGATGTCCATGGTCAATAACAATAAAACGTGTCAAGATCGGAATGATGTCTCTCGTCAATACAATAATAATAAAATAACACTAGTATTTAAGAAGTTAGGTACTATGCCCTTGCAAGCATGAACAGTCCGGACTCCACAAACAGCACCCGATCACGAGTATGACGCATATCTCAGCCATCGCCTCCCTCAACCATATGTTAGGGAAGGTGGCGACCCGATCAACGACGCCACCGTAAGCAAAGCCCTTTAAGCGAGCATGACATATTCAAGCCACCGGACAGTGTTAAGAACAAAGATTAATAAGCGACTTGCTCGGCGAGAAACAGCATTACGTGCTCTCCTACCTAACCATTTAAAATCCATAGCATTTGTTCAATTGTCATAGGTATTGCATGAAATAATAAATAAGATTCGGGTATACTTACCAGTGACGCCATGCGTTTGTATGACACAACCTCTTCCTACGCCGCCGTCGCAGAAACTGACGGATTGCGTGCTTGTTATTTCATTCACACACATTTGCGTAAATAGGACTGTTAGTCAACTAAATTAGGCTTAATTTGTGTAAAGTATGATTTATTGTAAATCGAACGGTTTGCTTTTAAAATGCGTATTTGAAAATGCCGCGGTAATGGTAGCCGAATTTGATACCCCCGGTAATAGGCGCCGTTACCTTAGATACAGGGTTTAATAGAGATGATTGTTCCTTACAACCAGTTCTATACCTACATTAACGCACAAAAACGGAATCAGATTTTTAGACAGATTTGACCGGGTTCGAATCCAGGCAGACTTTTTTGAATATCTTTGAACGCAGTTTTATTTTTTTCTAAAATTGGTCTCCTAAGAGCAAATTTCCGTCTCTTGTAGTTTCGGATTTTCCCTCAATGCCCCGTTTGAATAATATACCCTGCATAGCATCCTGAGAGAACAACACAAATATGGCTGCAAATATGATGGCAATGTTGAAGCAAATTCAGCAGGATCAAAAAGAGTATATGAGAAACATTAATGACAAGTTTTATGTCATGGATGGAAAAATTGTTGACCTAGATAAGAAGACAAACCAACAGGAAGTACTTGTGACTATAGAGAAACTTGAGAAGGAAGGAAGGACTAGGAAGAACAATATTTTACTATTCGGAAATGATGAGACAGAAAACAGCATTGAGGATAAAACTACCATGTCTTACAAACCTGAACTTGATGCAAAGAAGGCAGACCTCTCAGGGCAAACTAAGAAAAACATAGAAAATCCGGAGGCAACTTCAGAATTCTATGAATGCAGCACTCATAAAAGACAGAGATAGGATTTGCCAAGAATGCAGTGATACATTAGTAGACCTCACTTTCACTGAAACAAGAGATGATGATGAAAAAAGAATTGCTTCTATTGGAGAAACTACGGCATGTGTTGTCTGCAAACATGGTGCTGTCTATATATGTCCTATTTGCATCAATTTAGACCAAATTTGTTACTTATTTGACTGCGAGTACCTATATTAATTTGCATATTTATTCTACTTGTCGATTTAAGGGTAACTCTGTTTCGGGAAGGTACCTACTTACTTACATCATTTACAGTTTGTTTATTACAAAATTCCTCAGTTATACATCAGAGAGAGATATGTGGATGGGCTGTCCACATAATCCGCAGTCACCACCAGGCTGTGCCGCGTGTATAGAAATTGTGTTGTGATGTTATGTATTTTTTTTTTAATTTCAGGTCTGGTTAGGCATTCAAGTCTACACCGTTAAAATCTTGGTGGTGACACTTAACAACAAAAATATGGCTACAAGCATGATGGAAATGTTGAAGCAAATTCAGCAAGATCAAAGAGAGTATATGAGAAACATTAATGACAAGCTTAATGTAATGGATAGAAAAATAGTTGGCCTAGATAAAAAGATCAACCAACAGCAAGTACTTGTGACTATAGACAGGCTTGAACAACTAGTTCGGAAGAACAATATGTTACTATTTGGCAATAGTGAGACAGAAAATAGTAAAGATGAGTACAAAAAAAATCCAGAGGCAAGAAATCAGGATTCTATGAATGCAGTACTCATTGAAGACACAGAAAGCAATTGCAAAGAGAATCACGGGGACAGTGTTAATGTTGTTGAAGACCTCAGTTCCATTGTGAAAAGAAATAATGATGCAAGTATCACTCGTATTGAAGAAGCTACTGTTGAGATATCTCCTATGTGTGTCAATGCAGACCAAATCAATCAAATTGACAACAAATTGGACAGAATAATTGATATTTATCAATCTGACACGAGGAAGATTAAGGAATTACTTAAGAATATAGTAGCAACATGCAATAATTCTACTGTAGAAACTGCAAGTCTAGTTCGTAAACTAGAAACAGAGCCAACATTCTCTCTTTGTAATGAAATAAAAAATATTGCAGTCAAAATTCAACAGGACTCACTGGAAACAGTAGAATTAATGAAGAACTTTGTAACAGCTGTGAAAATGTTGACTGAAGAAGTGACAAATTCGACCCACAAATACATAAGTAAAGTCTGTGAACAGAAGACTGTCCAGATATCACCAGATTATATCAGCCCTAACCAAATCGACAGGCTGAATAGTGACCTGAAGCGGATCGCAGAAATGTATTATGAAACCAACATATTTCCGGTTATAGAAGTCGTACCGGGGGTTGGTTCGTACAATACGTATTAACTCAATTCGTAGTTACGATTCAAGTGCCGAAAATAGGAAATTGGCAACGAGTGGTGATAAATTAAAACACGACCGAAGGGAGTGTTTTAAATCGACACTAGTTGTGAATTACCTATTCGCACGTGTATCGTACAAGGTTTTACTGTACATATGGCTCTTTAAAGTTTCGACATATGCACTAAAAGTGCTCTTTTCCGCACTAGTGCGGAAAAGTAGCACCATGTGTACTGTAATAGTACATTACGTAACTAGGGCGGTGAATTCGTGAATGCCCCAGATCGCAGGTGCTTGTGGCCCGAATCGAAGGTGAGGGCCATAAACATGCGCTCTGGGGCTTTACGAATTACCGCCCGTGTCGAGTACAACATTTTACGTCTTCACCTGGCCACAATGCCAGTTTTCCCGTATGCGCAGCGTGCAGTAAAACTCGCATTATGGCCAGGTGTGACGTAAAAGTTATTACAACACTGACGGAAAGTGTCAATGCATTTGATATCCTGTTTTAATTTCACCATTTATGGTGAAATATAATATATAATTAAGGTGGTGGTGAGGTATAAATTAATTATGTTAAATTATTACACTTAATTAGGATTAACTAGTTATAACGCAGGCTCCTTAACTCAAAAATCTTTTATACTCAAGATTAGGTAGCAGTTAAGATTGTGATTAAACGAAGAAAAAAACCTTGAAATAAACTGTACGATGTTTTTGTTTTTGTTTTTTTCTAATTGAACTTCTACAAATGTAGAAGCAGTCTATGTATGCCCGTCTTACGCATAACAAAAATCCTCTAAACTTTCGCGATTTTCACACATTGTTTATACTAAACGGGACTTAATCGTGTATAAGTAATTGACTTATTTATTTACCTCACTGAGGTCTCCCGACGTTTCGGATGTGTTGCAACATCCATGGTCACGGGACAACTGGCTTGTGCAGGTATCAACATCTTCTAATAAGCATCTTTTATAAGAAACACTTTTCTCTAAAATGAAAAATTAGCCGCCGGGTTAGCCGCTTCTAAATATTGTTTTTTTTAATGTCATAAAAGGTGGCAAGCAGGAAGTTGAGCAGTTGCTCCAGCATTTGAATTCCATTCACGAAAAAATAAAGTTCACATATGAATTGGAATCAGAACGCAGTCTTCCTTTTCTGGATATTAAAGTGATAGGTCGGATGGATGGATCCTTGACGCACACTGTTTACAGAAAACCGACGCACACAGACAAGTATCTCAACGCTCTGTCTCACCATCACCCCCGCCACCTACAGTCTGTGGTTAACTCTCTGCGAAACAGGGCACATGATCTTTGTGATCCTGAATTTTTAGAGAGCGAGATGTCGCACATTCAGAAGGTCCTTAGGTGGAATGGGTATAAGTTAGACGGACTGCAACACAGACGGAAGTCTAGACTAGAGGAAAACATCCTGATGTTCCAAGGCAACCAGCTTTTATGCCCTACGTTAAGGGAGTAACGGACAAAGTTGGTACAATACTGCGAAGGTATTCCATTAAAACCATATACGTGCCGTTATCCAAGGTCGTGGGACATCTAAGATCACCGAAGGATGTTCTCCCCTTTCAATCACCAGGAGTTTATAAGATTGACTGCAGTTGTGGAAGTTCCTACATTGGCGAGACCAAGCGAACCATCGCGGAAAGGGTCAAGGAACATATTGCGGCTGTAAAAAATCGTCAGGTGAATAAGTCTGCGATAGCCGAGCATTTGTTGGAGTCAGGACCAAACCACTGGATTGAGCTCCATAAACCGAAAGTCCTGTCTACAGAACGTCATTTCTACAGTAGAAAAATACGTGAAGCCGTTGAAATCAGAAAACATCGTAATTTCAACCGGGATGACGGTTTTAAGATTTCGTCTTCGTGGAATCCTATCATCAGTAAATACATACATAGGTACATACATACATTCACGCCTTTATTCCCAAAAGGGGTAGGCAGAGCACATGAAACGTATGTTCCAGCACCACTTTTAGCATAAATGTGGGTATAAAAGATCGACTAAATGTGACATTGCAGTGATAGGTTGCTAGCCCATCGCCCACAACACACTTCAACCCTGGTCCCTTAGTCGACTTTTACGACACCCACGGGAAGAAAGGGGGTGGTGAAATTCTAACCCGACACCACACGGGGTCATCAGTAAATGCCAGCGTCAAAAAACATCGTCCGTTATATCACCGGACATTGTTAGTTTTGTGTGTCGGCCGGGTGACAACCCTAGTGTACAAGTGGTTCATAAAGACCAAATGCGGGTAGTTCGGAAAATCCGCGCAGCAAGAAGATGTTGATACCCGCACAAGCCAGTTGTCCCGTGACCATGGATGTTGCAACACATCCGAAACGTCGGGAGACCTCAGTGAGGTAAATAAATAAGTCAATTATACGCGATTAAGTCCCGTTTAGTATAAACAATGTGTGAAAATCGTGAAAGTTTAAATCAATATAAGAATCCAACGGCACCTCACATGTTAAAATACACATAGGGGAAGGTTGCTATGATTGGACCACTTAACTTCGCTGCCCTATGATCTACACATTTTACGTCAGAAAATAAAACAAGGTTGATAAGTTTTAACCCTTGAAATATATTTATTTATTACCTTATACACAATGGAAAAAGTATAATCATTTTAGAGAAAAATCGTGAAAAGAGTTTCCCGGGCTGTTCCCTTCTTTGGACCAGAGTCACCTTGATTGGACCACTGAGTCACCATCAATGGACTTAAGAAATTTAAACCAATGGTCCAATCAAGGAAACTTATGGAAATCGAGAAAAGAAACATTATCTTGTAATAAATTTATTTAATCAAATTATGCATTCAATAATAATCTTTTTATTGTAACTTATTTACAATATGTACTATGTATGAAGAGTGTAACAAAAATGGGATATGAACTGATCAAGGGCTTAACAGGTATCGTGTTCTGATAAGAAAAAATTGGAAAAAAAAAAATTTGACGCGTTTTTTTCTTTTGTATAGAGCTCGTCACCCCAGTCGGCCAAAGCTCCATATAAAAGTAAAAAGAAACTCGTCCAAATTGTTTTTTTTTGTTTTTCTTACCAGAACACGATACCTGTTAAGCCCTGGATCGGTTCATACCCCATTTTTGTTACACCCTGTATAAGCACTACCGCTATGGGTGCAAAACTAAAAAAAAATGCCATGATTGGACCGGTCCAAGTATTCTACACATGTGGTCCATTGATAGCAACTAGGCATGGAATCACAAAATTATAATAAAAAATATAAGAAATAAAGAAAACAAATCTTTAAAAACAGTTGTTATAAATTTGATCATTAATAAATGTCTAACCATTATACATCAGCACACTTAAACAATTGCAAATGTAATGATACTTGCGTGTTTTTTTTCCTCCGCGTAATTTAACATCAACAGCGCTCGAAACATACTCGCTCACGTCACTCGTCACCGGGAAGCGCGGCGCGACTGAGGTTGCGGGGGGGCCAGCCAGGCCGCCCAAGGACACTTTGTACCTTGTTTGGCTCTGTCTAGCACGTGTAGATTTTAAAATATTCAAGTGGTCCAATCAAAGCGCCGGTCCAATGATAGCAACCTTCCCCATGTACATTCATACATCCACTCGAAAAACATTACCTTCCTGCAGCAGTCGGGTAAAAATACCGATTAGAGAACTTCTATCACAAAATAATAAAGCGACTCGGAAACACCGCCGATGCGTTTACAATTTAAAGTAAGTAACTGGGTCTCTATTGTTTCCCATAAAATTTAAGATCCGATTTTTTCAGTCCATAACGTTTTCCACCATAATTTTTTCTAGTCATATTGTCGAAAGTCATAAAATTTAACAATATACATTGGAGTTCCGATTTTTGCAGGTCATCATTATTGTTAGTCATAAAATTGGTTAGCCATAATGTTCAATGTCCCGGAGGTAAGCAATTACATAATGTTACAGGCAATAATCTAGTTTGTAATAATTATTGTAAGGTATTTTTTCGCAAGTCATAATGATTGGTAGTCATCTGATTAGTTAGTCATATCATTCAATTTCACGGTGGTATCACTCTTCATAATGTTAAAGCCCATAAACACACTCCTAGAAAAATAATAAAATACATGTTTTTTTTACTACTGAACGTTACTGAACGCGTTCTTCCAGACTGCTTTATAACATACCCACATACCCATTAATTATAATTAATGTGGGTACTTTGGCAAAAATAAAGAGTGATGCGATTGAAAGATATTTATGCCGCTCACTGTTTTGTTTAGTGGTCAGAATACGTTAAAATAAGTATGTTTTGTTTTGAAACTTTTTTCTCTAAAATCAAAAATGGCCGAAATATTTGACCCGAAAGTTAGGAAAAATATGTACTTGTCAACATTTCGATGAATGTTGTGTCATTATTGGTTCTGGCGCTTCGCCGGCCGCTGCCGCGGCACGCTCGCTTCGCTCGCTCGGCTCGCGCGCTTAGGGTCACGGTACAACTAACACTCCTCCTCGCTTCGCTCGTCGTCGTACCTACACCGACCTGCCTTAGAAGTCCAATATCTTGGCCATTTCCAATTTCAGAGAAAAGGTTTCTAATAAAACATGCTTATTTAAACGTATTCTTTACGATACAGTCATAAACCCTTCGCGCAGTAGTACCTAGTACCCCTTTCAAATGTATGTCTAGAAATGTTTCTGAGTAATTATCTATATGACTTTGGATGTTATAGATTTGGTCTCTTAGACGTAATTCACTTTAGGCATTAAAACGATATGAATAGCAATCATTAGTACGCTGAAATATATGCCTTAGAATATTTATGAATAATTATCGATAGACGTTTGATCGTTATGGACATCAATTTCTGACTTTTGTGATAATAATACTTAATATTATGGGTCATTAATGTTAGAACTACAAAACGTTATACTTAACAAAGATTATGACTACCGATGTTTATGTCTATAAATTATATGGATATCAATTTCTGACTATCGAAATTCGGAACAATAAGTTTATGGGAAACAAAGGGACCCCGTAAGTAACTACCTGCCGCATTCTGCATACTTATTGCGCGAAGATAAGATGCCCGATTTGCCTTCCGATTTTCTCATATATCGAACGAATGACAGAGATAGAGAAAGCGAGTCCAGACCCCGTATCATTGTCGGCCTTATCACACGATAAGTGACAGGATAGAGCGTCCGTCACTGGCTGACACCGTTCGATAGAACGAGACGACTATCTTGTCACTTATTGCGTGATAAGGACGACCATGATACGAGGTCAGAACAGTCTGATGTACAAGTTGTAAGAATAGAGTGTTATTGAGTGAATACAAATAATCAGATCCGTTACTAATGCATGGAAGTAGAAAATGACTGACCTCGTTGTCGAAGCCCCACGGCACGAAGGAGAACTGCATGGCAGGCAGAAAGGTGTTGGCCTGCACCCACCTGATGAAGAGCTGCTTCGTCGGCAGACCAGAGCCAGGGTTGCCCAGGTTGTACCTACGGGGATGGTAAGGAATTAACCAGTTTATTTCTGTAAAAGCTACGGTAGTCTAGTGTTCAGGCATGCAATCGCCTTAGTTAAGGTTTCCTGCCACTATGTGCGAATGAAGCCTCTCACAGATTGGCGCGGCCTGCGAGCTGCGGTGGCAGTCAATAGTAATTTTGACAGATATTGTAAAATTTCCCTTTGACCGCCACCGCAGGCCGCGCCAGTGCGATTCAGGCCTGATAGTGTCACCGTCCGGCGGTGGTTCTCGAGTGGTGACCACGTACCGGAAGGCGTAGCGTGGGTAGGCCCCCCACAAGGTGGACTGATGACCTGATAATGGTCGCGGAAGTCCGCTGGATGCCGGTGGCGCAGGACCCGTCATTGTGGCACTCTTTGGGGGAGGCCTATGTCCAGCAGTGGACATCTTTCGGCTGATATGATGATGATGATGATGATGATGTGTGATTTTAGTGAAAGTGGCAAGAAAAGGCCTGCCTGGTCCGGGTTCTGGAGGGAGACGTACCCATTCCCACCGATCATATCAGGCAGCACCATTGTATAACCGTTCAGGTTCATTTGAATTGTGGTGGTGATGACGGTGGACAGGCCATTGGTGAGCCCCCAGATGGAGTCGCGGTCCACCATTCGGACGAAGATCGGGAGGTTCTGGGTCCTGAAAAATTTATTAAATTAAAAGTGGTTTGGTGGAACTACGTAGAAGGATTAAACGCTCAATTATCCGTGTCAGAAAGGAAGGAAAGTTGCTAATACAATACCCACGTATTGAGTCCTTTAGCAATGTTGACTATTCGGGTAATTATCAAAACCTAGTAAGGGATGGACCCTTTTCTTTCTTGCATACCTATCCTAGTCAGTTCTCAACAATTTCCAGAGACACCAGCTTTAAAATCATTACAGTTACCGAATTTTTTATACCTCTGAACCTAGCAAGTGCCATTACACCTATCACTTTACCAGTTTCAAACACAGTACTAGTAGTGTTTGATACTTGTAGTGTTTTGGTGTGGTCAAAAAAAATTACTAGGTTTCGAAATGGCAACCGTCGTGCGACGAAGTGGGGTATGACACGGTGTAAATCTATATATAACCTAATGAGACTCACTGGAAGCCTGTGCGCACTTCGATCATGTCTCCGAACCGAGCGCAGGTTTTCACGTACTCCTGCGTGATGTGGTGAGGGTGCATGTCGATGTCCCCCGTCTGGACTGCCACCTGAAATAGGAGCATCAGGTCATGAAATCATCTTCTGCTTTGGATATCTGGAACACAATCGATGAAGACATACAAGTTTACGTTTCTTTCTTATCTTCTATACCTATTCACTAAGTTTTATTGTGCCTTTGGGCATGTTGGCTACCTAGCACAAAAAGAGGAAATTTTACTTGTTGGAGCTAAGTTTGTACGACCTACTACTTTGCTTAGTAACTGAGCAACTGGGTCAAAAAAACTAAAAGCGTCTTTAAACGCCGTCTTACTTACTGGCGGTTTTTCGACGGTTCCGTATTCGTACAACATCCATCGCCTTAATTTTTAATAATCGAAAGCCAGAATCGCCAATGTGCATGTAATTGAGAGATGATGGAGAAATATTATTCGGAATCAGCACCTTTCTAAGGGAACTTGAAAGAGTAAGATTATGGAGTAAGTAGTTAGAAAATCCCAGTGGATCAACGTGTTCACTGTCGTCCAACTGGTTAAGATAAAGTACCTCAGGAGACCAGCTGGCTTCTCCCGCGTCGAACTTCAGGCTGTCAATGCCGTAGGTGTCCACGACAAGCTTCACTCGCTGGTACCACCACTCGGCTGCCTCGGGGTTGGTGAAGTCAATGTACGCGGCCACGGAGCCGTTGTTGTTCCACCAGGATGTGTCGGGGCTGCCAGTTTCGTTCAGCACCAAGTAGCTGGAATTACGGCGAATCATTAGCCAGATACGTAGGTAGCCCTGGTCTTGCGTTGGTGCCAAACGGCTCTGGCACGACTTTGAGCGGCGCCGCTCAGCGTTGCGTCATACGTGCGAGTGAGAGGAGGAGAGGAATGAAGTCGAGCCACAGAATAAATAATAGTACTACGTAAGTACGTACTGAAGGTTTACTGTTAACAAATCGCCTGGTATACGTTGCAAGCGGATGACGTAAAGCGCAAACTCGTGCGTTCCGTAGCAGCGCGTGGTATCCACTGAGGTACCTGCCAACTAAGTTGGTGGCCGGTAGGTATGTAATGTACTTATAGCCGCGCGAAGGAACCACGGAGCGAGCCGGCGCGGCCGAGCCTATACTCTGACTCTGACAGCGTCGTATTTTATTCAAGTAAAATAGCATTAAGTATCCTACAAGCTGTACGGTGCCAATGGAGGCACGGTGCTAACTGTTAATAGAAGGTACACCTTACATGTCAGATATCCACATTTTACAGAAGTATTGTATTTTTATTTTGATATACTAGTAACAGGCTCATTTGTGAAGTTTACTCACCCCGCGGCCGAGGCATTAGAGTACCACGGCTCACAGTTTTGGTTAATGAAGGGATGTATCCAGATCGTCGCCCGATACCCCATGTCCTTGATATCTTGTACAAACTTCTTCATATCCGAGAACTTGTTCACATCCACCGTCAACGAACCGTAGCAGATCTCCCAGAGATCGTCGATTTCCAGCTGCGAATTGGCGAAACCTCGGTCTTTTATCTCCTGTGCGTATTCCATAACATTGGTCTCATCTATGTCTCTCGAGAACTCGGCCCATGTGGACCAGATCGGGTGCTGAATCATCCTGAAATCTGGCGCTCCGGACGGCCAGCCTAAATAGTTGTTCAACGCGTGTTTATGTGCTGTTTTTACATCGGAAAGGAACCAGAGATCATACGAGAGTTCTGTGTGGTTCCTCTTTGTGGAGTACGGTGCAGCGATCTGTGCTCCGAAGCACATGTGGTTACTGATGATGTTATTGTAGTCGATGAACAGGGGTACTTGTGGGTGGACGTAGACGTATTCTCCGGCGGAGTTGAGCCAGTATCTCTCCATGACGGCTCCGTTGTCACTCTCCTTGGTGTAGTAGGGAGAGTAGGCTTGAGCAGAATTTTCTATTGGGTATGATTGGACGAGCTGCATGGGTCCGGCGTACCAATGTTTGGTTCCTGAATGAAAAAAGGCTATTCAGTTACTTTGGATATCTATTTTAACTATGGCGATGATCAATCTCTATATTGGTAGGTACTTCTTGATGTATTTATAAGGTGCTTATATACCTACACTTCATGATCAGGGGCAGGGCATGCTAATCACTTACCGAAATCAATGCAGTCCTCCAATCTCGTCTGCTCATTGGCGTCCCAGACTATCTTAATCCCCCTCGCCCCAGCCGCCTCGTCGACCACCGTCTGGATGGTCAGGTCAGCCCCCGGTAAGGCCAGTTGCATGCCACCCTCTATCTCCTGAGACGAGACGTAGGTTGACATGAGGGTTCGGCCGATTGACGCTTGGAAGATGGTCTCGTCATCTGTGGAGAATTATGTGCCGGGAATGCACATACTGGTTAATCGATAAACTACTAATAGTCTACAGTAATACCACAGTGTTTCTACTCAGTACGTTCTTACAGCGCGTGGACTTCCATATTTTTATTTAAGTCGGACCTTGTTGATGCGGTTAGGTTGCCGCCGGGTGGGTGATCCGTTCAGGGGGCGATCAGTGTGCGTTAACCGTTAGATTGATGATGATGATGTGACAAAAGACTTGTCCGCAGTAGTACGTAGGCTGTTGAAGTGGTGACTATGAAGACCATAGTTAATTTTACCTTTGACGAGCGACATTGCGAAGCCTCCAGTAAGTTGTGGCTCCAGTGAGAGCGTGACGTCCTCCTGTCGCACCGAGATTGTGGCCGTGTGCGCGTGCGGTACCAGCGCCGCCACCGCTGTCAACATAAGTATAGCACAATCAATGGTGAGAATTTTATTAAAATACCGGCCAAGTGCGTGCCAGGCCACGCGCAGTGTATAGGGTTCCGTAGTTGCCTGGTAGTAACAAATACAGTCGTATTTGTTAGATCGACACGCGTCAAGTGAATGGTGCGGTTGCGTCGGCTGAATTAGTGCGTAAGTTGGCATTTAATGATAATGATATAATTACGATTTATTTCAGGCATACTTGGTTGGTACTTTTTGAGTCAGTTGGTTTTAAGTTGGTCGACTATCACACGGTATCTACTAGATACCGTGTGATAGGTAAAAGATTTAAAAGGTAAACTATCACGACTAATAACTAGATACTATCTAGTTATTAGTCGTGATAGTTTACCTTTTAAATTCATTATACTCGTACGAGTATGTACTGCTGCCACGATTTTTTTTGACTTCCCCAGTAGTAGCCATTTAGCCAGCGCTAAAATGAGGGATTTAAAGCCCAATATATCTCGCATACAAATCACCGAGTTGAAAAATGGTTTAAATAATAATGGTTTATAATATTTTTGAACAAACTATGATATTGATTACCCACACTACGGGTTTAACGACAAAAAAAGATGTCCCACTTTCGGTAATTTTTTTTTCAATGTATTATGGTTACCGATTTCTCTGTCAATTGAGAACCAATTTTCAAAATGCGTTTTTTATCCGGAAAACATCCTGATGTTGTCCCATTGTCACCAAGTCAGGTTCATGTTAGGATCCCAGGGAAGTTGAGGGCAACCCTCAAATGTTATGCACACGTGTAGTGATTTCGGTGTTTCATATTAAAACTCGTGTATTTACGAGTACCTACCCTCGAAAATAGCAATTTTGGTGAAGTGGAACTGATGATGAAGACCACATGTCTTATGGAACTCCGCAAGGATGTAAAGTAAGTCAAGATTCCAACTTGATTCCGTTGAAGTAGCGACTGATGTCAATTCTGAGATCCTTGAGGTATCGACGGAACTCCTCAAATATTATCAGCCCACGTATAGCGACTTGGGATTTTTCTGCGGCGAGCGTCTCGGAAAGCAGTTAATGGGGTGAATTGGAAAAGGTATGTAGAAATTTTCATATACCTATGTGGCTAGGCGAAGTACTAAATCGAAATCGGGTTTACACTTTGTTTTTAAAGTAAATTATTACTTTAACCGATGCAGTAACAGTCGTCCAGAGCTCCCTAAACATACTAAATGCCGCCGCAGGAGAAATGGGTCTAAACATATCACACAAAAAAACCAAAGTCTGTTTGTTTACTAGAGGGCGTCCCAGAAATACTAACAAGTACAAGGTAGAACTGAGTATAAATAACAGTAGAATAGAGCAGGTAGATAGTGTGAAATATTTAGGTATGTGGCTGGATAGAAGCCTGAAATGGGGTCGACACATTAACGAAACTCGGGATAAAACACAAACATTTTTGAATGTATTTATGGTTCTAGCTGGTTCTAAATGGGGCGTCCATCCTACGCATCTCAGGCGCCTATACATAGCAACCCTACGCAGCAGACTAGATTACGGTTGCTTTCTGTACGACGTTAGTGTTAACAGTCATTTATATAAGCTGGATAAAGTACAAAATCAGGCTATGAGGGTGATAGGCGGGTTTATACGAAGTTCCCCAATCCACGTCATGGAAAGTGAGCTGTGCCTTCAACCACTCTTCGTTCGTAGGAAATATCTAGCTGCCAAATTCTACCTTAGAGCTAAATCCTTCGACAGTAACGTTACGATACACGTCTTAGAGGAATTAAATTATGCATGTCAAAATATGTACTGGAGGAGAAAGAAAATACCACTACTCATTGAAACAAGTAACCAATATAGTTGCTATCCTGTTCAATCAAGTCTGAAATTACCAATTTACTCTTTGGACAAATGGATTAGCAGCTACGATTTATCGGACAATATAAAGATATTTGTTGATGGTATTAAATGTGCGAAAAAACAAATGAACAAACTAGAGTTACGCAAAACAGTGTCCGATTTCCTAAGAAATAAGTACAGCTCATTTTATTCAATTTTCACAGATGGCTCTAAAGAGGAAAGTGGTTGTGGGGCAGCATTTTTTGATCCTCAGATAGGTTTTCACGCAAAATTTTATATTAATGCCGAAATTTCCATAATGCACTGTGAACTCATTGCTATAGCTGAAGCATTGTCATTTATAGAGACGTTAGACCATAACAAATGTGTAATTTTGTCAGATGCTAAAAGCGCCCTTTCACATTTGGCTCGGTTACCCTCCACTGGTCGAGGGCATCCGATAGCGTACAGTATCCTTCAATCTATTTGTAAACTTCAAGCACTAAACAGAGAGGTGATTATCCAATGGATACCGTCTCATGTTGGGATCATGGGCAACGAGGAGGCGGACCGTGCGGCGAGGCTGGCGATAACCGATGGTATCCCATATTATTGTTTACCTTTACACAGTGAGATACTATGCAAAGTAAAGATAAAGTGCAGACATGTTTGGAGGGAATATTTTGATGAACGGTCCCGTACAAAAGGAATATGGTATCGAACAATTCAGTGTCAGCCGCCTCGAGTCCCATGGTTTGATAAACAACTTTGTAGGAAAGAGATCGTAACACTCCTCAGGCTTCGCTCCGGACACATTCCGTCAAACAAATTAAAAATTTTAATGGGCATCGCGGACTCACCTAACTGCCCTGAGTGCGATGTAGTGGAAGACGTCCAACATGTGTTGATGGAGTGTGTTCGCAGCGAGGCACAACGACATGATATGCCAAATCTAATGTTAAGGAATGTAGGCAATTGTAATAGCATTCTGGCTTCGCCTTTGTCAGATGAGGCCAGAATGTTATGCAAGCTATACTCGTTATGAACCTACCAATTTAGAATAAGTACCTAGCTCTAAGATAAATTATATTATTCCTAATGTACAGTGATCTCGCCCATGGGGGTGGCATAGTCACTGCGTGACAAAACCCCTTTTATAATAAATAAAGATTAAAAAAAAAAAAAAAAAATTACTTACAACGGTGAGTATTTCCATGGTACGGAGATCGATTGAGATATAGTTTTGATAGCAAAGATAAATCTACAGAGATTCTTTCAACAATCTTGGTAGATACCGTACGAACCGAATATTCTTAAATAATCATTCTTGATAATATACACCGATATATTACACCTAACGTTAAGTACCTATACCTATATAACTATATTACACTTCATTGAAATTGCATCGTAGAAGTGTAACCATTCAAAATATTTTAACTGTAAAATGTACCTACTTTTTCGAAATGAATGAACTGTAATGTCAATTCTTAACTCAAAATACCAACGTATCTGAAAAGAGGACCCCTGACACCCCTGTCAAGAAATGCCGACTTAAACTCAACTTGTTCTTTTCTTATCTATTTAGGTAAATATTCTAGAAGATGGTCAGTGAGGGTTGAGGGTGCTTGTTAAGAGGCCTGTGTCCATTGCTATCCTGCTTATTTTTTAATTAATTGTGTGCTTAATTCCAATTTTAATATCAATATGGCTCACCCATCAGAATCCTGAGAGCCGCCATGATCGCTAGCCGTCGACTGGGCCGCCCGACGACCAGCTAACGATATAGATACATTATCACATCTTCAGATAAACTCGATAGCTCTCACTGGGACTGTACCACGGCAAGTATTCACAACACTTCGCTAGTGGGGAACCATCTTAAGGTGATACCTCGGTAAACTACGCCTCCCAATGTACGATGTTTATTTGTTTTCTGCGCACGAGAGGAAGGGTCTAGCATTACGCTTCCTTGCTTGATGGCTTTTTGAAACAAATGAGGATAAATACTGTAATTGTTAATGTTGTCCATTTTTGCTTTTAGAATCTTTGAAAAGGCAACATATTACTTGATTTATTATTTATATATTGCTATGGAAAGTCAAAATACAGATACAAAATCATAAATTAATCTCCAGAGCGTTAATCCAGTTAAGGGCTTCGTCATTCAAATTGAACAGGTATTCTGGAGGCCCTCCGGTATACCGAGTTAACGGGCACTCTTGAAAGATGTGATGAATGCTCTGCTCCGTAGCACCACACTCAACAGGCAGGGGAGTCCTGCCAGCCACAGGGGAAACGGTATAGGTTGCAGCAACCATGCCCAGTGCGCAGTCTATTTAGGTTGCACCAGGTTCGTCTCGGTAGTTGAAATCCTTCCAATCAGGTCGAATCCAGACAGGTCGCATTTCTCAACCGATTCTCGTAAAAAAAAAATAGATTTCTTTAGTGATATTTCACTTTTTGTCGAGTCACTTTTGAAAAAAACTTTTTTATTTTATAAGCATGCTCGTGATTTTTATAGCTCACAGAGAGCTACTAGTTATTTTGCGATGCATCATCTTATGGTGAATATGCGATATGCAAAGCTTTGTTTATATTTAACCGACTTCAAAAAAAAGGAGGACTTTCTCAATTCGGCTGTTTTTTTTTTTCATATAAACCTATTAGCTATTATCAAGCTGTACACTAACGTATATTACTTTCTTATTTATGCACTAACGGCCCAGGCTACGACATCGCGCGGCGGCGGCAGCGGAAGCGGTTTTTCTAATTCATTGCGCGTGATCCCAACTAACCACAGTGCGTTGCGCGTCTCGACCGCGCAATGAACAGATAAAACGCTTGCTGCGTCGCAACCCGCGCCTGGGCCAGTCAAATTATAATGGCGGCGGGCTAACGGACGAATACAAATGCTGTGAATAACAAGGTAAGGAGCACTTGTAGTTTAGTAATGAGTCATGAATAATACCTTGAATCTTGGCGAAGTAGAGTATTTTATTTAAATTCTGTTTCAATATTTTTCACTATAATATCACCACATTATGTTAACGCTGGCTGGATTGACTCGCCTCGCTGTGACTGTGGCTGTGAAAATTAAAAAAGCTTTTTTACATGTATTTTTTTATGTCAATCGATTCCATTTCTATCCAGTACCAATAGTTTCCTTGGGGTCAACTTTCGGTAATGTACAAATAAGCCAGAAATTAAAGAAAACTGTTTTCATACTCCTGGCCCAAAGCCCATTATCTCGCAAACGAATGACTGATTTGAAAAGTAGTTTTTGAAAACTCATAATATTTATTTAGTATTAAACGAGCTCTCCAACGATACCCCACACCATAACATTGTTTTGTTGGCGTGATTGATTTATATACCCTTGCCGAATCACAGTTTTCTGCAGTTATGGTTACTGAGCTAAGCCGAAGACGGACGGATGGACAGACGGCCATGGCAAAACTATAAGGGTTCCTTGTTGACCATGGAACCCTACAAATTTTAGTTTGGTGTACGAACTCAAACATTAAAGTCGACGAGTATAACAATAATAGTATAAGTAGATTGTACAACAAGTGCATAAAATGCACCATTTACGCGAGACGTTTCACACATGTCACAAAAAGCCGACCTCGGCCGCTAATGACGCTTTCTCAAAGGATGCGACGGTTCAACCTCGCAACACGGGCCGCAGCGCGCGCCGCATGACGCGCGCCGAAGATGCCGTCCGGCTACACCGCCACCTGCATACACCGGGGCCGACCGCAGCGCGTCAGGGCCCGGTCCGGCTACCACGCGCTACACGACCACATGGAGCCGGCCGCATCGCGTCACACGCACACACCGGCGCCGGTCGACCACATAAAAGGGAGCGCGCGCAGCGACGCGGCCAGGGATTGCCACCTAGAGCGCAACGAGTTCGGACGCCTCCCAATCCACTTCGCGCATTCGCCACTCTTATTACGCCAATAAGAGAGCCAATACAGCGGCCCGGCTATTTAGCCAGAGGGGATCACACAGAAAACTGCATCACCGCTGTCGGTCGTTACTATAAACGCATATCCTGGAGGCGGAGGCCAAGAGGGAACGCGGATATAGTCTCACCGGCAGTGGCAAGCGTCGCTCGCCCTTCGTCGCCCTGATGGGCAAAGGAAAACCCGCAGGGGGTAGGCCGAGATCTCACGATCGAAACCTACCCTCCACCAGCCGCTCGGAAAACCGAGCCCCCGCTCAACAGCGTGAAGCCTCCGTACTACCAGGAACCAAGATGGGCGGTAGTATGGAAAACCGGGACTCAGACCCACCCGCAACATGCGTCGAATTTTTAAATTCGACGCACATCGAGACGCCGCAGCCCACGGTCGCCGACGCCGCGCAACCGTTGCTGCCAGAACGCCCGCTTATTCTCGCCCGTGTCGCCCGCCCAGGAAGTCTCTCCGATGGACCAACTGCGATCGGACACGATCGTGGTTGCCCATATTATGGAATCGGACCTCCCATCGCCGGGCCTGAAGGCGTGGATAGCGGCGTTCGTACGCATCACCAGCTACGAGATGGGGCTGGATGCAGACCTGCGACCCGAGGACGGACCCTTCATCGAGTTCTTGAGGAGCCACCCGGCCACCCTCAGGCCGGAGAAGCGCCCCAGAACAAGCCCGCCCACGCAGCAAGAGGAGGAAGCCGTCAAACGGGCGTGCCTCCAAGCAACCCCACCCTGGACAGCCACCTCACCGCCGTGCGCGCAAGCAACCGGCGGTGAGAGGGTTGCTGCGCGGACTCTCTTCCCGCAGCAACCTGTAGTCCAGGGCGCCGCCCAACCCGAGCGGCCACTCGCCACCGCCCAGCCGACGCCTACTGTCGTCGCGCCACCTACGCAACTGCCGCCAGCTACACCAATCGCGGCGAAAGTAACTTTCGCTGCAGCCACCGCCGCCGCCCCCAAGCCCGCCCTACGGAGGGGCAAGGAGACAGCCGCCCAGCAACAGCAGCCGCAACAACAAAAGAAGACGCCGCAGCCCCGCTTTCCCACGATCG
Source organism: Epinotia demarniana (assembly GCA_945867215.1). Classification (NCBI taxonomy): domain Eukaryota; kingdom Metazoa; phylum Arthropoda; class Insecta; order Lepidoptera; family Tortricidae; genus Epinotia; species Epinotia demarniana. The sequence goes on from OX244273.1 coordinate 22,356,334, forward strand.
TGGCCCCAGTACTGCCGAACTGGGTCAGGGTCGTTGCGGAAATCGCCCAGGAGTTAGGGGAACCCCCGAACTGCAGGGCGATGGGCAGCGGATTGCGCTTCACCCCGCGGAGCGAGGGAGAGTACCGCACGGTGGAGCGCCACCTTGACGCCCATGAGAAGGCAGGCGAACCTATAGAATGGCACCTTTATCAATTGGATAGGGAGAAGAAGACAAAGGTGTCACTTCGCGGCCTTCCCGCTAACACGCCCACAGCTGACATCGCCGCCGCCTGCCTGACACTCGGCTATCCTGTCGAGTATGTCAGGCAGATCAACGCCAGAGAGGGCAGAGGGGGGTGCAACAACTGGCGGGACCACCGAAAGAGCACCCCGGGATTTATGGGCTGCGGCAGCTCCTGCTCATCCCGGAGGTGAAAATCGAAGCCTGGAGGGGCAAGAAGGGCCCCCCCCAATGTCATCGGTGCCAGGGCTTCAGGCACCATTCAGAGGGCTGCCACCGTCCGCGGAGATGCGTGCGATGTGCAGGCCCACACGCAGCTAAGGACTGCAAGCGACCCAGGACCGAGCCGGCAACGTGCTCCAACTGCAGCGGCCCTCACACGGCCAACGACATGAAGTGCCCGGTACTCCGCAGGGAGCATCGAAACACCAAGGCGGGGACAGCGGCTCACACCGTCCCGCAGAGACCTGGACCACAGACGAGGGCTTCGGTAAAGACGCCATCGGTGGACGTGTCGGCGCCGGCCACGCTCATGGCGCCGGCAAACGCCCCAACACAGAGGGGCACGGCGACCGCACCGAAGCCCCCGTCGCAGGCAAAAAAGAAGAGAAAAAAGAAGAAGGAAAAGGCCCCACAGGCCCAAGAAGAGGCCCCCCCTCCCGCCGCACCCGCGGTAGAGGAGAGCCTCCCCCTGGACGACGTCAAGGCTCAACGGGCCCAAGACATCGCAGGCTGGAAAGCCGACAAAATCAGACTGGACATTGCCTTGGCCAGAAAGGCCCAGGCAATAAAAGGAGACCGTCCGCCGCTCCAAACAGCAGAAGCCGCACCGCAGTTTCCTGAATAACCTCGCACGAAAGCATTAGCCAAGATGGCAAAGATTACCGGCCGTTTGTAAACGAGCCGCGACAACAAGCCGACTAAAAGTGTATAAAACACTGACAAGTCCCCCACCACACTCCATCAAAAGGAGTGTGCGATGATGACACGACGACGACGACGACGACGCGGCCAGTCGGTCTTTGCCACGGTCCCGAGACGGTCGCAGGGGTCGACTGCACCTAGAGCGCGGCCTGGGCTTACCGAGTGCGTGCCTAGGTATTTAGGTAGGGAGTTCTCAGCAGGCGCGGCCTGGGCTTACCGAGTGCGTGCGGCTGAGACTCCACCGTAGGGCTCCTGACGGGCGCGGCCTGGGCTTACCGAGTGCGTGCCTGCCAGGATTAGATTAGGGAGCTCAGCAGGCACGGCCTGGGCGTACCGAGTACGTGCGGCTGAGACTCCACCGGGAAATCCCTGAAGGGCGCGGCCTAGGCTTGCCGAGAGCGTACCCATCAGGGATTAGATTAGGGAGCTCAGCAGGCGCGGCCTGGGCATACCGAGTGCGTGCGGCTGAGACTCCACCGTAGCATCCTTGACGAGCGATCCGCGACCGCGTTCCCGAAACGTCCTACGGGACCCGTATCTTGCTGGTGCATGAGGCACCTATCTAGCCATTACTTAAGTTAAGAGTTTATTTCAATAAAGGGCATAAAAGACCCATATTTGTTACCGAGTCAACCAGTGTTCTCTATTTACCCTAGTGGACATCCCCTTCTACCCCTGAGTTAGCCTGGAAACCTTCACTACGCCCTTCAGGCGGAAGGATATGTGTGGCTCGCCCTAAGCGACAACCATCACAAGGATAATAACGTATTTGCGGCAAGTGAAGTAGAGGTCCAAATCTTGGTCGTGCCACACCAAGGATTTGGTCAAAACACTGTTCTAGAAATTGATCGGGGTCCCAGGTGATGCCAGGGTGGGCTCATACTTCGCCCAAAGGCTGAGCCTGCCCGTCCAACAGGGAAACGCGGCGAGCGTCTTCGAAACAATGCCCTGGGTGTGCCCCGGGCAACATTAGGTTGTTTTGCTGAGGGCGGACAACTTTTACTTAATAAATTTTAAGTAGAGTCAAGGGCACCAACAATGTATACACCGCAAAGTCTCAAAAATATGTAGACAGACCTTATTTCACCAACAATAAGGTTGTAGCATACATATTTATGAAACTTTGAGTGAATACATAATGGTGTACTTGCCATTATTTCAATAAAGAGAACATATTAATACGGCTCATCTCTTTATACAATTTTATTCCATTGAGGGACAAATTAGGCTATTCTCAGCAGAACTAACCGATATAACCCCCCGAATTGCTAAACTTTAGTGGCAATGGGCACGGCACATTGCACGTAGAACCTATGGCCGATGGGGCGGCAAGGTTCTCGAGTGGTGACCAGCAGGTACCGGCAGGCGCAGCGTGGGTAGACAGACAAAGTGGGCTATGGTAGGTAAAGGTCGCGGGAGTCCGCTGGAGCGTGTTTTTTTTAGGGTAGGTTAATAAATTGTGCAGTGATTAAGTTTAATGCACAGAATCACGAGTTTGATTAAACGACCCACTTTTATCCAGTTTTGTCGCTATACTTATAGAAATCGTTCCAAAAATAACAACGGGCCGGGCCTATTTAGGTGACGAAGTTCGGGCAATGGATAGAAGGTTCTATCCATCTATCCCCAGTCATATTGCGGCGTTGCCGACCCTTCATTGATTTGAAGATTCACTGCGTCGATAGCAAGACCCAGATACTAGAAAGAAAGAAAAAAATAAAATTTTCCTGACAAAAAAACACAAACTTATTAAAAGCAAAATAATAATAATAAACACATTAAAAAGACACCTAATAACTTACAAGAACATGGTCGTGCGGTGGCTTAAGCTTAAGAAGAAAAGAGCTACCTACTAAAAGTATTGCTTATCAAGTTATCAGAATCTATGATAAATTTGACATATAACTAACTTACATGCCGCTGCAAGACAAGTTGGTCAAGTACCATTACTCCTATTCTGTAACTTGTTTTAAGCTCACTTCCACGCTCACTCACAAATATATCTTGATACCGCGATGCGTAAGGTAGTAACTAATAGGTAGAGGTCTAGTTTCGTGACGGGTGACCGGCGGGGTGAGCCGCATTAGCGTGTAAGGAATAACAGCCCCGTAGTGAAATTCCCTAAAACAATGATAATTTCGCGACGGCGTCGCAAGACATCACCTCATTGGTCACCTCACCTCTCACCTCAATGTCACCTCGCGCCTCTCACCTAATGCGACAGACAAAATACCCCGATACATCACATTTCTTTAATGTGACCAAATATTGGCTTTGTACTTATGTTTCACAAACGATTAGCAAAATATAATTGTTACCTTGATTTATAAATTTTTGTTGAATATTATTTATAGCCGCTTAAACTACTCAGATAAGAATTATTTTAATACATGCTTTCCGTCGATTTGTGTATCGATAAGTAAAACATCACTACGGGTGAGATGATTTGACAATTGTACCTTATTCACTAACCGTTTCTGACATTGAAATGACAGCACTATATTCTGCTGCGCTATTCTGCGGTGCTATTCTACAGAATAGCTAGCACCGCAGAATAGCGCGGCAGAATATAGTCCTAAACAAGCTACAGCTTGTTTTAACCTTACCTCACAGCTCACCAACAAATAGATTTTGACACCGCGATTCGTATAGTACCTAACTAAAGCCTAGGTAGAGGTCGAGTTTGATTAGGCGTGACGGGTGAGGTGAGGCGCATTTTAGCGCGTTCCGAATAACATCCTGCATCCCAGGGCACCACGCATATCTATATATTACTTGCTACTTGAGATTATTTGATTTGGCCGAATTGCATCAAAATAAGTGCATTCAAAAAGCAACTCTAAAGACCGAGGCAGACGATTCAAATTCTAAAGACAGTTTTATAAAAAGTCGGCCACATTATATAATCTCAGCTATAAGCTAGGTTATGTATAGCACATACTGTACGCTTGTTTGCCACTATCGTTATGCAAGTCCAATAAAGTGACAGTCGAAAATCGTTATCACCTCAGAGAGATTAAGATGACATGATGTATACACTCAAGAGCAAAAGAACGTGTACACTTTTCATTTAATTCCATTACGTAGTGTACCCATTTTTAGGGCTCCGGAGTCAACAGAACCCTTATAATTTCGCCACGTCCGTCTGCAGCTTTATAGCCCAAGCACTTTATTTTCATTAGTATGGAAAAAAATGCAAATTTGGAAATAATTCATAACAGCAGCTTTTTTGCGTGTAGCTGATATATTATCACTTTTGTAATTACGTAAACTCAAAATCCACCAAAATATTAGTCATCAAAAAAAACGATATTTAACCAATTCCTGAAAAAAGAGGAACAATATTAATAGATATTTAAATTTTTGTTTTGGTTAATTTACAGGAGCTCTTCAAGAATAATAAATAAACCACACAAAAAACATAATGTATGTGTCATTTATTTTTATATATTTACTTCCCGAGGGAATTTTTGGTGGAATCTTGGATAAGGCATCTTAGAATAACATTTTAAAATTAAACAAACAAAAAAAACGCTGTTATAAATTAATGTTTGAAAAAAACGTAATTTTCCTGGGGTATTAGCTCAGTGAACCTTACCACTAGAAACCTGTAACTCGGCATGGGTATATAAATCAATCACGCCGACAAAATGGTAGTTTTATTTTTTAAGTTTCCTCCCCTACGCGCAAAGTGGGGATGTCATTTTTTTTCTAGCTAGACCCGTGTTGTGTGCTATCGTTCTAAAACAACTTCTTGTTCAAAAATATGGATTTTAAACCATTTTTTTTTTCAACTTAGTGGTCTATTTGTGTGTTCGAGTAGATACAAATTTTTGTTCGTGTCAAGTGTCCCCACCCCCTGCTGGCTAAATGGCTGGTACTGGGAATGTGAAAAAAAAATATGGCAGTAGTACATATACCTAATGAATTCAAAAGGAAAACTATAACGGCTAAGTAGACTTTTCTAGTTACCGAGTCGACCAAAGGAAAGGCCAAATTTCGTACAAATTCGGCTGACGCAACCGCACCATTTACTTGGCGCGTGCGTGTCGATGTAACAAATACAGACAGGCAATTACGGAACCCTACACTGCGCTTGGCCCGACATTCACTTGGCCGGTTTTCATTTTGTTATCGAGTGTAAGATATCAATCTAATCTGCTAATATATATTGGTTAGAATTCCAGCATCTTTAGTGATTGCCCCTATAGCAGCTCGGAAGATGAGGCTGTTTCTATTACTGACAGGTTAGCAAGTTGTTTTTTTTTTGTAAATTGAATGTTTGATACGTACCTACCTACTTCTTTTACTTACTTTAGACGAACGTTTTCATAGAAATACGTAGAAACCAGTTTAGTGTCGCTGCGATGCGACACGTCGTCAGCTGGTGCTGTGTGAGGTGCAATTTGTACCTTTCGTGTAGTGACGCTGCCTACGAAGCTGAAGGTTCTGGGTTCGAATCCCGGTAATGGCAAATATTTGTGTGATGAGCATGAACGTTTGTTTTTGAGTCTTGGATGTTTTCCATGTATTTAAGTATTTATATCTATTAAATATGTCGTCGTACCTATAACACAAGCCTTAATGAACTAACTTAAGGGCTACTTCGATTTTTATAAGATTGTCCCCCTTTACGATCTCATGCGCCTCATCCCACCCGTCTCGAACGAAACTAAACCTCTACCTACGTTTGAGTTACGATGTTTTCTAAAATTATAGTCCTGATCTAGACACTAAGCATAAAAGCTTTTTTATGTTAGGTACTAAATGAATGACTGTAATTTGTTGTGTGAGCCTGATAAATAAATAAATTTGTGGGTGGAAATTGAGGGTGTTTGAAATAAGTTGCAGAACAGAGGGGCTGAACTCTTGCCACGCCTTGCTTTGATGCATTCCGCCCGGTTGAAAGGGGTGACCGGACGGGTGTGTGGGATTCCTGGCCCCACACACCTGGGGGTTTAGTAGTGAGTACAGTAGTAGGGACGGTGAGCGGGATGGTAGAGGAAGGTACATTTTTTGGAGAACGTTGCGAGAGGTATGAGTTTCGCGCAGAAGCCATAGCCTAGCCTATTTATAGACTTCGAGACAGCTTGCTTTGAAATGATACCAGTAATAGTGCTGTCCAGCGAGCATTGTACAGGTAGAGGTAGCATAGATGACCTCTACAGCAACTTGCAACGATTGTCCCACCTTGCCGCTTTCAGGGCGGGCCAAAATGTTCTCTAGCCGCATTCTACTTTGACCCTTGCAACTCCAGGCTGCCGAGCCTAGACCACCATGGAAACGTAGCATGACAGTTTTACTTTTACGCAGGAGTAACGGCGGTACTGTGCGCGGCGCCGCGCGCGCAGAAGTCGACGACCCTGCAGGTGGATGAGCACGCTGGTGGCGGCGTCACTCTCACCATCGTCAAAGGTAACACAATACATTAAGTACTTTATATCTTGCTTATATTTATGCTTAGCTACTGCTCGCGACTGTCCGCGTGGAACTCGCCCCATTCACTTCTTGACATTCTCACACATACTTTCCCCATTTCACGATGATTTCCGGGATAAAAACTATCCTATGTACTTCCCCGCGAAACTATCTCGATACCAAATTTCATCACGATCGGTTCGGCGGTTTCAGCGTCGAAAGGTAACAGACAGACAGACGCAGTTAATAATGTTAGTATGGATGGAAGTATGGATAGCTCGTGGGTCTGGGACGGGATATACCTAACCCTGCTACTTATTCCACAGTAATGAGTTTGCGGGATAATAGCCAGTTCAAATTTATAAACTTTGACGTAGGTACCTATTTATATGGAAAAATTGCCACTTCCAAACCCATTCTAATCGTGGATTGATAATACTTAACAACGCGCCCGTCAAAGCGATTGGGTTGGGCACATTGACTGGTTAATGCACCTGTCAATGAGATAGTCGTTGTGACTGGGTTATATCACTGGATATGAAATCAAGGTCATTCTATTTTCCATCTCACCTGCCTTTGCATCGCACCACTCATTAGTACGGTACGCGAACACTATAATTTGTCGTCAAACCAACATAAGTCCCAAGTTTGATTTTTTTTTGTTATCAGCGAGAGTACATTAAGTACTAACAGCGAAAAATATTTTCTAGCAGTTTTTGATTTTGGTTTTCGAATAATTAATTTTTTTGTAAGGAACACTTGTAAAACTTTGCAAAGATTATACAAGTTATAGTTTTTTCCTATAATGCATCGCATTTGATTATTCAAACCTTACATATCGTTTTCTAATAGTTTTGTCAAGAGATTACGTTAGCAAAACCGGAATTGATTTAAAATATTATAAATCTCCTAAAAGAATATTCAAGTGACTAGTGGCTACTAAAGTGTATTCAAAAGTATTTAAAAAAATGGCCCCATTAATTTCTAACATATTTATCAATAGCATTTTTTTTAATTAGGAATAATATCTTGAAACCATTCTCCTTACCATAAAAGATATCTCATAAATTCTCAAGTCGGTGTAATTCATTTTAGTTCTATCGAAGAATATATAAACACAAATTCTAACGGATTCGTCAATAGCTCTAAATTGTATTAGCTTATCAGTTATTATCCGTAATTTAAATCTTTCGCGCCCGACTCGCGCGATTCGTGTGCAGCGTGCTGCCGGCCGAGTACCTCGCCAAGGCCGAGCGTCCGCTCAAACTTGTTGGTACAAACTTTAAGTACTTGATTGTACATTATATTTAGTTACTTAGTAGTTCTTTTCGGTTGAAATGACATAATTATCTATTTTATTTAACCAATAATAGCAAGTAAAGAAAGTTATATAGGGTTATTAGTATTAAACTTTCTTTAACTTTAATTTTATTTGTAGACTGAGAGTTGTTGTACTTATTTACTAGAGGTTTTCCAGGTCCCGATGTCATAATGATCTGGGGCCCGTTTCATGAAGCAACAAGTTACAAATTACAAGCGGAAATCTCTTTCTATGAAACGGTATTGAATAGAGACTTCCCCTTGTATTTGTAACTTGTTGCTTCATGAAACGGGCCCCTGATGTTACTAATATGAAGTAAGTACGGAAAGTATAAACAGGGTTATTACTTATCTGTCTAATAATAGTAGTAGGCAGTTAAATTAGGGTGCAGGTTGGGGGTAATCTCCGAAAATAGGTACCTTACCTACTCATTCGATTTCAAAGAATCTTTCAAAGTCCGATTGGGGCCTAACAATAAATTATTAAATTACCAATAACCCTCAGAAAAGTAGTTTGTCATCGATGTGGAAGAAGACTTTTTTTATTAATTAATACAAAAATCCGGAGTTATTGAAAATGTAGATTTTCGATGCACATTTCTTACATACGTCACGTAAACGCTTTCTTTTAGTTTTGCGTGTTAAGTTTACATTCACGTTGGTTCATATTAAGGCGAAACTTTCTCTTTCTTTCTCGCAAAACAATTTTTTTGACCCGCAGTTCCTAAAAAAAATTCCCTTAGATATGAGGATATCACGTATCATTTGTGGTATATTCAATTTTTAAAAAATCAGCCATGTCGTGTCTGGAGGAGCCCAAACTTGGTATGTTTGGGGGAGTGCCGAAACCTTTTTCTTTTTGTATGGGATTTTTTTTTCTCAGAAACCTATCGTGTGTAGTATCATATGAAAGGGCTTTGCGAGGCAATTCTAAAAATATGCCACATCATTACATTTTAGCCATATTTTTTAAATTAATACAAAAATAATTTTCGAAACATACCAAGTTTGGGCTCCTCCAGACACGATATGGCTGATTTTTTAAAAATTGAATATACCACAAATGATTCGTGATATCCTCATATCTAAGGAATTTTTTTTTAGGAACTGCGGGTAAAAAAAATTGTTTTGACCTCTAGTATACGAGTGCCAAACGGCTAAACTGTACATCGATTTGCGGTTTTCTTATGAAATTGGGCTTGTGGGGCTTCCACTATTTTGTTATTATATTTGGTAAGGTTGGCCTTAAATATGATAAAAGAGAAAGTTTCGCCTTAATATGAACCAACGTGAATGTAAACTTAACACGCAAAACTAAAAGAAAGCGTTTACGTGACGTATGTAAGAAATGTGCATCGAAAATCTACATTTTCAATAACTCCGGATTTTTGTATTAATTAATAAAAAAAGTCTTCTTCCACATCGATGACAAACTACTTTTCTGAGGGTTATTGGTAATTTAATAATTTATTGTTAGGCCCCAATCGGACTTTGAAAGATTCTTTGAAATCGAATGAGTAGGTAAGGTACCTATTTTCGGAGATTACCCCCAACCTGCACCCTAATTTAACTGCCTACTACTATTATTAGACAGATAAGTAATAACCCTGTTTATACTTTCCGTACTTACTTCATATTAGTAACATCAGGGGCCCGTTTCATGAAGCAACAAGTTACAAATTACAAGCGGAAATCTCTTTTTATGAAACGGTATTGAATAGAGACTTCCCCTTGTATTTGTAACTTGTTGCTTCATGAAACGGGCCCCTGATGTTACTAATATGAAGTAAGTACGGAAAGTATAAACAGGGTTATTACTTATCTGTCTAATAATAGTAGTAGGCAGTTAAATTAGGGTGCAGGTTGGGGGTAATCTCCGAAAATAGGTACCTTACCTACTCATTCGATTTCAAAGAATCTTTCAAAGTCCGATTGGGGCCTAACAATAAATTATTAAATTACCAATAACCCTCAGAAAAGTAGTTTGTCATCGATGTGGAAGAAGACTTTTTTTATTAATTAATACAAAAATCCGGAGTTATTGAAAATGTAGATTTTCGATGCACATTTCTTACATACGTCACGTAAACGCTTTCTTTTAGTTTTGCGTGTTAAGTTTACATTCACGTTGGTTCATATTAAGGCGAAACTTTCTCTTTTATCATATTTAAGGCCAACCTTACCAAATATAATAACAAAATAGTGGAAGCCCCACAAGCCCAATTTCATAAGAAAACCGCAAATCGATGTACAGTTTAGCCGTTTGGCACTCGTATACTAGAGGTCAAAACAATTTTTTTTACCCGCAGTTCCTAAAAAAAAATTCCTTAGATATGAGGATATCACGAATCATTGGGGTATATTCAATTTTTAAAAAATCAGCCATATCGTGTCTGGAGGAGCCCAAACTTGGTATGTTTCGAAAATTATTTTTGTATTAATTTAAAAAATATGGCTAAAATGTAATGATGTGGCATATTTTTAGAATTGCCTCGCAAAGCCCTTTCATATGATACTACACACGATAGGTTTCTGAGAAAAAAAAATCCCATACAAAAAGAAAAAGGTTTCGGCACTCCCCCAAACATACCAAGTTTGGGCTCCTCCAGACACGACATGGCTGATTTTTTAAAAATTGAATATACCACAAATGATACGTGATATCCTCATATCTAAGGGAATTTTTTTTAGGAACTGCGGGTCAAAAAAATTGTTTTGCCCTATAGTATGTGTGTGCCAAACGGCTAAACTGTACATCGATTTGCGGTTTTTTTAAGCGTAGGGCTACCACTAAAACTAAATGGATTTAATATGATTACATACAAATTGCTGCTAGGCAGATCATCTGGCATCTAGGCAGATGTCGGTACACGTCTCCCTAAGGCCTTGTAAGAATGAACTGATTGATAAAAAAGGTGACCGAGGTGGATTGTTCCGATAGCTCAGTTGATTGAGAGTACGGAATGCAAAACCGGTTTTAACCGAAATCGAAGAAACCCGTTATAACCGACTGTAAGAAAGCGGGCCGTGGGTCAGCTAGAGATCTGAGGGGTAATAACGTAATGTTTCGAACGTGCGTTAGGACAATTCAGCTGTCCTTTTTCATATAAAAAAATGACATTCACATCTACATAGCGTACGTTACGTAGTATAGTGCGTAATGCGTTACTTGATCGACATAGCGGTCACTCATGGTGGTGGTGGTGGTGGTTGAAATGGTTCAACCTAGCTTGATTGAATAAGTAATTGCATAAGTACGTTGATAGGTACTCTTTAGATCAATGATGCTTATTAATGTATAGTTAATAGACGAAAAAGTCATCATATTAAGATTTAACTAAACTTTGATAGTTTTTAATAGTATTCAGTAATCCAAACCCACTTGTATAATCTTTTATAGGAAATATAAACATTTTATTTGGGTCGGATTATACCGACGTTATCACTTGACGAAAGTTTTAGAAAATTAAATGGGAGATTATAATACTAAAATGCGATACTCCATTGAAGAAAAATACCACTTGTATAATTTATCCTTGGATTTACAAGGGTCGCTAAGAAAACGCTATATAATACCTAAAGCAACGTCAAAATTCACTAGAATTTTTAACTTCTAGTAGTACTCATTATAGTCTAAATGTTAACAAAAACATCGCGACCTTGTGAGTTATCGAAGGTGCATTCATTTCGCGTACCGTACTACATGCGGCTAGGTATTCATTATCATCATCATTATGTCGCACTGTAACAGACGTTGGAACATTTTGTATTTTTTCCCAGATTCAGGAGAATCAGACGTCCTCGGAGTATTAGGTCGCAATGTGGCCAATGATGGCGATGTGACCTTCGACGTGACCTCAGCCTTCGACGAGGCTAGCGGCGGGTACAAGATCAGCGTGCACTGGGACGGGCCCAGCGACCGCATCTTTGAAGACTGCTATGATTTCGGTAAGATTAGAGAGACTTTAACTTAGTTACTTACATATATACATACATACACGCCTGCATTCCCAATAGGGGTAGGCAGAGCATCTTACTTACATATATCAGCAGTGTTAGATAAAGATAAAGAAGATAAGCTTATGCGATCAATACGGGATTAAAATTTATTCTTACTCCAAAAGAATGAAAGCAATAGTTATTTGTGTCACAAGGGAGCAAAATAGTATATTTACGGCGAGGGCGGTGTATTGAATCCTGAACGTAGTGAGGGATACAAGTGTTTACGCCCGAGACGAAAATAATTTTGCTACTGAGTGACACATACTATTTTTCACACAGACTATGAGGAAATTTAAAAAAAGCTATTGTTAAAATATATCTAAATTATCTTAATTTTTAAATATTACGAAATATTTATAATTTTTTATACAACATTGTTATAGTTAAAACTTGAAATATGTTCGTTTTGAATCGACTACGATGAAATTACAATCGATTATTTTATTTACATCTGTGTTCAATTGGCACATTTGACATTGCGTACAAATGTTCCAATGCCAATGTATAAATTAAAAAAGTAGCTTGAACAGAAAAGTAGCGTTTTGGTCCCTCTCGTCGTGGAGCAAAATTTACTTTTCCGAATGAAAGGTGTGAAAAAATATGCCTAGTGACGAAAATCCCATTCAGAGGGGCTACCGCGAAGTGAAAACGAACCTCGTTCGAGTATCTCCCTCTCTGTCGCTCGAACTAGTAAGGCAGTTTTCGTTTCGTGGAAGGGCCTCAGATCTCAAAGATTTACGAAGTTAAAACCGTTTTAATATTGCTTGTTGGAGAGAGAAAACGCTCGCAGATCGTTACGTCGCGACTTGCGAGCGTCATTGTAAATGACAATCGTTTCATAAGAAGGTGCGTTTTGCAGAAAATGGACAGAAAATACCCCCTCTTAAAACTTTGGCCACTTATGACTTTGGGATTATTTAATGCCCTGCTTTAAATTTTTATCCGTTTGACTGTATTTTTTATCCTTTCTCGGGAAAATAAAACATTATTGGTTAATTTATTAGATGTCTACACACCTAATTGCAGCTCTAATCTTTGCCACCAAGCTTTCTTCTACCAATCATTGCAACATATCGCAGAGAACGAGCAGTAGGTTATCATATTAACGGTTGTGTAACAATTCTATTTATCTCGTCTACTAAGGATTTTTCAGAGGTACCCTTGTTCTAAAGATAAAAGCACAACGGTATCGTAGACACAATTTATAATATTAGTATGGAAGTATGGATATCTACCCCCTATAATGTTCTGATGACTATTGACGTTGATTTCACCAATGTTATCCACAGGGTCCAAGCAATGGTACGCCGGCCCCGAGCAGAAGGAGCAATACTGGCCCATCCAGCACGCAAACCTGAAGAAGTACTCCATCATCTCCAAAGAGGACGACAATGCTGCCGTCGCCGAGCGTTACTGGCTCAACTCCGCCGGACATTACTTCTACGTCCACCCGGAAGTACCCCTCTTCGTCGACCACCACAACAGCATGGAAAACCACATCTGCTTCATCGCTGACGTCGCAGACCCTTACTCCACTCGGCGCACGCACAACGTCCTGAAATACGACATCTGGGTGTTCGAGAACGCAAAAGTAGCTCACCAACACGCTGTAGACACGTATCTAGGAAAGCCGTCGGGGATACCTGACTATCGCATGATCCAGTACCCGGTCTGGTCGACTTGGGCCAGGTATTCTAGGGAAATCGACCAGGACAGTCTCTGGGCGTTCGCAAATGAAATCAAAGACAGCGGCTTCCCTAACGCTCAATTCGAAATCGATGATCTCTGGGAAATCTGCTACGGATCCTTGACTGTGGATGAGAGAAAACTGCCTGATTTCAAGAAACTGATCCAGGATATTAAGGGGTTAGGATTCAGGGTTGCCATTTGGGTGCACCCATTCATCAACAAGGATTGTGATCCTTGGCATTCCGAGGCTCTGGAGAAGGGTTACTTGGTGTTGAATGAAGAAGGCAGCCCTGACTCCAGCTGGTGGAACAACAACGGCTCCTTGCCGGGTTACATCGACTTCACGAAGCCAGAAGCTGCCGCGTGGTACACCAGCAGGCTCCAGCATCTGGTGGATACATACGATATTGACACTCTCAAGTTTGATGCGGGAGAATCCAGTTGGTCTCCTCAGGTAAGGACACTCATTCTCATTGCCTATCTTCCCTACAGATCATTATCATTTTGGTATTATCATCTCAGCAAATATTGTGAATAGAAATGAAGATCGGATTTTTAGTTCTTATCGCAGTATTTTAAGGCAAACTCATTGCATTAACTCTAAAAGCAAACGATTAAACTTTATTAATGATAATTTCAAATAGCAAAATTACCAAAATTATGCTCACCCTATGCGACAAGACACGACTTTCGCCTGTAGCTTAAAGTGACTTTTTAACGTAGCAATTAGGGGGAACATACTCAATTAAATAAAAATAAAAATAATTAATCCGCAGCTCTCCCGCTGACGCATGTGCGTCAGCATTTAGTATGGATTTGCGAATAAATCATTTTTATCCCGTGAGAGGAGGGATTACAAAAATATGTAAACGTTGGACATATTTTTGCCTGCTGCCACGTCCACATGTTTAGAGTTAAACTATAAAGTTAAACATTAAGAAACATATTTCTGTTCACGACTTTAGGATTCACCCTGTAGGTATATGTATTTGCAATCACGTTCTCGGAAACGGCTCTAACGATTTCGATGAAATTTGGATTAAGGAGGTTTACGGGGCAACAAACCGATGTAGCTGGGTCTCATCTCTGGGAAAATTCGTCTTCTCCGTATTTTCTCTATTTTCACCCGAGCAGAGCTATCTCGCCCTGGGACTGTAATTATAAAATGGCACGGCGCACGCGCTGTGGAATTAGGTAGTAAGTCCCATACTAATTTCAATTCTCGCCCCTCCACGCCCCACCTCGCTTGCCGGTGGAAAACCACCTTAAAGGGGAAGAGTCGAGATTGAAGCTTCGTCATAAGTTTATAAATTAATGAATTAATGAATATGCGGGGACAATCCTACACAAATCGACCTAGTCCCAAACTAAGCAAAGCTAGTACGTTTTGGGTATTGTCTGGACCTGGTTATGCGATTATTGATTAATGCGGTAATGCGATTCAAAAATTCTTTCACCTGCGTGTCGAATTGACCTTCTGGATGGTCATAGGCTATATTTTATCACGCGGGTTTTTATTTCAAACGTATAACAATACCGGTACCTACTGGGTATTATTTCATCAAAGTAATCGCATGTTGTTCTAAGTTTGGGGAGATAAACCGCCGGAGATTCACACAATTACATATTTCACTATGGATTTTTTCGTCCACATTCAACCTAATGCTGGATTGTCCGCTAGATCCCGGTACAAGCTGGCGATATCGACCTGCATCCCGGACACATCGTTCAGACTTACGTGAGGGAAGTGGCCAAGTTTGGGCCAGCCATCGAAGTACGATCCGGAATGAGGTACGAGATACATGAGTCCGCATATGCTACGAGGAATACCATCCAATCATCCACATTTTTCTAGAATCGATGGCCGTTGGGGCGGAAAGGTTCTCGAGTGGCGACCACGTACCGGAAGGCGCGGCGTGGGTAGGCCCCCACAAGGTGGATTGATGACCTGGTAAAGGTAGCGGGAGTCCGCTGGATGCGGGTGGCGCAGGACCGGTCACTTTGGCACTCTTTGGGGGAGGCCTATGTCCAGCAGTGGACGTCTTTCGGCTGATATGATGATCCACATTTTGATGTTTTTAGTGCTCCGAATCAAAAATCAATATTGGTCTAGCAGACTTTATATAGCGATCGCTTGGTGTCTCTGCGTTTGTAACATACATATATGTAGTTTTCTCAAAGATCGTTTGACATAGGACACTGAAATTTGGTATAGATATAAGAATGAATGGTCAAATTTACTTAAAGACCTTCAATCAAAAAATAGTAACCCCCTAACGAATTAGGAGGCAGTTCTGGGTTCAGAGCTCCCGAGGATGCAATGTGTTCCTTCAGCTGTCAACACGGCGAATCCTTAAACATATCAAGAGTCGGCAACGCCCATGTTACTCCTTTGGAGTTGCATGAGTCTATAAGCTGCGGTGTCCGCTTACCATCAGCATTTTTTAACAGTGGAGTGGAGGTTTCCTGCTAATTGACATAATATGAACATTTGATGGTACTCTCCGTACCTGAAAACTATGCACAGCTTGACCATCTAAACATGAATATACTTGACCAGGACACAAGACCTGCCCATATTCATCCGCATGGTGGACAAGGATACCCTGTGGGACTTCGAAAACGGTCTCGCGACGCTGGTTACCACGCTGCTGCAGATGAACCTGAACGGGTACACGCTGGTCCTGCCTGACATGATCGGAGGAAACGGGTATGATTTTTCAAACTCTATGGTCACTTTTATGGTCTGACTGGCGAGAAACCACACAAGAGCTGAATGGGGTGCAATCGATTGGAGGCCAAGACACTTCGGGTCGTTGGGTAACTTATGGTCACCTACTTTTTCCATCATCACGATATTGGTGCCGATTTCGACTACGGCGACTGGATTGTTAACGTCGGTTGTGAGGTCGCAGTGACAGCTTTTTCTGTAAAATAAATAAGTAATTAAATATTAGGGGACAATCTTACACAGATCGACCTAGTTCCAAACTAAGCATAGCTTGTAGTATGGGTACTAGGTGACGATAAACATACTTATATAGATAAATAAATACTTAAATACATAGAAAACATCCATGACTCAGAAACAATACGTGCTCACAAATAAATGTCCTTAAGCACAAAACCCCGGACCTCTATCTTCGTAAGCAAACCGGCCGCCAAACTTGTACCTATACTTAACCAATAAATCCATGTGTAACCCATAATCTTCCTCCCATAGTTACAACGCGAAGCCTAGTAAGGAACTGTTCGTGCGCTGGCTGCAAGCTAATGTGTTCATGCCGGCCCTCCAGTTCTCCTTCGTGCCTTGGGACCATGACGACGAGGTAAATAATAAATAGCTAACTTCTTCTTCTTCCATACGTAGCTTGATGAAAAAAGAGGCGTCTCTAGTCTCTAACCCATGTAGCGCCGTGTGCAAACATTACTCTAGCGCCCCCTAGTAAGCGCGCGGTCAAAATTGAATGGTTACATAGTACCGCACACCCTGCACCATAGGTTATGTTGATGTTGATGTTGATGTTGTGAAGGGACGCCTGGCCGGAAACAGGCGGGCTGTCGATCGTTTTTTGCGTTCATTCAGCCCCATTCCCTTGGGTTGGAGCCTCAGGTTACTGTCCCGGCGGCGTTCCCACTACAACCTCTTCCATTCTTCCCGTTTTCCTGCAGAACAGAAGGACATCTCACCATAGGTTAAGGCGCCTCTTTGAATAACGCCGTCTTCTTTTGACGCCACATAGTACATACCTACCTTGACCCTAATATAAAATACCTGCTTTGTGATAATCTCAAGTGGAATACTTCGTATTGCACTTATTGTGTGCATTGTCACTTAAATTCTAATTTCTTCAAATAAGATCCCGCCTGGTAGGCACTCGTAATGTTTGCTCAGATGCCGGCTGAGCGTGCTAAGCGGGCAGTAAATAGTATGAACCTGCACGCCTAGCGAGTAGCGAGTAGCGAGTAGCGAGTAGCGAGTTCTGTCAGTTTCTGGTGTATTGTTCCTTTCTTAGTCCGGTTGCGAAAGTGTTAAGGATAGTGTTGTCAGGTAGCTTCCAAAGATCAGATTGATTTAAAATTTGTGAAGCACCTCTAAATCTGATGACTGCTGTGAAATAAGCTGGGTTTCTAGATATTTTTTATCCCCCGACGTAAAGAGAGAGGAGTTACAAGTTTAACATGTCTGTGTATCTGTGTATCTGTCTGTGCTGGTATCGTAGCTCCCAAACGGATGGACCGATTTGAATACGGTTTTTTTAATCGAAAGCTGATGTGATCCCGAGTGTTCATAGCCATGCTTCATGAAAATCTGTTCAGCCGTTTTTGAGATATTGGACTTGGAAATGAAACTGTCGGGGGTTTTTTAATTTTTCTAAGTTGTAGTTAAGTTATCACAAAAAAAATTCTAAAAGCCGTTCCCGTCATCAATAATGACTCAACCATTTATCAGAATTTATCAAGCCCTTGAGATATAGCAATCTACACAAACAATACTCTTGTAGATTCCTACTGACTTGTCATAGATAAAGATAGGTTATGTATTTTTCAAAGTTTTAGGAAAAAAGTTCCTCGAGATAATATCATTACTAAACTAAAACACTGAAACCAAACCAATTTAACGAATTGCCTCACCACCAAAATGCAACACTATACCTACCTACTACGTATACTCGTAACATACTGGGTCAAACAGAGGGAAACTGGGTCTTTTTTCCTGATAATAAATTGAGTAACAGCTTTTTTATTACAAGCTTTTAATTAACTTGCAAATCTTGCAATGTATGTTTGTCCAGGTGGAATCTTGCAACTGAATTTTGAAACAGATATCTTCAACCGATTGACCTGAAATTTTAGGTAAAGGATGAGAATTCAATGTCATTGTACCATCGACCTGCTCTGATGATGGAGGTAGAAGGTGGCCATGGGAATTCAGTAACTACTTAACCAACGGAACCCAGTTGAGTTTGGGCTCGTTAGATCGTCTCAATGAGTAGGTAGTAGATGACGGTATAGTATACAGAAAAGTATAGTCGGAAATAAAAGCTTGTATCAAAAATGACACACAGAAACTTATGTACTTACATTATAATTTATGATTTAATCACAACGATTTATATGAAAGAAGACGCCATTACGCTGGTTATGAAACCAACCAAAACTTGGGTGTATACCTAGGTAGACATTGGTTAGTTCCCCAGTAAAGAAGCGAATCTAAATCTCTGCCTGATCCGATATATTATCTCAATTAATCTGCCCCGGTGTATAAAATTGGTTTTAGCAGAAGTACAACGTAGGTATCTTTTGTAAGAGACATTTCGCAGTGCCCTACTGCCTCTAAGTACCTACCTTGCGTATCGGTGAAATATGGAATTCAGTTTTTTTTATTAAAGAATTCCTCACAATTGTCCTCCGGTTTCAGGCAGTGGAGATCAGCAGAAAGTACACCCAACTGCACGCGGATTACGCCGACGAGATCGTGGCGGCGATGGAGGCGTCGGTCCGGGACGGGACGCCCGTGAACGCGCCCATTTGGTGGCTCGACCCTACGGATGAAATTGCGCTGGCCACTTGGGACGGTAAGATTCATGAAGATGGTGGTTGGATGGTGGGTGGCAGATCTCGTTTGGCCCGTTTCAGAAAGCTACAAGTGACAAATCTAAACAGGCAACACTGGTCAATTAGCCAGTCGTTATGGGTACAGTCGCCATCATATATATCGGAGCGTCCAAAGTGCTCACAAATATCTGAACAGGTCTCTAATGCCTTGATAATAGATATCTGATGGGAGGCCGGGATTCGAACCCACGACCACCGCTTGACAGCCGCATGCCTCAACCACTACGTTACCGTAGCTTTCCATTTCCTGCCAATAGTAAATAATGCTTTTTACAGTTTTGCTACAAATTCTGGCTGGCTATATATGTAATAAGTCTATCGTATAGTAGAAATCTTCACCCATACAAATGCGTGAAAGTCCAGGCACTTATGTAAAATAGGTACTACAGAATAGGCGCTGATTTATTAACAGCGCATCTTGAAACTAATCGCTCGATTGACCAGAAGTGGCTCTGACTAATGCCCTCATTAAACCAATTAGATAACACCTTCAACTGCAACTATTCTAAAACCGATTTGTAACGACTGTGAGCTAATCTCCAATATAAGTTGAGCCGTACATTCATAGATAGAATGCGCAATGTGGTCAGGATTAAACTGGTACCTATGTTGGTTCTATGTTCTATAGCCTAGGTGTATTGAATTTTGTTTCGCAATTTATTCGATGAAAAACGTCTGTTTTTCCCGAGACGTATTCTTAAAATGGAAGATATGTTTAGGAAAACAACATAATTAACCGAATTGGTTTATAAGCTAACGTGCTGTGTCAATGTGTCTGATTGAGTTATTTATGGGTCATTACCCAGCTTGCAAATTTTCATAATGAAACTTGTAGTGAATTTAATGATTGCTTCTTCCCAACTATATACCTGCATCTCTGTTGGTTGTTGTGATAAATTGCAACGAGTTTAATGGCGTTATCTTCATTTTGTTATTGCAACATTAGTCAAAGAGTAGAGGTCAGTACATCCGCATGTCTGTCAATCAAGACCTTCCCTTCCCCGAGGCGACCTCCAAATTCGAATGACGTTTCGTTTGCTTCTGATTTGGCGAAGGGGACGACTTACGACTTGGAGATGCTTATAAAGCTTTTGTTCCTTCCAGAGTTCCTCCTTGGCACCAAGATCCTAGTGGCGCCCGTGATGGAAGAGGGCGCAGTGTCCCGCAGCGTCTACCTGCCTCGCGGCACCTGGGTAGGCCCCTCGGGGGAGGTCTACGAGGGACCCGTTACCCTGGACTACCCCGCCCCGTTGGATGTGCTGCCGTACTTCATACTTCAATAGAAACGTCTCTATACTCTCTATTACTGTAACGAAAATGACACTTAGGGCGGGCTGAACCAACTTACGCTTACAGACCGATCGATGTTAAATATACGTATGGCGCCAGCAGCTGTCATTCCATACACACTTCTCAAACTTTCCATACATTTAGATTTTATTGAACACCGATTACGATTACAGATGGTAAAACGGTGGTGCAACTCATCCTTAGTTATTAAAAAAAAAACACTAACGAAACACAAAAAAAAAATGTGTTGATCAGTTGTTCATTAGAATTATTTTATGTTATTACACGATTGGTGGTTAGACTATCCGTTTGATTTCACCTTGTTCCAAAAAACCTTCCCGTTTCGAACAACGCATTTCACGACTTATAAGAACTTATAGATTTCTACAGTGGAGCTATACGGTTGCCACCGTAATAAGACGACAACGACACATGACTCCGACTCGAACAAAAATTAGGGCTCCCAATATCTGGCAAACGAACCTCTACATTGAAAAATGGTTTTAAGGAACCCATAATATTTTCGAACAAGCTATCCAAAGGTACACCACACTATGGGTTTAACGTAAAAAAAAATACAACCCCACTTAAGGTTTAGGGGAGGTACTAAACCCAAAAATAATTTTTTTTCACGTTGTTATTCTATTGTTTTGTCGGCGGGATTGATTTATATATCCATCCCAAACTACAGTTTTTTAGTATAGTTTAGACGGACGGACAGACAGGTATGGCGAAACTATAAGGATTCCTAGTTGACTACGGAACTTAAATATGAAGTGATGAGAGACTGTATAAAAAAAGTTCTAATCGCTCTATTTCTTTTTCCATTTTAATTTCTAGCAACAAAAATTAGTTTCCAGCCTCGATGTGGAGGATCCCATGGTGTACACAAAAATTAGTTATTCTGGCATTTTGTTTTAAAATGCGAACTAAACTACATTTGTATGGAGAGCTGAGCGTCCTGGCGACTCATTATATTTGGAACATCATGGTCGTCATCTGAAAACGGGCTATCTTCAAAATTAGGACGGACGTGGACCGACTGGGTCACTACGGACTCTAAAAAGAGCAGGCCGCTTTTGAAGACATGCGACTCTTAATGACATAATCTGCAGGTATATTCTATTTAAAAAAAACAGCCATATCGTGTCTGGAGGAGCCCAAACTTGGTATGTTTCGAAAATTATTTTTGTTTTCATTTAAAAAAATGGATGAAATGTAATGATGTGATATATTTTTAGTCGCCTCAAAGAGCCCTTTCATATAATACTACACACGATAGGATTTTTTAACGAACTGCGTGTCAAAAAAATTCTTTTGACCTATGGTATCCGTGTGCCAAACGGCTAAACTGTACATCGATTTGCAGTTTTTCATTGAAATTGGGCTTGTACGGCTACCACTATAAATCTAAATCGGGTGCAGCGGCGGAAAATGCCGAAAATCTAAAAAATATAGAGGTGCCAGCAGAGAGTACAACTTTGAATTATTTGTCGTCGAGACCCTCGGTCCGTGGGGTCCCAGTGGGCAAGTTATTTGCGGAAATCGCGAAACGTCTGGTTGACGTAACTGGTGACCGAAGAGCTGGCGGCTTTCTCGCGCAACGCATGAGCATTGCAATTCAGCGAGGAAATGCCGCCAGTATCCTCAGTACAATTCCTCGAGGGTCGTTTTTTAGATTTAACTAAGTTTTAATTTCATTTAAGTAGTTAATTTTAGTTATCATCTTGTTTAGAAACTTGGGGAAAAAAAATAACAATAATAAATCGGTTGGTAACTTTATTTATTTTTTACTTAAAATCAGTCGTGCCCTCAATGCTGAGGATCGTCACAAATCATGTCATTTTCTTCTTGACCAGATATTCATTATTTTAATTATTGCATATTAAACTTGTTACTATGTATGTATAGTCGGGCGTCTTCACTCAAATCTGCTACTTTTACTTTTTTTCTCAAAATTTAGATATTTTAGGGGTTTCCTGTTCGGAATCATCAATCAGTTTTTTATTCCACAATGTACGCTTTTTCATACATTCTGTATGGACCGTCACATAATCGTATCCTAAAAAAATATGGAAATTTGGGGACATTATTTTTTCTTAACCGGGATCAAGAGTGCTGATTATGAACAGGAAAACCAAAAAGAAACTAAATTCTGAGAAAAAAAGGAAAAGTCGCACATTTGAGTGACACAGTCCCTCGGGAAAACCCCGGCAAAGATCTCACTCCACAACCCGAGCGTTCGGGAGGGAATTTCTCTGAAACCGGGCGGTACCCGACTATTAAGGTTCCAGGATCTAAGGACAATATCATTTCAACTGACTCTAAACAAACCGCAAATAAAAAACGAAACAGGCAGTGATTACATAGATAATAATGCGTGACCCAGCAGCCATTTTAACTATCAACTATCAATATAATTGTTAAATCTCCTAGGATAAGTAAGCGAACGAAATCGCCGTTTGTTAGCCATAACTATCATCATTGGGCCTCGCGAGATCGTATATTATAGAGTTCACGTCCCATTTATAGAATGTAACAAACATTTATAACTTAAGGCAGACTCTCTACAAGTTGCGAATTCATCTGCCTTTATTTAGGGCTATACTATTACATTCTTATTTTTTTTTTGTAATGATATTATATAGAATCGGCCTCGACAACATAATGCAATACTATATAACTAATTATGGTGAAATTAAATTAGAATCTCAAATGGATTTACACTTCCTGTCAGTGGTAAACTTATAATAATTTACCTGTAATATTTATCATTTTGGTATAGTGCTATGACGTCAGGTGCTCATCAGTTGTTTGAACGCTTGGCACTCAAAGGTTTAAGCGCACTAAATTACGATTTTTATTATAAATCATGGGCGTAGTGAAATCATATTTCTTTCTAGCATCTTGGCGTCTCTTAGGCAACGTCTTCTGCCATTCTGTAATAACTTCATTAAAAGACAAATTTGGGTAGTCTGTGACAAGATCTATGACATCAGATCTTTTAAAGCCATTTGCCCCCAGTTTAAGTTTAATCATCGAGCTATCATCAGAAACATTGTTTTCCTCATAATACACACCTTTACGTAGTTGTTTCATGATCGGGTGTTCATCACCAGCCCCCGGTACGACTTCTATAATCGGAAATATGTTGGTTTCATAATACGTTTCTCCGATTCGCTTCAGTTCACTATTTAGCTTGCCGATTTGGTTAGTACTGAAATAAGCTGGGGATACCTGTACAGTTTTCTGTTCCCAGTTTTTACTCACAGATT
This sequence comes from Epinotia demarniana, assembly GCA_945867215.1. Lineage (NCBI taxonomy): Eukaryota > Metazoa > Arthropoda > Insecta > Lepidoptera > Tortricidae > Epinotia > Epinotia demarniana. Next base: position 22,380,093 of record OX244273.1, read on the forward strand.
CCTCAGGCACTTTTCTTGCTGCATAGTCCTCAATTATTCCTCTCATTTCTCGCATCTCAGACTGAATATTTGTTTCAATTATGGATATCTGTTCAGTGTATTTGTGTATTCTAGTTGTTACTTCTTTAGTGAACAGTCTCACTGCTGATAAATATGTGTTGATTGATTCTACGGTCTCCAGCGAGTCCTCTTCAATTTTGTCTGCAATATGTTTTAATTCATTACAAAGAGAAACTGTATCCTCGGTTTCTAGTTTCTCAGTTTCTGTACTAGAATCATTGCTAGTTTCTGCTATATCCTTAAGTAATTTCTTAATTATGCTAATGTCAGATTGATAAATATCAGCTATTCTGTCCAATTTGTTGTCAATCTGATTGATTCGGTCTGTGGTGATACACATAGAAGATATCTTAACATCACCATGTTTGCAGACAACACATGCCGTAGCTTCTCCAATAGGAGCCATAATTTTTAAATCATCATCCCTTGTTTCGGTGAAAGTGAGGTCCTCCAATTTATCACTGCTAGTTTTGCAATTCCTTTCTATGTCTTCAATTAGTGCTGTATTCATAGAATTCTGAAGCCCACTTGCCTCTGAATCTATGTGTTTCTCAGTTTGCCCTGAAATGTCTATCTTCACTGCATCAAGTTTAGGTTGGTAAGACATGGCAGTTTTGTCCTCAATGTTGTTTTCTGTCTCATCATTCCCGAATAGTAACGTATTGTTCTTTCTAACTAGTTGTTCAAGCCTCTCTATAGTCACAAGTACTTGCTGTTGGTTGATCTTCTTATCTAGGTCAACAATTTTTCTATCCATGACATTAAGCTTGTCATTAATGTTTCTCATATACTCTTTTTGATCCTGCTGAATTTGTTTCAATATTGCCATCATGTTTGTAGCCATATTTTTGTTGTTATGTGTCACCTAGTCTAGTGGCTTAAAACTGTGTAGACTTGGAGGCCTAAACTTAAAAGGGCACACCTGAAATAAAAATTTAAAAAAATTACAACTGCACAGTAGGTCTAACTCTATACACAAGTCACAGCAGGTAGTGACTCCGGGTGCTAATAATATCCAAATAAATAATGCGATTCTTATGCAAAATGTTGGTGTATAAAAGTTTTATAATTACGCTTTTCTGCTTAGCCCTGCGGTTGACTGGTATTGAATGCCTTAAGGCATTAAGTCCGCCATTTGTACTTTTTATCTGTGCAATAAAGTTTAAATGAATTAATAATAAAACCTTACACTCCCCTCTTTACGCACGTGTTATTAAGGCGTGAATTATACAGAAGAAGGCGTATTACGAATATGGCGTAGGCGCGACGCAGGCATGATGCCGCTTCAAACTATTGTAAACCATGGCACAAGGTCCATTGGTGAATTACACTCAAGTAAATTACATGAGTTACACGTGTCGCCTATAAGGCGCGGCGCAGGCGCAACGCAGCGGCGCTACCACGAACTTCGGAAGTCGAATTTCGGGTATTTCCATCTCTATCGCACTCCCTTACTCGAGTGACAGAGATGCATATATTACGAACTTCGACTTTCGAAGTTCGTGGTAGCCGCTCAGGCGTGGAACGCATACGTCACGGAACCGATGAAGAGGCGAAGAGACGTTGGCCCATATTCCATGCCTTTCCCGTCTTTGCATAATTCAAGCCGTGCCGTATTCGTTCCACGTCTGCGCTGCGCCTGTGCCACTCCTTCACTGCACCGTAGGGTCTACCCACACCTATCGAGGCGGAATCGGTATTAGCCGATCAAAAAACTCTTTAATATTTATGTCCACGCAATAAGAGCGAAAAAGACGTCGATCGGCTCGGCCGACGCGCAGCGACGTCCATCGACGGGATAGCGAACAAAACACGAGTGTGGTACAAATCACTCGGCGAAAGCCGATTCCGCGTCGATAGGTGTGGGGAGACCCTTACGGTATAATTGATATCGATATCGATCAGGATATCGTCGACGTTCAATTAAGGTAAGTTACAAAATGGGCAACATGAGTTAAGTATGCAGTTATGTTTAGAATTTGTCGCTCTTTCGATTGGTGTATATGTCGGCGGCCGATCGTAAAATCCACCAGATCACGCAATTCCTAGACATATCGTGAAACGCCGGCATTTCATGATATGCCTAAAAGTTGGCCAGGCTTATCACGATGTGCCTGATAAACAATATCAAACAGATTTTTTTTTAAATGGATTTGCTATTAGCCATTTATCATGGCCTTGATCGGTGGTTCACACCCCATTTATGAAACACCCTGCATGTAGCTTTGATCTGTGACTGCCAAATGGAACTTATTCGTTATTCCAATCATATAGTTTAATGTTACACATATTATTTGACCAAGACCTTCATCTGACCAAGAAAATAATACTGTTCTTCTTTTTCTGAGTGTGTGAACTACATTTATTGATCATTCGAAATAAAAATAAAATATATTGTAAAATGTTATTAATCACAGTAGACGAGAGGATATTTTAATTGAAACAGTTTATTTCCTAAATTATTGCTTTTATTTGTGGCAGCGTAAAGTGTGCTCCTTACTTGATTAAATCTATTTAATTTCAAATAGCAGGAACTGCTTTTATATGTCATTAAATAAATTATCAAAGTAGCCTCCCCATTTTTTTCTAAAGTACCACAGTTGATGGTAACTAGAATACACTTTCTCAATAATGTGATAACCATTAAATACAATATTAAACAAAGTGAATTTTGTTTTTCCTGGTCTAATTTTTATTTTATTTCAGTTATTACCTCTACATTGCAGAAGTAATTAAAAAAATATATATATTTATTAAATTTTTAAAACAAAACAATAACTTATGCTACAAAAGGCATAGTTAATGCATAATAATAATTAAGTACCGCCAGTCATTTGTGTTATTAGTTTGTACCTGATTGTTATTTGTAATAACCTGCATGTTCCTGTTTGTATGTTGTTACTTTTAAGTTTCATGTCGCATTGGATACCTAACTGTAAGGACATGTAAACATATTTTCAAATAAATAAATAAATGCTATAAAGCATACTCTACCAACCAACCCTAAGGCAAAGCAGATCCAATAAAAAAAAGATTTGAAAAGATTTTTATTGAACATAAAAACAAGCAAGTAATCTGAATAGCATTGCTTCCCAAATAGCTCTAGGAGAATGACAGGGCCGAATTTGGGGGAACCCATGCTGCACTGCGGCCTTCACAGGACCACCATCAGACTTTGAGGATTTCCTCCTTCCTCCAGATTAGGAGGCCTGGCTGAAGGCCCTGGGGCAACAAAGGAGCAGAGAGAGAGGGGCCCCCACAATCCAGATTTATTCCCCTCTCTTACGGAGGCCTCGGGGCAGCCTGCCTTCCCCGAAATCAAAAGAAAAGGTAGGTACTTGAGATGGCCGAATTACCTCAAATAAGTCCATTAAAAAAGTAACTCTACCGTCCAAGGTAGAAGATTTAAATTCCAATGACAGTTATGTAAAAAGTCGGCCACAATAAATAATCTTAATAATATCTTTTTCGACAGGGGCTTACTTACCGGTTTGCGAAGACTTTATGTTGAAAACTGAGGGGCTACCGCGAATCGAAAACGAACTTTGTCTCTGTCGCTCGAACTAGCAAGTGCAACAGAGAGGGAGATACACAAACGAAATTAGTTTTCGTTTCGCGGTAGGGCCTCTGACTTTTCTCTTACTTCACAAGCATTCGAACTTACCTTTAGTTAACAATTTAATTCCGCTCAAACAAATGAAATTGTAATAAAAGAGGGAAGGAAGTTAAGTTTCAAACTGAAACGACTATACTATACTGGCATTACTGGCAGTGTGGCAGTCAAGCACTGTCGATTGACACTTTTTCGTCTTTGTCGTTTTGAAATACGGTTCGAAAATTTGAGCTCCGCGCGAATAGTCGCGCTATTTTACTGGCAGTTATCATTTTGAGCTAGATTCATAAGTGCCTTGAAGAAGCAGGAGGATACCCCATAAGCTGTGTACAATCAGGTGCCAGGTAACCTTGGAGTCGGGTGAGTCTGTACAGTACAAGCCAGGTCTCGGGGTCCTACACCTGATGAAGGAGCGTCGCAGCAGCTCCTGGCAACGGTGAGTGTCCTCTCAGCACCTCCAAGGCTCTATTTCGTTGCATGAATTTATCGTTTTGACACTAGCTTACTTGCCACGTATAAACCGTTATAATTTGATTCGAAATTTACAGTCCACTCATTAACACCTATTGTACAAGCTTTACTTAGTTTGGACTAGGTCGATTTGTGTAAGAATGTCGCCTAAGATTTATTTTTATCTATAATTTATATATCTTTGACTTGAATTCGACTGTACAATTTGTAATGCATTATGTAAATAATATAACTAATAAAAAAAATGCATCTTTGATTAACATATTTATAATCCCCATTTTGGAAAATGCACATTATCTGCATGAAATAATTGGGTCACCATGATCAACAAATCATTATACTGTGATTTGTACATTTTGATGATTGATAGTTCTGAGTATTTTTGACTATTAATATTATTATGCATTTATCTAGGGATTCACTAGGGGACAATAATGTCACGTGACAACTCACCAGCGACAAAACTGGCACAACGCCTGCCATGTTGCGTGACGTGGAACAAAGAAATAACGAGTGACGTCGCGTGATTAAATAGAGGGGTTGACATCGAATAAAATAACCAATAATGATACATTTTCTCGTAAAAGTATTAAAAATAATGTCAAACGGAGAATAAAGTAAAATCTCGAAGCAAATCAAGCATTTTCGCTGGAATGCTCGCTAAAACGCTCCTCTTTATTAATATGAATTTGAGCGGCTGAACCAGAGGCATGCACGCGGCGAGCTGCTCGCGAGACAAATTCTTGCACATAAACATGCGCGGGCGGGGCAGCGTGCTCGCGGCGAGCCGACATTGTGCTTCGTTCAAAATGGCGTCGGACACGATGACAGCCGCTGCTGTCCACCCCAGTCCAAGTTGGCTCAGTTCGGGTTCAGGATACTGCAAAACCCTATCATATGCCTAGGCATATGATAGGGTTTTATTCAGAGCCATGACACGTAGGGTATGCCAGGAGACGTGCAATTAAAATGTATTATGTTTTATCTATCAACAATTTATTTATCATTTGATTACAATATAATCAAACTATTCTACTCGATATTATTTCATTGTTCATGTGTAAATTATACAAAACGGCCTTTTTAGATCCAATGTTCCATATTTGGCCCAAACGTTGCAGTCATTCTGCACTCCTTGAGCCCATTTCATAATAAGTCGTTACTTGTGCTACACGCAGCCTCTCTCTTGTAAAAGGAGTTGAAGAGGCTGCCACTTGTGTATTACTTGTGTAGTAACATTTTTTTAAGAAATGTGATTGTTTTATTATTAATATAAATCCACGGTTAACTAGCGTGAGTGGAAACGATTTCTTAGTGCCGTTGCCGTTTAATGTCCTCAAATAAATAACGGGTTGGCAGCGCGCTTGAAATTCTTCTGTAGTCAAAAGCGGCCATATGCAAAGGTGTCTGCTTACACGACCAGGTAGGCTTAGGGTAGGGTTTGCTACCGTTATAGGTAATAGTTTTAAAAAGAAAGACAAACTCACACGCATGTTGCCGCGAAGTGTCCTTTACAAGCGCCCTTTGGCGTCGAATCGTCACAGTTTCGGCTGTACCATATCGAAAGAGCCCCTATGTAATGTGGCTTGGATCTTAGAAGGTTACTGAGGCTTGGCAAAACCACCATATTTTTATTATTATCGCATCGTTTGAAAACAATATCTAGGAAGTTTCACTCTGCGAACAAGAAAAACTTTTTAAATGATGGACTTTTTCCGACCCTTGAATGTTATTAAACAACAAACCAAAAAGCTTAAACAATTTGCAGAAAACAATTTACTATCACATACAACTTTTTTATGCTAGAATAGGCAGTTAAATTAACAATACAAATGAGCGATCGCGAATCGCGCAGCGTCAGTGTGAAGAAATCCGAACACCTGCCCATAGTTTAGCACTGATCAGTTAATATTAGACCTTGAAGTCTAAACTAAAAGGTTTTAAAAAACTTCAACATCAACGAAGCTCGCAGCTCGTTTAAAAAATGCAAGTCACAAAGATGAAGATCTTCGAGAGTCAAACTTCGGTTTTAATTGTCATAGTGCTCACCAAGGGTTATAGGTACTTGTCACAGATTTATAAAAATAAATAGGAATCGTACTCAAGACATTTAACATAAAACACATTAGCAAAATATCCAAGTTAATAAAATCGCGGCAGCTGCAATTATTATCTATGATGTAATAGTAAAATACGCGTATACTAAAATATTCAAAAACAGGTACATCAGTACAGGAAAATTCACTATCAGACGACACACAAAGTGCGACGTCACACCTTCGAAAATATCGAAACTAGCACGGTATAAATATCTCCGTTTGAGTGACCCATATATGGAACAGCAAGTTTCTATGTAGTATGAGGTATGAGTAGTAACATTGTGATGTCGCAGTGATGTGTGCCGCCTCTTATTAAAGGGTGTCCTATGCGCTGTACATACTAAATGTCAGTCGAATTCATTAATCTGATTAAAAAATATCTCATTTATTCAGACCCTAATTTATCAGTAATTTGTACTGCAATTTAGGACATCCTTATTGGAGGATGTGGGCTTAGACGAACTCCATATTGGATAAAGATATTACATATTTTCCAAATATCCGACACCTGAAACCCTATTCACCCGTAGCACCTTTTTTTTACGCTACAATTATCATTATCTCTCTTCAGCGCGACAAAGACAGTGTCGCAGCATATTTTGTCTTTTCAAGATTCGAATTATTAAATTAATTAAGGTCTTAGGTATAAAAAAAGGCAGACAAATAGAATAGAAGTGTAGTTCCCTACATAAAATGAGTACTTTAATTACTTTTACTAAAACATTAATACTAATACATTGTGTTCAATCATTTGATTACGTACGTATAAATAACATAGGATTATTTTTCCACTCCACACACAAAGAACAACAGCACACTACGAATCATGTGAAGATGCCTTCCACGTGCCAATATTTACGACACTGACATAAAATGGAATTGTGCCTGGCACGTGTGCAATGTTTATTTCACTATGCCCCTGTACCATATTTGGAGCAGTGGAATTTTAGACGATATTACAGCTTTAATATTGAGAATAAAACAGAGATCCATCTATCTACAGTCGCGTTCAACAATATGTAAACAATTTTAGATTAAGGTTACGTCAATATCTATAACGTGTACACATCATTAAGGCTCGACTTTATAAGGAATTTAAGTATATTATGTATTTGGTATAACGGCTTTGGCTCGGCGATGTTATGAGATGTAAAAACGTCAAATGTGTGATAAATTACCAGCTCACAAAACCTGGCTTGACTCATAAAAGGAACTAAAAACACTCGGCGATATAAAAAAGGTTTTAAACTTTTAACAAACTCTTTGGTCTTAGTTTTATTACGAGGTGTGAGGCATGTTTATCATGAAACCCAATCTTTAAAACCGACTTTTATAGCAAAACATAACATTGAAAAGCAAAGTCACAACATCGCCATCCCATAGCTAAAGTGGGGTTCAGGGGAACATATAGATCGTTTAAAACGGCTTGGCCGCTACACTTACTAGATTAACATTAACCAACGTCAGACTGGCCGACTGCGCGTCGGCAGGCTCTCTCGAAATAAACAGTCCACCTCACACTGTCCGGTTATCTACCACGGGCCAAACTTACTAGGCCAGAATTTTCCGCATAGCTCCTACAAAAAGATCCACCCTTGACCTTGAAGTGTGATAATCTTAGTCGACAGTATAATCACGAGCTGAGAAAACTCCAAGTCGTTCTTTTCGTCGTTCGACAGTTAGTGCCCCCTATTCCATCTAGAACTATGTTCCACGTAGAATAGCTTTCCGAAGAATTCTTTAGAAGTAATGAGTGGTGGGCTAAGATACAGTTGCAGTTTTCACTCAGAGTTTTGGGCAAGGATACTGGAGGTAGAAGTTTCATAACAACTAAACGATTACAGCAAATACTCTCTATCACAAGAAAGATGGGATGGCTTGGTAATCGAAACGATCGCTTCGTGGCAAGCTTGAACGGTTAAAGTATATTGCTCACTTTACAAGTCAGCGTGTTGTTAACTTGGGCAAAGGCTGATATTTTCCCTATTTCAAAGAAAATCTAATAATTCGTCACCAGTCTATATTTGGAATTAACAGACGACTGTTAATTCTTAATTTTTTTTTAAATGATCCATATATGGAACAATTGTCAGTTACTAACATTGTCTCGAAAAGGATCTGAATTGAGCTAAAAAGTATGTATGCACCTACATTTATTTTCATCTATTGTAATTTGCTTCTAATAAAAAGTAACAATAGTTACTGTTTTGCGCCTAAAGGACGGGAAGTTTTAATTATTTCAATTAGTTGTAGGTGTGGTAGTAGAAGGTGGGGTAATAATAGTAGGAGTAGTCTAGCAGTAGGAGGGTAGGAATACCTACGACGGCCGCAGGGGCACGCTGCGTAGACGCAGGGCGAGCTCGGCAGCACATGAGCAGGCCTCTTCTTACATATGACTCCGGGATACTTCCTGGACCAACCGCAATGGGCCGGCCACTGTCGTCCCTATATCATGTCATACAAGCTAAAGTGGTACGCGTTATAGGAGCTTGGTTTGCGCAGCTTCTCCTTTATCAGGTCGCAGGGTGACGGAGTGTCGAATTTGAATCGGACGATATTGCTTTCAAATATTTCCTGTAAGTACGGAGCTGCAACGGGCCTGAGTCGCGATGTTAGGACTCTGCCGAACTGCGAGCACTTGCTTCGCTTCACTCTCCGCCGGAGCATGTATGACAAGTCTTGTGTGCATGGGAGAACGGGCTCTGGGGTTTGCATCTGAATTTCCTCCTCAGCTTCAGCAAAGTTTGGTTCAAAGATGGAATCGAGGGAGCTAGCGGTGCTCAGCTCTTCTCGCCGTGGTTCAGGGTTGTATGGAGTCTGTATAGCTTGCATGAGATCAATGACGCACTTGTCTTCTTCGAGCTTAAGCCTCTCGGTTTCCTCGACTAGTCGTTGCTGCTCTTCCTCCTGCTGCCGTTTCAGCTCTTTAGCTTTGAGCATGTTTGAGACTTGCTCTGCAAGTACATTATCAATGGGACTCTTACCAAACTGGAATGTGGGTATGTTCATACACTGGCCTGGGGTCAGCTTTGTATCAGATTGGGCCTTGGGATTAGCGAGATGCGGAATCTGAATGTGGTCACTGAGGCTGTGGCTGGTGCCCTCCCCCTGGCCCTCAATGCTGGTTTTGGACAGATGGCTGTCCACTAGCGCCAGCAGAGACGTGAACGAACTGGAATCCGCCATTTTGTTATCCTGCAGCCAGTGAAAGCAATGTTACTGATTATTCGTATCACGTATCTCATTTTTTCCTATCGTATTCGTCTTTCTAAATGTTAAACATTATTAACGGAAAGATAATGATAAATTATGTTTAAATTTGCGCCATCATTTATTTTAATAAATTTCTTCTATTATTGTACAAATATTGAAATAATACAAGCCACGCCTTACTTTTTACGTTACATTATGCAATGTCAGTGTCGAATGCATTTCAGTAAAGCTTTCTACTTACTGCGTAGTTACAAAATACGGCATAAATAACTTAAACTCACAGATTTACCCGGCTCTGGTTTGTTTTTATTGTGCATTTCCCTTCATCACTATGCTGATACATGAATTTAAGTTTCCATTATGCGTTATTGTCGTTATTGATTATTTGCTTTGCACCAATATATTGCGATATTTATTTGACAATTATGTTTATGACACATTTGACACAAACAATGTACTGACATGACATAAGCGAACAGTGGTCCGAATTGAAAACAAAAACTCCAATCCTTTTAAAAATAACTCGTCTTTTAAGTAGAGGAAAACTTCCTTTATATACTATTTTATTCTCTCAATTAATTTCATAAGCTACATAAATAAATAGTTTGACTGATCCCCTAGCACACTAAGTTTTATGTCGGACATAAAACCTAGTGTGCTAGGGGGTTTGGTTCTTGCAAATATAGAATACTTATAATACTTATATTTTTATTAAACTACAAAAACGTTATTAGAACGGAAGGGACACTTTCGCTACTCTGTCTCGGTTATGTCAGATTCACAGAGTACTTTTCTATATTGGTCCATCTTATTAGTCTGTGCAGTCAAGTCATACTGACAAGGTGACAAGTGACAAGCTGACAAGTGATGGGGTCTATACATGTCATGATTTGTCAGCCCTAATTTATCAGATGCTGACTAATTGCTAGTGTCTAGAGGCATTTTGCGCTGCACATCTATCATGCGTCGGCTTACGGCGACATACCCTCGATTTTTCTCGCACTATATCTCTAGTTCTAAGTGTTCTAATAAGAAAGAGACTGATAGTGCGAAAAAAATCGAGAGAGCTCACGCGCCGTCGCATGATAGTAGTAAACGTTTAGTGTTTATATTCTCTTTGACCATGCTGCTGATTCAACTGTCAAACGAGTGGTAGGATTGTTACATCTGTACGCCACACTCAATTATGACTTCGACATGTCGTACTGACAAATTTTCATGAAATCACGTAATCTGTAGAACCCATGAAATTTGATACAGAATTGTGAGAGCGTGTCGTGAGCGTGTAACACTCAAGGCCTTCTACACGATCGGGACCAACCGCCAACCATCGTGTCCTTGGTCGGATCAACCATTTTTTGCATTCGTTCTACACGATCGGTGGTTGACTCAACTTGTCAGTTCTTCTCCGGTATTTGAACAGAACTGTACCGTATGGCTACTTGCCTTTCAAAGCAACACAAGATCGGTTTGGTAATAACTTTTTTATGTTTGAGTGAAGAAGAAAAATGTATTTGAGCTTTAGCCCAAGCACTTTATTTTCATTAGTATGGAAAAAATGGAAATTTGGAAATAATTCATAACAGCAGCGTTTTTGTGTGCAACTTATATATTATCATTGGTTACCTATCTGAATCACATTTTTTTTGTCCTATTTTCATTGCGGCATTTACTATTCGACAAACTTCGTTTGCCTTTTTTTTAGTTTGTCCGACACTTTAGTTCGCGACGTTTACGGCTGGTCATTTTATGGGTTAGCTTTTGTGATTGTTTGACAAATCCATGATTCCCAATTATTGGTATACCCGCAATATCGTTATACCGAAGTAACGATTCGATTTATAATCTGGTCGTATTTTATCAAATCGGCTTTATTATATTTGACATAATATTATTGTTTATACGGAGCACACATATGTTACTAATTCATATGTTTGTTTATGAAAATGGTTGTTACCTTATGCATTTTCAATAATAAAAACATTAGCAAAAAGATTAAAATTAAACTAAGGTTATCCTACTAAAGCTGTATTTATGCTAAATAATGTATATGTCGGCGGGCGATTGTAAAATTCGCCAGATTACGAAATTCCGAGGCATATCGCATACGTAAATTAAAAAAAATAAGGAGTGCGGACTGATAATCTCCAGCGAGTCGACGCCACCCAGCTGCGCGGGGTGTCTATTTCTGGTCCGAGGGGCACAAGTGAACCATAACCTAACCGACCTAAATCAGAGTTCGCTTATGACAAGCCATTTTTCTCCGCCCTGATTATTGGCTCCCAACAAACATGGCCGCCATCGCATACGCAGCGCCACCAGTGGCGAAGAAAGAAACTGCTTTTCGATGTGCCTGCTATAGAACTAGGAATATCGACGAATGCGTTGTTCTCATCGATCTGCCGTATTGTTTATCAGGCACATCGTGATAAGCCTGGCCAACTTTTAGGCATATCATGAAATGGCGGCGTTTCAAGTTATTTCTTCCGACCTGACCCATACTAATACAGTACATAATATATGTAAGCATTAGGTAGTAAAAAAGTGTTCGATTCTGGCGCTTCGGTGGCCGCTGCCGCGGCACGCTCGCTACCCTCGCTCGGCTCGCGCGCTGTAGGGTCGCAATATTAATAGATATTTTAATTTTTGTTTTGGTAATAAATCACACAAAAAACATAATGGATGTGTCATTTATTTTTATATTTTTACTTCCCGATGGAAATTTTGGTGGATTCGTGGATAAGGCATCTTAGAATAACATTTGAAAATTAAACAAACAAAAAAAACGCTGTTATAAATTAATGTTTGAAAAAAACGTAATTTTCTTGGGGTACTTCTTTTTCATAAGCTCCGAAGCTTGAGTTTTTTAGTTCTTATTTTTGTATAAATCAGATCCAATGTCCCAAAGACATGGTAAATCAAAATATAAAGACATAAATTCGGTCAGAACCTCTCGTCCGCGGCTTTCTTTTTGCGAATCCATTCACAATTGCGACTACTGACAAGCACACACTGATCTATGACACTGATGACACTGATGCACTCCCTTCGGCCGACAGCGTTCCAGACGGTTGGGACCAACCACGGACGCGGCCTTCTACACGATCGGGACCAACCGCCAACCAACGTGTCCTTGGTCGGGTTGATATAAAAATGGACCGTGTAGAATGCGGTTGACCCGACCGATATTTGGTTGATGTCAACGGCCTTGGTCGCGAGCGCATCCCTCGCGACAGGCTGCGTCCGTGGTTGGTAAAAATAAATGACACATCCATTATGTTTTTTGTGTGATTTATTTATTATTCTCGAAGAGCTTCCGGAAATTAACCAAAACAAAAATTAAAATATTTATTAATATTGCGACCCTACAGCGCGCGAGCCGAGCGAGGGTAGCGAGCGTATGCGATATGCCTCGGAATTTCGTAATCTGGCGAATTTTACAATCGCCCGCCGCCATTATTTAGCATAAATACAGCGTTAGTAGGATAACCTTAGTTTAATTTTAAACTTTTTGCTAATGTTTTTATTATTGAAAATGCATAAGGTAACAACCATTTTCATAAACAAACATATGAATTAGTAACATATGTGTGCTCCGTATAAACAATAATATTATGTCAAATATAATAAAGCCGATTTGATAAAATACGACCAGATTATAAATCGAATCGTTACTTCGGTATAACGATATTGCGGGTATACCAATAATTGGGAATCATGGATTTGTCAAACAATCACAAAAGCTAAACCATAAAATGACCAGCCGTAAACGTCGCGAACTAAAGTGTCGGACAAACTAAAAAAAAAGGCAAACGAAGTTTGTCGAATAGTAAATGCCGCAATGAAAAAAGGACAAAAAAAATGTGATTCAGATAGGTAACCAATGATAATATATAAGTTGCACACAAAAAAGCTGCTGTTATGAATTATTTCCAAATTTCCATTTTGTTCCATACTAACGAAAATAAAGTGCTTGGGCTCAAATCAAATCAAAACAAATCAAATCAAATCAAAACATTTATTCGTGACAAACACAACATCGATTAAAAGAAATAAAAAATAAAACACATTTTTGCCACGAAATGGACCCAGCTCAGCATGTACTAGCTTTGCAGCCAGCGCTGGTCTTCCGCAGGGTCCATTTGGTGAGGACACGGAAAGTAACAAACAAAAATTAATAAAAGGAAAAATACAGTCTCAACTAAAATAGAAACATAAAACTTATAAAAAATTAAATTAAAAAATAAATAGTTGTAGTTAATATAGGGCTAAAGCTCAAATACATTTTTCTTCTTCACTCAAACATAAAAAAAATTATTACCAAACCGATCTTGTGGTGCTTTGAAAGGCAAGTAGCCATACGGTACAGTTCTGTTCAAATACCGGAGAAGAACTGACAAGTTGAGTCAACCACCGATCGTGTAGAACGAATGCAAAAAATGGTTGATCCGACCAAGGACACGATGGTTGGCGGTTGGTCCCGATCGTGTACAAGGCCTTCGAAAGGCCTTCTACACGCGAGGGATGCGCTCGCGACCAAGGCCGTTGACATCAACCAAATATCGGTCGGGTCAACCGCATTCTACATGGTCCATTTTTATATCAACCCGGCCAAGGACACGTTGGTTGGCGGTTGGTCCCGATCGTGTAGAAGGCCTTTCACACGAACCTACGTATTGTAGGTTCATGGTCACACTGTAAACGTGCTGTCACTGTCATACACTGTGCTGTGTCGCATCGCGTGACGCGTCATGCATGTCAGTTCAGTGACACTGACACAGTGACATCACGAAAAAAACAAGCGAAGCTTTTTGTTTTTGCGCATGATGGCAGATCCTAGAATTCGGCAAATTAAGATCAAAACCGGCGTTGTAAAGCGCATTGCCAAGGAGAAAGTGCTTTACGAAAAGGAGGCCGAGCAACAGAAGCACAGAATACAGAAGATAAAGGACGAGGGTCAGGACGAACACAACATCCGAAAACAGGAAGAGGTTCTTCAGGAATCTCTGATGATGGTTCCTGATTGTCAAAGGCGGTATGTGAAAAAAAAGTTGTTTCTGGTTCGGAAATACTTTTTAATATATTTTTTTAATCCGTGGTGTACTTACGCGGATATCTTAAGATTTAAAAACAGATGGTTTTGAGGTTATGTTAAAGCGTCTTCAGCGAAAAGCATTAGTCATCCCTATGATAACGGTAACTTCATAATTGAAATACACTGACTGCTTAGTTTAAGTCAAATTAATTGACCATTGTATCTGATAACTATACAATCATTTGTGTAAGGGTGGTATTCTACTTGTCTTTGTCCAAAGTGCATTGCGTATCACTCACTCTTCAAGCAAAAAGTGAGATGCAAGTACACATTGGACAAGTGGAATACCATCCTAACAAACATGTTTAAAACTTAAGCAGCATCTTTAAATTAATATCATCCTCAATTACGGTTTAGGGTGTTACCACACCAATCGATCGATGCCATCGATCGATTATGTATACGTCGATCAACAGTTTCTACTATCAGCTAAACCTACCAGACCAAACGGCCAATATCGATCGGTGGCATCGATCGTTTGGTGTGGTAACACCCTTAGATCAATAGAACATGATTGAACATGGCCTAAGCATAATAAGATGCGTTTCCTCTTACCATTGTCATTTTTCAGGTTAGCGAAAGCATTTACAGATCTCAAGACCACTCTAGAAACAGAACAAGACCTCAAAGACAACGAGGACTATCTTACCGCCCAGCAAGTGCTGAAAGACGCAGAGTGCCAACTGGACACTTCTGTGTAAATCTACTATTTATAATTCTTTTATTAAATCGTAATAATCATGGCTTATTATAATCAAAATTTTTATAACCGGAATGCAACATTCCATAATATTCCACCGCCACCCCCTCCACCAAGCTTTTTCATTCCCCCCATTACTGATCAAGATTTTGTGAAACCGTTTGAGAGAACTGAAACTAAGGTTGCTAAGGAAGTGGTTTCTATTACACAAATAAAAGATAAAATACGTGCTCTTGTGCTGACTTTAAATAACCTAAAAGATAATGAAAAAGTACTGGCTGATAACATTAACAGCTTTTCTGAAGAAGAATGGAGTTCCACTATTAGTATAATGCAAGAAAACAAATCTAAAATTGATGATATTTTGTCTCTGCTAAATGATGTTTGCTTGGAAAATATGAGGAAAGCTTTAGCCAAGAGATCAGCTAAGCGGTTGAGATTGAAACGGCTGAATACTGAGAGAAAAAAAGAGAAAGAAGCAATGATCAAAGCAAGGCAAGAACATTCCAGAAGAATAGATGAGAATCTGCAGAAGATAAACGATGCTATTGATAAAGTTAAACAGGTAAGTTTCATAAACCATTATTGATATTTAATATTTATCTGCTGAATGGTGTGTCTCAGATGAGTCTTTGACCAGTGTGTGTTGCGAGTGATGACATACGGCACTGAAACATGGTTGCGTACTATGGGTCTCTAAGGTTCAAAGTTACCCAAAGGGCAATGGAGGGGCTATGTTGGGAGTTTTTCTGCGTGATCACATCAGAAATGAGGCTATCCGCAGCAGAATATGGTGATGAAAGAGATTGAAAGATAAGTAGATGAGAATTATTGGGTTATACATTAACCAGACCTGATAAAACTATTATTCTTAAGATTGTTGGCCAGAACTCAGAGTATATTCTTGAATCAATAAATGTTCGGCACATGCATGTTAGGTCTCTAGAGGGGTAGGTGACCATAGTCTATGGTGACTGCTTACCATCATGGTGTAAAACTATTAAATCGCATATCATAAAAGTTTATGTACTCCATTTTCCTAGGAAGAAGAAACCAAACTTCAAGCAGACAGCATACTCCGCGAGACTCTCCGCAAGAAGCACGACGCCCGGAAGTGTATAGTGAAGCTTGAAGCGCTGGTGCGGCTGCGGCGAGCGCGGCTCAACACCGCCCGGGGCCGCGGAGAACTCGGCTCGGAGAAGGATGAGGCTGAGTTCAACAGCAATATCGGTATGTAATAATACTAATAATTACATGATTCAACTCACATATAAAAACTACGGGCCAACCTGTTTCAAACTCTTCGGGAGCTCTTCCTCAGGATGAGTGTTTTCGCGGTGATGTCGCTTGAATCACTGCTGTGACAACATGTCTTGCGAAAGTTTAAATTCGAATATAAGTATGTATTTTTAATTTAATACTTAATCCTAATCCTTTCATGGTGCCACCCAAGCGGTTGCGGGCTCCTTTAAGGTATAGCCGGGAGAACGATTGGTATGTCTTTTTTACCAGCATTTGCTGATTATTTTGCCTTTTTGTTAATAGTGGCTGATAACAAACTTAGTCCGAAGGTATCTCCATTGTGGGTTGATACTCAACAGTGATGATTGATTTCTATTATAACTCACGGTTTAGGGGTCCTAGCACATGTGCTAGCCTGGATCGCGATGACAGACTGGTTTTCTTCATCTACCTCTCTTCATACATAAATGTCAAAACTACCCACATATATTGTCCATATATAACAATTTCCTTTAATATTTAGGTACCCAGCAAACAAGGAGGTATCTGTTTGCCAAGTCTTGGTTGGTGGTTGAAGATAGTGTCCACTACCTGGCAATAATTAGAATGTTGAAGGGGGAGAAGATAGGGTGAGTGTGGGCTGCACCCCAGAGGGGTTTTGGCTGTCCACATTCAGAGAGACTCTGAAGTACTGTTAATACAATGGTTGTTCATTCATCAACTCACACGGTATATATACATACTTAACCTATTGCAATCTTACCTATCTAATCTCTATTAGATAATGTGCCTAGTTGGGACAATCTGTGTTTGGGGTGAGAGGTTGTTTATGTTTGTTATGCCATAGCTTTCTTACCACAGAAATGAAAATTGCCTTTGGAAGTTAATAAATGTGATAAACAAAATATCATTCCTAATTTACAAATTTAGGGGAAATATTAAGAATCCAATGTCTAGAGCCCAATAAACCGAACCAAATAATACACACATTTAGCCCTTCTCGATATTGAATGTTTTGCGTGACCTTCAATTAAATTATGATTCTTGAATTCTTTTTCACTCTTGATTGGACAGAGCGGTTGTAGCCACCATTTCACGTGTTGTTGGTAGCAAACATTACATATACCATTCATCTCTCTCTAATTGTTACAGAAAAACTAATATCCCTCTGGAAAAGCAAGCTCACCAGCTACGACCACGAGGAACAAACACTCCGGGACAAGTTGAAGGCTTCGGAGCCGCTTGTCAGCAAAGCGGGCATTGAGGACACACTCAGCATGTGGAGAGACTTGCTGTTCGCCGGGGAACCACAGTTCGACTTCAGGGGAGATGTTGGTGGATTTCTTGCAGTCAGGTATGTTATGGTGGTTGATTGTATCAATTTTAAGTCACAATTCTTTTAACGGAAAATACACCTCGCCTAATATACAATTCTCGCCGAACGGGCCGGGCCGGAGCGTATTCTATTACATGCAAAGGAATTTGAACCGTATAAACAGTAATTACATTTCATATTTGAATGCATCGTGCATCTACTGCGAGGCGGCAGCTAGAGATTGTAATTTCATTTCATTTCATTTATTCATTCAAAAACAATTTTCATTGTGTGTGAAGTACATGTAAATTAAGCTGTTGAATACAAAATAACAAGAAACAAATAATAGCAACAACAGACTCTTTCACATATCAAAAATTAATGATTAATAATAATGAAGAATGTCATGTCATACTCATACATAATAAAGAATATCTATGTCCAATCTAGCAATGAAAAACAATCAATAAAACTTAGAATAATAATAATAAATTAAAAAAAAACCGTCATATCATAACATATAATATCTATGTCAAATAAAAAACAAAAAAAATGATTATATGATAATGTCAAATATAATACGAGAAAATTGTTTAAACTAAATTCGAAGGTCGAGGTAATAATTAGAAGGTTGACTGATACAATTCATTATTCATGCATTAAAAGAAAGAAAAGGAAGAAAGAAAATAATTTATTAGCGTAAATTTTAGTAAGTACATAGAAGCAAAAATAACTACATACTATTTGTCAAAGGATTTGTCTAAAAGGTGCCGCTATAGTCTTGCATTGAAAATTTTACTATTTATTGTCGTTTTAGACGCTCGGACTGGTAATATGCCGCGTGTTTCACAACGTTCAATCTTGGGACAATGTTGCAGGGAATGTCCTTACGTCTCGTTGCAAAACGGTGCTCTCGTTCCTTCGTGCTCTCCCATTTATTTAAGTGCTTCACAAAGTCTGTTAGAAGCACGAGGATGTAGAGACAAGTCATAGTTAAGATGCTTAGATCAACGAAGTGTGCTCTGCATGATTCTGTCTGTGGAATTCGAACGATAATGCGAATGGCTCTTTTTTGCAATCTGAATTGCATCTGCTGTGCAGAAGGTTCAAATTCCTTTGCATGTAATGGAATGCGCTCCGGCCCGGCCCGTTCGGTGAGAATTGTACATACGCCATGTACAGTCAGCGTCATATAGTTAGTAGCCAGAGTAGCCAAATATTTCGTAACACCCTTATTTTTACAGTAATACAGACGTGTACCGAAATATTTGGCTACCTCGACTGCTACTAACTATATGACGCTGACTGTACGGCCATAGATGTAATGTTATTGCGTCATGATCACGTTTATGACTGATTCATATACTGACTGTATATTGTCAAAGCTACCTTCATGCTTTTAAATAAGGTTTATAATTGTAGCGATGAATCTCACAAAGGGCTGTTATCTTTCTATATTAACCCTTTCGTTCCGGCAAAGTTATACACAAAATCTACCCAGTTTTCCAGATCCGAACGATTAAAACGAGTATAGTCGTCTACCGGATTTGAGAGCACGTCGCACAAGACAAAGTCAACTCTTCATCCGGAACGAAAGGGTTAATGAAGTGGTATCTGTGTGAAATGAAAGTTTGTAGCGTTGTAAGTTTGTATATAAAGGGTAATCTCCAAAACTTATTTTCGCGTATACTGCTCATGTTTTAATTTGTTTTATTACTGTTTTCCAGATCTCAATGGGACCGGTATATTAGTAATGAGGGCTCGTCTATCCCGGCCGGTTGGGTCGTACCTTAATCGAATGGACCGAGGATGGAATGGAAAATGAGGCCATAAAACCTATCATGCTAGCCGCCTTGTTCGTGTATCTCTATCTCTCCTGCACTTGGAAATTTGAGCGACAGAGAGGGAGATATACGAATTTTGATTTGCGTGGTAGTTCGGCTGATTCCACCGTATCGGGGAACTTGTTGCTTGGTGTTATGCTTATTTTATAAAGGAATATGGGCGAGACAAAACCCACCATAGGTGCAGTTCTGAAACTTGATATACCTTTGGTTTGTATGGTGGTCAAATAAGTATATATGTGGTATTTTACGCTTTACTTTCGGCATTTTTAACGTTTCGATACAGTTTTGTTAGTATTAACGGCAGTTTATTTGGTGTTGTGGCCTTTTTATCAATAAATATAATTTTTAATGCTTTGTGTTTGTTTTATTATATGCCTATTAAGAAGACTAGGTTAGGTTAACCTCTGATATCCTATGAACGTGTAATACAGTCCGTAGAAGGTCCGTAGGGCCAATAAAGATCAGTTTTGGATTTTGGGTGAAATCGTTTAAGCCGGGGTTATATTAGAGAAGTACAGTCGAGTTCTAAAATATGCGCACAAAGTTATCGAATCTTTAAAAAACCGACCAAGTGCGTGCCGGGCCACGCCAGTAGGGTTCCGTAGTTGCCTGTCTTTTATACATCGACAAGCTCGTGCGTAAATGGTGCGGTTGCGTCAGCGGAATTTGTACGAAAGTTGCCCTAAGTATACATTTTAACTGTTCGATTATTACTCGGTACCTAATGTCTGCACTGTACAACCATCAGCAGGACAGCTAGCATGATAGGTTTTATGATCATGTTTACAAAACGTCACGTAAAATGAGGCCATAAAACCTATCATGCTAGCCGCCTTGTTCGTGTATCTCTATCTCTCCTGCACTTGGAAATTTGAGCGACAGAGAGGGAGATATACGAATTTTGATTTGCGTGGTAGCTCGGCTGATTCCACCGTATCGGGGAACTTGTTGCTTGGTGTTATGCTTATTTTATAAAGTGAAACAACTGAATCCGGCATAATCGAAGTCTTTTATTAATGTCCAATGCAAATGGATATCGAGTACGAAATTACAGTAAAAACAGTCAAACCACATCCTTATAACTACTCACGCGGCTCCAAATTTCTATTGTATTAAATATCATTAATATGAACACAGTTATCTGTTAATGAGAGACGACGTACTAAAGAAAAGTACAGTCGGCTACAGAGAAACGTGCACGCAAACTTCCTTGTATCTCGCACGCGGCAACCTTGTTTTACAATAACACGAGTTCCATTTAAACCTTTAATTTCCACTGTGTAACGAACGTTACCCATTGTATGACTTATTATCGTTACACAATATATTTAATGAAATTATGAAGATTTTTTTTCTATTCATCTTGCAAATCTCCATCTTATTTTAACAAACAACAGCGTTCATATAGCTATTTTAACGCACATTACAAGATCGTTTGTGTAATCGAAGGCTAGAGTAACTAACTTGAAGTCCTCTAGCCCCCTTTAACGGACAAATGAGGTAAATAACGGTGTCTAAACACGACATTACACTTAACATTCAAATAATTGAGTTTGAACTAAATAAAGGCCATTCTACACCTAGCAATTTGTCACAACAACCTAGAGATAGCTATAGGCGGTTATCACACCACCACCGCATCCTGCTGCGGTGTGCGGAGCAAGGGTTCCCGTTATTAGCAAGAACCTCAGTTTGTATATAAATTCTGCAAGGTTCTACACACTGTACCGCAGCTCCGTCCGGCTAAATTTGTACGCGGCTCCGCACGGTAGTGTGATAAGAAAATAACTAAGATGGAAGAAGATAGCAAACATTCAATTCATTCACTTCGAAGGCAGTTGTTGTGACAAATTGATAGGTGTATAGTGTATAGAACGCTTAAGGTAACATTTATGGTATATCACATTAGTTCTGTCAGTTCCATTAATGGAATAAATGGAATAGACCACAATTACAGTTTTTAAGGACAAATTGACAACATTTTAATTAATCATTGTGTAACGAAATTTGCCCTTACAGATTGTTAGTGTAATGTTCATGTTAGTATTTAATTTTCGTTACACAGTGAAATTAATTAAATGTATGTAGGATTTAAGTCGCACATCGAATTTGAACAGAAAGTAAATAATTTTACGAGTGAAAAGACATTCGCAAATCTGTTGTCCTTAATAATATGTATAGAAACCTCTAAATTTAATCGTATATACAGTTCACTAAATTGCACGCGAATCCAAACCTTATACGCCTACAAAATAAAGTTTCTTTTGCACCGTCTTTAAATCTAAGTATTACTTATATGTGTAGTGCGCAAACGTTTATTTTCGCACTAGCGAGCGAAATGAAGGAAGTCAGCTTGGGCAAAAACTCTTTCGTATGCTCGGCTGTTCTCTTCTACAGAGCGCATTTCTCTGTAATCATGCCCAATAATTTTATTGACTTTTTTGACTATTCTGATTTTCGAATTAAAAAGACGCGAATTCCACAGCTGACAGCCACTAATAGTCTACTATTACTTTAAGTTGTGTGGCCAATAGTTACAACGCAAAATCCACAAGTCATTAGTTAATGGTTGTTTGTGCAACTTGTTGATAGCCCATTTAGTGCCATCGAGGCATCGTTCAAATATGTATATAAGTAAAATAACTGTGTTTTAACAATACTGTTGCTTTAGACTTGCGTTATAAAAAAATACACTTTCTCAAAATATGCAATGAAATATTTACATTGTGTTCTTCATAATAGGCTTCGAAGTGTCACGCTTTGGGCGCAGCGAGACGAGAGATACGTAATGGCATTTCATACAAAATTGCAGGCCTAGGCAAGGTGGCCTTTTTAATTTCCATACCACAATTTGTGGCACAGTATCACGGCGCGGCGTTCAGCCATGAAAATGTAAGTTTAATTTCTTGGATACTTTTTAATTTATTTCATTGCATGTTTGAGAAAAGCAATATACATACCTCGGCGTGAAAAACCCTTACTTCCCGGCCTCTGTAGTAATGTACTATTCTATTATTTAATTATATTACAGTTACAGTTGGAAATCGTAAGCTATTTTACCGAGATTATTTGATATGGCCGACTTTTTATAAAACCGTCACTAGAATTGGAATCTTCTACCTAGGTCAGTAGAGTTGCTTTTTGAATGGACCACTTTGATGCAATCCGGCCAACTCGCATAATTTCAAGCATACAGATTACAGATATTGACTTTCACAAGGTTACATAACACGGCGTCACGAAAATTAAAACGTAGGTACTCTGTAACGAAAATTGAAACAACACGAATGATTCTAGCGTTATTACTAAAGAAAATTGTACAACATTATTGCTTATACTAGGTACAGTGATTTAATTAGGTATATACCTAGTTCATTTATTTTCCACTGGCCTGAATGGCTATTGTTTGTGGTCAGCGTGTCCCATTTTTTGCTAAAAGGGTTACCAACACATACAATGTTCGTTGAAGAGTGAACTCTATCGCTCTAGCCAAATTCAAAATCGGTTAACAGAGAATGAAGTAAAAATTTATCTGGTTTATACCTGACATGTTGTGTTTTGTTTTTTGTCTCGCAGTTATACGACGATAAATGTGGCACGCGCCGTCCACAAACAATGACCATTCATGAGCTCATTTCAAATAATTTCAGCTATACATTTCCTTATGAAAGCGGACTTCTTGGCTTTCTCTCGGCGCTTGTGATTTTAAACGTCAGTGTTATGCTCTAGCCCAAAGACCTATTAAAAGGCACTCCTCAATCATGGACCTATAATACTCAGAACAAGCTATGGTAATAATAATACCACGTTCGAGCGAGATGGTAGCATGCAAATCTCAATAACTGATTTAGTATGAGGCTGCGGCAAATAAACTATTACCCGCCCAAATTAAGTAGGTTGTTTATGGCAAGTCATCAGCCATTTTAAGACCAGTTCTTAATTTAGCTGCATAGGAGCTTTTTCGTCCCTCATTGTGGTAACACGTATAGCTTGTCCTGCAGGGCTATCATGAGACGGCGCGCGAGCTCTCTCGATTTTTCTCGCACTATCCGTCTCTCTCTTATTACAACACTTAGAACAAGAGGTGAGAGAAAGTTCGAGAAAAATCGAGAATATGTCGCAGCCGTCCCATGATAGACGTGCTGTGTATTTTAGGTTCATGATAAACTCATAGTCAAGGTAGACTTGGAAGATTCTAGCTGGCAACATTATATTCATTATTAATCTATAATATACGAGTAAGTATAGAATTTTCGACTCATAATGCTCAGTTTACCAGAAACTCGTTTCAATAAAATAATCATTGAGAAAGTAAGCGCCCATTTCAAAGTGAACAAATCGTGTTTGGTATTCCAATAATTTCACAAAAAAATTACTTGTTTATAAAACTTTCTGATGTCAAATAATTGCAGCCCTCAAATGAGAGATCGAAGGTTATTTTCTTCCCTGATCCTGTTATTTAGGAAAGGGATATAAATTTTCCTCATATGTGTGGAAAACAGTATGTGCTAATAGGTAACAAAATTATTTCCGTCCTGGGCGTAAGCACTTGTATCCGTCACGCTAAGTCTACTTTAGAATCCCTCGCCACGCCTGAGCGTAGAGCCCTGAGGTTCAATTTTTTTTTTTTTTTTTTTTTATGTTATAGGAGGCAAACGAGCAGACGGATCACCTGATGGTAAGCGATTACCGCCGCCCATGGACACCTGCAACACCAGTGGTGTTGTGAGTGCGTTGCCGGCCTTTAAGGATGGAGCTCTGGGAACCTTACTCACCATCAGGAACACAACACTACAATACCTACGGAATAGGCAGCAGTGCTATTATGGCTGTGGTCTTCTGTAAGGCGGAGGTACTCCCCCAGTCGGGCTGCTCCAGTTTCAAGCGTGATGACATTACGCTGTGCCCTACCTCTCTCAAGCACCGCCCTCGCCGTAAATATATCATTTTGCTCCCTTGAGACACGATCTACAACTAATTCCGAAGGTCATTGGATATGTTTAATCGATCCGTATTTGACCGGTAAGTTTAAATCCAGGCAATATCGGCAGTGTATGTCGTTCTGTTATCAGTTCTAAGGCTATACATTTAAGGTATCATTTAGAACGTCACGTTTTTACATGCTATTAACTAATTTTCATACAATAATTCATACATTGGAAGTTAGGAGTAACGGTCTTTATTTTGAAATTCTTCTAACTTCTCTAAGTAGAATAATAATGGTTTTTCATATCAATTAGTTTACAAAGGGTATTACAGCAATTTTTGTTGATAATTTTATTTAGCTCTACTGTAACTCTTCACTCTCTGGCACGACTGATACTTCTGTCCTTTTTCCACATCTGCATTTCACAGAAATGTTTCTCACAAGATATCCCCGTTGCATTATGCCGTAATCAATTATGAATTACACTAATATTTGCTAACAGTATACTAATTACTATTCTTGGGGCAAGGTATCACTTTGCAACCTAGAATTTGCTCTGCGTATTGAATCGTCGTATCTGGGTTAAATTCTCAAAAGTCACTTAACAGTATTTTACGTCACACCTGGCCATAATGCGAGTTTTACTGCACGCTGCGCGTACGGGAAAACTCGCACTGTGGCGTATATAGAGCGCATATTTATGGCCCTCACCTTCGGTTCGGGCCGCAAACACCTGCGGTCTGGGGCATTCACGAGCTAGACTAGCAAGATAAATAGGCGATCTAAGGCTTTCTTAATTACCACCCGTGGTGAGTACAGTCAAGGGTAAAAATATAGGTGCATACAGCTTCATAAATATGTCCCATCGCTCTTATGTCAGCGGATTAAGGTTCTGTACATATTTATGAGAGGATTCAATCGATATAGCAAGACCCAAGTAATAAGGCGCGCGAGTTAAGCAATAATAGCCTCTCGGTCAACTACTTAAGCGCCTCGACGCGCGCCATATTAATTGTGTCGATGTGTTCCTACATATCTTTTGCACTCGACTGTACAATGTTTCACGCCAGGAAGTAGATTTTCCGCACGCGTTATGGGCGGAAACTGCCACTTTGTGTCTTCAGTCTAAACAGTATTATACACGTACAGATACGCCTAATACGTCTATCTCTTTCCTGCAGGCTCCTCTCACACTAGTGAACATTCTTTTTCCACGTGATATATTTTACATTCAAGATTTTCATAAAATTGTATATGTTAAAGATTGTAACTACATATATAATGTAGAGATAAGTCTTCTTCAGGCAGTTCACAGACTGACGCGGCCTGGCCGCGGCGGTCAGTAGTAAACTTGTCATTAGCTGTCAAATTTACTATCGTCCGCCACCGCAGGCCGCGCCAGTGTGTTGCAGGCTTTATTGTATAACAAGCTTAATAAAAAAATAAAAAATTAAGACGGTCACGAAAAACCATCAAACTATCTAAATGACGGCCCACCTGATGGTAAGTGATTACCGTAGCCTACGGACGCTTGCAACTCTAGGGTGTTACATGCGCGTTGCTTACTTGCCACCGACGTGGTACAAAAAAAACTGAATTACAGTTTATTTCTCTGAATAACCAAGTATGTCGGTTAAAAGATTAATGTCATAAAACGTTGACGTTGATCTTAGATTAGGACCAGGTTCAAGTCGTTTTAATGAACATAATCATCATCATCATCACAGCGAAATAAACTTATTTTCTTTCTTTCTTTCTACCAGCCGAAAGACGTCCACTGCTGGATATAGGCCTCCCCCAAAGAGTGCCACAATGACCGGTCCCGCGCCACCCGCATCCAGCGGACTCCCGCGACCTTTACCAGGTCATCAGTCCACCTTGTGGGGACCGCCGGGCCTTCCGGTACGTGGTCGCCACTCGAGAACCTTTCCGCCCCAACGGCCATCAGTTGTAAATGGACATAATATGTGGAACAAATAGTGGTGTCAGTATGGCTGCGGTCTTCAGGAGGTACTTCCCCAGTTTCTGGCTGCTCCAAATATGAGTGAGATGGCATTCTGCTGTTCCCTGTCTCTCTCTTATTTAAACAAACTTATTATCAACTAGCTTGTGCCCGCGACTCCGTACGCGTGAAACTCGTTTATTAATTGAAACTTTATTAAGGCATTTAACGGATTTCATCCATACAATACGATACGATACGATATAACTATGACTATGACTATGACAATTTGTCACACCCCATTTTTTTTTTTTTTAGGGCATGATTTCCGTGATAAAAACTATCCTATCTCCACATTTTAATCAAAGCAATTACATCTCAATCGCTTTAGCGGCATAAGTGTGAAGAGGTAACAGACAGACAGGCAAACTTTCGCATTTATAATCTTATGGTATGGATCGAAAAGATTAAAGCACAAAGAAAAATATATACTAAACATGAGATCTATAAAACATAACTAATGATAAGAACGTACCCTATTCTATAAACGAACAGAAAATAGTTAGTAAAAAGTAGTAGTAGAAAGTAGTTAGTAACTAATTACCGAAATATTTAATTCCATTTATTTCATTTCATTTATTCACAATCGAGTCAACAAATAAGTATGCGTGAGATTGAATGGAGCCGACTTTTTTTATAAAAATGTCATTGAAATTTGAACCTTAGATACAATTCGGCCATTTCAAATAATCTCAAAAAACTAGTACACTATTTCTCGTTGATATCCTTGATTAACAAAGTAGGGTAAATCGCCAATAACTGGCCACCTCAATGGTGTAACATAAAATAGGATTTACCCTCTATGCAACTAGATATAATTATATTAATGATAAAAAAATGTGACATTTGAGAATTCATACCTTTGTTAAATGAATTTAGACTGAAAATTCGAAAAATATTACGTGAGCAACTTTGTAACATGAAACCACATGAGGAATCCTCTCGGTTAAAAAATAAATTAAAATTATTTTAAACTGCAATTTCAAGTTTTGAGTCGTTGTTAACTGGCTTAGAGCATTAAACCAACCGGAGCGGCCATTGACAGGTGTTCCCCTCTGCCAAAAATATATGACCAGTGGTCATACACATTGTATGGACTGACGTTCATCACTTTCGCAACCAGGCAAAATTCCGAACAATACCCCAGAAACCAACAGAATTGGCGTCGCGTGAGGGTTTATAGCTCGTGCTCGACTCTCGGGTATGCCGGCATCTGAGTAAAGTTTACGAGTGCCCGAGAGTCGGGTACGCGGTGTCCAATGTGTTATCCGACGTAGCTGTTTTCACGTTACGCATACATTTGACGTTCCCCTCCCCCGCAAAAATCGGCAGACTTTTTATGTATAGAAAAAGACTCATGGCCGCTCCTGTTGGTTTAATGCTCTAAGTTAACTGGCCTATACTGTCCTGTATTGTAATAACTAATTCCGTATGTGATTTACGAACATATAAATTTCAGGGTTCGTTTGCTTGACGGTGACGCCACCTCCGTCAAGATGGCGTCAATGACGTCACACCTAGTGTTAGATGACAATGGCGCGATCACGACAGATATCACATGTAATGAATAATTACCGTTACATGGTGTCACGAGAGACTGCTGACATCACATCCACACGTCGTCAAGATGGCGTCAATGACGTCACACCCATCTAGCAATGACGTGATCACTGCCTGATGCGTCGAATGTGTTGCTGTTGGCTGGTGCCAGGTGACGTCACCTCCGTCAAGATAGCATCAATGACGTCACACCCATCTAGCAATGACGTGATCACTGCCAGATGCTTCGAATGTGTTGGTGTTGGTTGGTGCCAGGTGACGTCACCTCCGTCAAAATGGCGTCAATGACGTCATACCCATCTAGCAATGACGTGATTATTGCCAGATGCGTCGAATGTGTTGGTGTTGGTTGGTTCCAGGTGACGTCACCTCCGTCAAGATGGAGTCAATGACGTGACAGTTATGTTAGAATGCCTTGATCACTGCCAGATGCCGGCGTAGTTCCCGATGAGCGGCGCGGGCAGCGGGCCGCCGGCGGTGAAGATGCGCGTGCCGGACGCGTCGTAGCAGTGCGTGTAGATGGCCGGCACGTACTTCACCTGGTTGAAGCCGTCTGCCTCCTCGTCCGGGAACTGGGGAACGAAATGTCATATTCATATTCATTTGTTCATTTAGACGGATAGCTAGCGACCGAATCGGTCATGTGGCTTCAGCTGTATTGAAACTCCGTTAGCTACTTCCCTGAACAACCTTTTCCGATAATCTTCGTGCTTGCAGGCCGCGGGCGGTGGGTGCGGGTGTAGCGAGATGGAAAAAAAAAAGAAAAAAAAATGTGGGCTCCGCGACATATTTTTTTTTTCAAACAATTGCTCTGTGCTCTCTGTGCACCCAAAACAAAATTTAAATCGATCGGGGGAATTGGTTGCTAGCGTTAAGTAAAAATACCAAAATAATAATAATTTTCATGTGGGCTCAGCTGTATTGGCTTTTTTTGTGACGCGAGATTAATGAATATGTAAGCCCCAAAAAATAGCCATGCAAAAATATCGGTGGAAAGGTATCGAAAACAATTGTTGAAATCGTTGGATTTCGTTCGAAAACGTGCTGAGGGGACGGTACCGCCAAAATTTCGCGCGCGACGCCGGCAGCTCCGGCGCCCGCCATTTTGTCTGACGCCATGAGCGGGAAAGCACGAGTTCACCTTTCATTGCATATTGTACCTTACGTATAGTGCAACAAGGTCTTTATTGAAATGGTCATACGATCGACTTCATCGTCACTTGTCAGCACTCGTCGGCGGGGACGAAGATTGGCGATGTAACTTATGTTCCTGGTACTACTGTATTATGTTATGTGGCAGCTTACCACGTATCCCCTGGAAGCCCTGAGCGTGACAGTTTTGGAGGAGTGTATGTGGCTTTCTAAGTACTTCGCCGCCCGCATGTCGTAGAACATCAGCAGCCCTGGAAATAATAGTAGTTTATGCGACTGATCCATAATGAGAGGCCTTAAAAGACGAGTGTGGTTTTATGAAACGAGCGTGAGCGAGTTTCATAATAGGATCACACGAGTGTTTTAAGGCCTCATTATGTACAGTTGTATACACTACTTTATCTACACATATCATAAGTAGTAGTAAATAACAGCAAAAAACCAACAATAAAATGACAACAGCAATGGCGGCAATTCGATCATCCGTCAAATCATAGACAAACGAATTAAGTCCCTATACTCATATCACTCGAGATCAAATGTCGTACGGTTTGTATTAAAAAACGTACTGAATTGACGTTTCGTATCGATAACTGTTTTAATATCTATGGATACTAGAATAGAGACCCACTTGAGTTTTGAGAGCTGTTCCAAATTTAAACTCATAACGATACAAATTTATCAAAAATCTGTACTGTAATGTCATTACAGTACAGATTTTACCTACTACCACAGACAAGAAAGTTCTCATAGTAAAATCGGTTGTAGTAATGCTGGTCATTTCCTACGGTTTCTGAACGCATTTTAGAGCACTAATGATATGTGCGTAGATAAAAACTCTTTTAGTTCTTCTGAAGTCGAAGTTGATGATTGTATATGGACGGCTAACGCTGGCGATTCACGACCGCTTTAACGAGCCGAATGGAACAGCGCCACGCCAAAATCGGTTCACGAATGTAAAACAACCGGCCAAGTGCGAGTCGAACTCGCGCACGAAGGGTTCCGTACCATTATCTATAAAAATGACAAAAAAACACGTTTGTTGCATGGGAGCCACCGTAAATATTTATTTTATTCTGTTTTTCTAACACTGCTATTGGATTCAGGATTTTGGTTTGGGGCGGCTTGACACCGTCCAGGTAAGATTTTGGTAAGGAGTCAGATGCTAATGCTAAGCCCATCAACCCCTAGTGGATGATAAGATTAGTCTCACCTAGTCCGGTCCCGATGGTGAGCATGTTCCCTCTAAAGCTGGCGGAGCGTATTCCGCAGCCGTTGTACCGGGACGTGATCTTGCGGACCGACTGTAGAGTCCGACAGTCGAGGAGCAGCGTGTAGGATTTGCAGCCTATCGCGTAGATGCCGCTCTCCTGGAAACATACCGGTATTAGACAAGCGGTAATTAAATAATACGAAAAAGCAAAATACGAGTAGCACAGAGAGCCATGGAGCGCGCCATGCTCGGTATTAAACTAAAAGACCGAGTGAGGAATGTTGAGATCCGACAACGACATCGCACCAAGGTGCGCGACGTTGGAGATACCATTACCAAATTCAAGTGGAGCTGGGCACAGGACAACAGGCGATGTCGCGCCAGCGGGGGTTGAATGTGAGCGCGCGGACTTTGTGGCCTGACCAGGGGTTTGTTTGTTTTTAAATGATCTTTATTTCAAAATAAATACAATTTTACAAAGTACTTAACTGCATCAATGCATCAGTTATTTACAAATCATACTCAATTGTATAATACTTTATCAGGCTTAAACACCTATGAAAGTTTACGGCATCTGTTTTGTGAATAATACAATTTTAACATATTTTTATCAATTTCGCCAGGTTAAACTATACAATAACAATTGTGAATTCATTAGTAGTAAATTCACCTTTAGCTTAAACAATTAATATTGATTACGTCATCTTATACAAACACTAAAACAAGTACAACAATAACATTTTTTTTTTGAGGGTTTACGGACAAATGCTCGCGTTTTTAACAGCCATTTTTAATTGAGCTGTACCGGCATTTGCTGCAACGGCGCATTGCGCGCGGGCGCACCGGTCGAAGCGACGACCGGGGGTCTGGTTATGCTGGGTACTCTGTTTAGTGCTATATCGTTATCGCAGCTGCAGTCGTCAGGTGGGAACAGAACGTAGTGATGGGGTAAGCGATAAGTACCATACCTATCGATATACGGTAGACAGCCGACATGCAACTGCCCTATAGAGGAAATCAAGCTATTGGAGTGATTTCTATGCTTGCTGTTAATTAAATATTTACAGGACATTTGACCAGGGGTAAAACATTACCTGAGTGGCGAGACACACGAGGTCCTGACACGACGGTAGCTTTCTCGACAGCGTCTGCTTGAAGGTCTCCGCGTTGAACACGTGGATGTAGCCGTTGAGCGTGAGCGCAGCGATCTCGCGCCAGCGGGGGTTGAATGTGAGCGCGCGGACTTTTTGGCCTGAGGAGGGGTGAAAACATAATATATCCTGATCGGGTGGTGTTTGTGGAGTCCGGACTGTTCATGCTTGCAAGGGCATAGTACCTAACTACTTCAATACTAGTGTTATTTTATTATTATCGTATTGACGAGAGACATCATTCCGATATTGACACGTTTTATTGTTATTGACCCTGAACATCACTGACAATATTACATTAATGTTACTTTTTTTTATTGTTTTGTTTTGACGCTTAGAGACCGTATACATCTCTACGAACATTTGAATAATTATTAATTGTATTTGGACGCTCAGAGACCTTATACATCTCTGGAATACTGAATTACAGGGTGGCCCAGAAAAACGTTGACATAGAATTATAAGAATATTACTTTATTACTTACACCAAATTCATAAAATAACATTAAATAGTAAAATTCAATATCTTGAAATAAAAAAAAAATAACTGTCTTCAAAATATCCTCCTTTTGCACTGATACACAGACGCAAACGTTTGGTAAAATTATCGACGATATGCTGCAGCTCTTCCAAGGTAATTTTTTCCCACTCCTTCGTAAGTGTTGCTTTTAGAGCATCTATATTTTTGTGCTTGGACGCACAGGCTCTTGACTCTAGGATTGACCATAAACTATAATCCATTGGGTTTAGGTCAGGCGAGTAGGGTAACCATTCTTTGGAGCTTATAAATCCGGGAAAATTGTCCCTACACCACTGCTGCACACTACGAGCCCTATGGGATGGGGCAGAGTCTTGCTGGAATATCCACGGTTGGTTACCAAAATGTTGTTGACTCCAAGGAAGAACTACGGCTTCAAGAATATCTCTTTCTTTAAAAATAAGAGGTGTTTTGCCTGTAGAGCAAATCCCACCCCAAACCATAACGGATTCCGGCTTTTGTCGGTGAGGAATCACTGCAATTACTCCAGGACGACTAGGATAATACATTCTATCATTTTGGTGATTATGGGTCTGTTCAATAGAAAACAGTTTTTCATCTGAAAAAAGGATGTGATTCCATTTCTCAGCGGCGGCACGGTTCTTAATTAGACGACATCTCTCGAGGCGAACTTTTTTATCTTTATCTTCGAGAAGTTGTGCCTTACGCAGTTTGTACGCCTTCAAATTGAGGTCATGTGTGACAATACGTTGCACCGTCGAACGGCTTATACCCTGGTCTCGAGCAGAGGCGGCTCGTGACTAAATTGTATGGGTGTTCACTTGAAATAAAACAATGAAAATACATGACGTTCGCAGATTCCGGGATTCCGAAGACTCAACCGTGCACCCTTAAAGCAATTTGAAATGCACCATATAATACTACACAATCTGTTAACCTTCGTAAAATATGCCTGTTTTTGTCAACGCGGTCATTGAACTCGCGTATAGACTTTCGGTACTTACGTGGAATCTAGTGCCCTGCGCATATCCTGTAAAATAGTTTGTTACTCTCATTACAACCACACCACAGTGTTTTCACATATTGTTCGGATTTAAACACACGCGTAAATGTTTTGGTTTTCGTCGTTCATGTTTGCGTAAGGTCAAGGTCCCTTGTCCCTTAGCCTTCAATTCAAGCCGGATTTGTAACGTTTTTGCACACTTTTTAATGAACACTACATTATAATTATCCATTTTAACACTCACATGTAGTAACTGATAAGTACAGGCTATTTCAACACGTATTAAATGATTATTAATTGGAAAATACCCGAATTTGCATTCGCGCGCATGCATTTAAGACCAGTGTTTGTTTATATAGGAGTGGCAACGTCGCGCGCAATCAAAGTCGCTGTTGCGCGGCAAAATTAACCGGCAACGTGGCGTGAGCGGCGCTCCGAATTTGGCAATTTTTTCATAGAAAATCTTCTGTTTCACGCGCAGGACTGTGGCGAACTTTCTCTTTCACTCTTATTGGATTTCGTATTAGGAAATGTACCGAGTCTTTTCATAGGAGCGCAATCGTGAGCGCTCCGCTTGGCGCGTTACCTATGAAATGATACGGTAGGATGATGGGTATAGCGCCTACCTATGTGATCTTGTAATGTGTAAAGGTAATTATTTTATTGGTATTGGTACAGTCGTATTTTAAGTGGATTTTAAATAGCAATGTAATATTAATAATGAGATTAATGAGTATAATTTAGTTATAATTATTTATGGGAGTTCACTGCACCAGCGCTCCTTAGGGCGAGCCGCCTCTGGTCTCGAGCCATTTTCCTGACTTTGGTCCGTGGATTACGATCAAGTCGTTTTTTGATAACGTTTCGGAGCCTGGGAGTCCTCACAGTCCTCTTTTTTCCTCTTCCTGGGCGGTCTCCAATATGGCCGAGCTCATTAAATCGCTTAATAGTCTTAGACACAAGTTGACGACTGACACCGAGCGATCTAACTATCTCACACTGTCGTTTTCCAGCCTCGTGTAGGGAAATTATTGCTCCACGTTGCGAAGACATGGCAAAATTTTTAAATAACCAATAGTTTTAAACACGCTGTCTATTTTAAATGGCGGCAAAAACGTGTCAAAACGCAATGTAAAAACGAATGAATTCGAACCGCGTTCCATTTTTTTTTTTTACTTTTTAATTTTGTCAACGTTTTATTGGGCCACGTTTTAATATCATTAAATTTCTGTTAATGCACAGACCTTATACCTACTTATCGAATGTAATGGTCATATTTTGTCTTGTTTTCATTCACTTTGCGACATTTAGTGTGTTGTTAATCTGCAAATTTAAATTATTATGGTGTTAGATTATTATTCTTTTATTGTAAGATTATTATTTTTAATTTAAATTACCGTTCCACATGTAAAAGTGCCCTTGTGGCCTATTTGCAGAATAAATAATTTGTATTTGTATTTGTATTCTAATAAAAAAAAAATAAGTAGCGCAAGAGCGAACGAGAAAAGTTGTTCGGGTCTCCTGGAACAATCCGGCGTTTGTATGCATGTATGTATTATGTCAACCAACATGCAGGCAAAGAAAGATGGAATGCCTATATCATATATGCCCGTCGAATACTTTTTTTTTAAATTTTGTTACATTTAATCAAGCAACAAAGGTTCATATTTACATAAATATACCTTACAGACTGACCTACTACAAATAATTGTAAACTTATTTCAAAACTTAACAAAACACTATAATGGCGACGTGTTACGCAAGTTAGTGTGGTGTCTTGTACCGGACGCGAAAACGCTGGAGCTTGACTACCTTCGGCCAAAATTCTTCCTTAGCGTAGATGGTCTGTTGGAACTCTCACCAGAAAGGAATTAAAATTCACGTCATGGCGAGACTCCAACCTCACGATCCTCGGGATGAATCCGATCTTCACGCGCTTATATATATTTATTTATTTATTAGTAAGGAAAGGATCGCCAACAGCGGCAACAACAATTACAGGCACTTAATACAAAAAAATAGGTTTACATTTTATTGCGCCACCAATTACAGGCGATCACAATTCACAGCATGCATTAGAGAAAGCACCGACTTTAAAAATAATAGAAAACGAGACATTACAGTAAGGAACACAACGGTCGATAATAATAATATACATATAACTAATTTAATCAATTTTGTCCTGAATGAGTGCAAACTGTCATGGTGTATGTCCAACTCCTGCTCTGAATTGCTGCTCAGCTTACTACAGACGGGGCATCGGCGAGTGGGAGCCTAGTTTGGTGCGGCAGAGTCGTATGCTAAATAGTGGACAAGGGTATAGCGGAACGCGGGTGGGTACTTTGAGCGCAAACTTTTTAAGTAAACTTTGACAGTCTGTCATGTTATTCAAAGTTTTATACAGAAACGTCATGTTTGGTTAGACGCTTCTGTACACGTTCAATCCTATGGATATGGATTTAGTAAGACGGAGTCCAAAAAACACTGCCATATTCAAGTTTACTTCTAACGAAACTGTTGAACAGGTTTGTAAGCGTTGAAAGTTTTTTAAACGCTTTTCCACATGTGAGTACGAACCCCAGTGCCGTGAACGCCGCGTCCAACATGATGTCTATGTGTTTATTGAACCGTAATTTGCTATCCAAGGTCTTTTATCATATCCACCTCCTTAACTGGTTGATCCAAGATTTTGTACTTAGTTTGAATCTCATTGCGTTTTCTGTGGAATTTTATGTGATTACATTCGTTGGATTTAGACACATCTTGTTGTTTTTACAGCAGTCCGCCATTTCTTCAATGTCCTTGCAATTTTAAGGCATCTGTTGGGTCTTTGACACTGCGCGTGAGTTTAAAGTCGTCCGCGAACAGGTACGCATTCAAATGCATGAACAGAGATGTGACGTCATTTACAAAAATGTTAAAGAATAGGGGTCCTAGATTGGATCCCTGCGGTACCCCTGAATATGCTATGAAATTCCAAGAACGCACTCCTCCATAACTACGGTTAAAGATCTGTCTTCCAAGTACGACTTACAACAATCATAGAGGGAGTTGCATACTCCGCATCTATGTAGTTTTTCAAGAAGGATGCAATGATTGACCTTGCCGAATGCCTTCGAAAAGTCAGTGTACATGGCATCGACCTGGTAACCCCTGTCAACTGCCTGGGTAATATCATCAACGAAGTTGCTCAAATTTGTGGTGGTAGATCTTTTCGGCATGAAGCCGTGCTGAAGTGGAGATATACAATGTTGAACATGGTGGAAGATATATGGATATACTAACTGTTCGAATACCTTAGCAATTGTGGACAGAATAGAAATAGGTCGATAACTAGACACCAAGTTACGTTACCTCATGACAATGTCATTCCCATGAACTCAGGGCCTACCCTAGGGCTCCAAGTCTACTAAGCACTCGGTAATTAATCGTCTTTCAGGGTATAATGTTTTTCATACATCCAAGTATAATAATAAGAGTGGTGGTATAGCGATATATGTTAAAGATTCTCTTTCTGTCTCTACCGTGGAACCA